>OZ023336.1:3407229-3409459 GCA_964007535.1 Brachyptera risi
TCTATATATCTATATATCTATATATCTATATATCTATATATCTATATATCTATATATCTATATATCTATATATCTATATATCTATATATCTATATATCTATATATCTATATATCTATATATCTATATATCTATATATCTATATATCTATATATCTATATATCTATATATCTATATATCTATATATCTATATATCTATATATCTATATATCTATATATCTATATATCTATATATCTATATATCTATATATCTATATATCTATATATCTATATATCTATATATCTATATATCTATATATCTATATATCTATATATCTATATATCTATATATCTATATATCTATATATCTATATATCTATATATCTATATATCTATATATCTATATATCTATATATCTATATATCTATATATCTATATATCTATATATCTATATATCTATATATCTATATATCTATATATCTATATATCTATATATCTATATATCTATATATCTATATATCTATATATCTATATATCTATATATCTATATATCTATATATCTATATATCTATATATCTATATATCTATATATCTATATATCTATATATCTATATATCTATATATCTATATATCTATATATCTATATATCTATATATCTATATATCTATATATCTATATATCTATATATCTATATATCTATATATCTATATATCTATATATCTATATATCTATATATCTATATATCTATATATCTATATATCTATATATCTATATATCTATATATCTATATATCTATATATCTATATATCTATATATCTATATATCTATATATCTATATATCTATATATCTATATATCTATATATCTATATATCTATATATCTATATATCTATATATCTATATATCTATATATCTATATATCTATATATCTATATATCTATATATCTATATATCTATATATCTATATATCTATATATCTATATATCTATATATCTATATATCTATATATCTATATATCTATATATCTATATATCTATATATCTATATATCTATATATCTATATATCTATATATCTATATATCTATATATCTATATATCTATATATCTATATATCTATATATCTATATATCTATATATCTATATATCTATATATCTATATATCTATATATCTATATATCTATATATCTATATATCTATATATCTATATATCTATATATCTATATATCTATATATCTATATATCTATATATCTATATATCTATATATCTATATATCTATATATCTATATATCTATATATCTATATATCTATATATCTATATATCTATATATCTATATATCTATATATCTATATATCTATATATCTATATATCTATATATCTATATATCTATATATCTATATCTATATCTATATCTATATCTATCTATCTATCTATCTATCTATCTATATATATATATATATATATATATATATATATATATATATATATATATATATATATATATATATATATATATATATATATATATATATATATATACACCTTGAGATCCAAACCATTACATCACTGCCATCTTATTTTCCATTAATAATTTATATAATAATAAAGAAGGCTTTGTTTTAATCGTTTACAGTCAAGTGGTGACACTTGTTGCTTTGATTTAATAGGTATCTTGATAGCTTTGAATAATTGACACAAATAACATTATATATTCTTTTATATCGAAACGGCTGATCCGATTTGAGTAAAAGTTCGGAATAATGTGTATCATTATCAGATTGAAATTCTCTGAGAATTTGAATCCTCTCAGATGAAATATTTTTCACGAATGTTTTCCTCTGGCTTATTCTAATGGGATTTTTGAAAACTTTGGAATGAGTTTTCTCAGAAGTTGTTCAACCGATCGTGCCTCAAAACTATACAGCATCAAGTCAGATAGGGGTTCATGTGTGTGCCAAGTTTCAACTGATTTTGAATTTTTATCTGACCTGTGGAGCGCGAACAAAAAAACAACAGGCACTTTTTTTACGGTATAGTGTAATTGAGTCTCCGCTTCGCTCATCCAATTAGTTCACGAAAAGAGAACTGATTGAATAGAAAAAATTTAAAAACAAAATAGAATTGAATAAAATAATAAGGAGATTTAGTGATTACAAAATTAAAAAGTGACATAGTGAAAAGTTTTCTTGAAACTCTAACGGAGTCTTTTAGTGCTGACATTCCGATTCGGTATTTCAAAAAGTTCACCATAACGA
>OZ023336.1:3409659-3479659 GCA_964007535.1 Brachyptera risi
TATACATATATAAAAAAAATATATATATATAAATATATATATATATATATATATATATATATATATATATATATGTATGTATACATATATAAAAAAAAATATATATATATATATATGTGTATATTATTCAACTCATCTGTCGTTATTGTAGAGCACGATTGTGAAGGCAACACTGAAACACGCAGAGTGAAATCAAAGATTAAAAAAATACTAAATAAATGAAATGAACTGGGCTTAAATTGAAAAATACACATTCTCAATCATTTTCAGTTATTTTAATAATAGGATCAATGTTTCCACTAGACGTTACCGTCTCATTTCATTAAGAGGCCTCTTTACATGTTGCCTAGCGGCTTGATTGCAGACGTTTGGGGCCTAAGTTGGCAGCCTTAAGAGGCCTCTTTACATCTTGCCTACCGGCTTGATTGCAGACGTTTGGGGCTCAAGTTGGCAGCCTTAAGAGGCCTCTTTACATGTTGCCTAGCGGCTTGATTGCAGACGTTTGGGGCTCAAGTTGGCAGCCTTAAGAGGCCTCTTTACATGTTGCCTAGCGGCTTGATTGCAGACGTTTGGGGCTCAAGTTGGCAGCCTTAAGAGGCCTCTTTACATGTTGCCTAGCAGCTTGATTGCAGACGTTTGGGGCTCAAGTTGGCAGCCTTAAGAGGCCTCTTTACATGTTGCCTAGCAGCTTGATTGCAGACGTTTGGGGCTCAAGTTGGCAGCCTTAAGAGGCCTCTTTACATGTTGCCTAGCGGCTTGATTGCAGACGTTTGGGGCCCAAGTTGGCAGCCTTAAGAGGCCTCTTTACATGTTGCCTAGCGGCTTGATTGCAGACGTTCGGGGCTCAAGTTGGCAGCCTTAAGAGGCCTCTTTACATGTTGCCTAGCGGCTTGATTGCAGACGTTCGGGGCCCAAGTTGGCAGCCTTAAGAGGCCTCTTTACATTTTGCCTACCGGCTTGATGCAGACGTTTGGGGCCCGAGTTGGTAACGGAAAACCAATCATCGTATTGACTTACAGTTCTCGGTTAGATAATCACTAGTATTCAATACGTGCTCGTACGAAGAGCTTTGGCTCTTGGTATGTTTTCAACCCTCTCAAAATAATTGTCAGCAATCAACATGTTTCCACCTGTTTTTCATGGTTTTCACGATTTTTTCAGAGTAATTGAATGGAAAATTATGATTTTCAGTGAACGTAGAGGCACAGATATAATTATTGTTGTTTTATTGCAAGAAGAATTATACCGATTGGTCCCACCGTTTACCCACTATGCATGTGTTGGGAGCTAAAGGCCTGTATTGACGCTTTTTGTCCTGTTCTGTTCGTTCCCTGCAGGTTTTACTCATGGGTTGTGAGATGTCAAGTAGCCTCTTAATAGTTTAAACCAACATCAAAACCAATTCTTTGCTATTACTCGAGGCCAGATTAATGGTTACACATTTAGATCAAGATACGAAGCCTTCTACTCTTGTTGATTATACATCATTAGCTAACGATCCGTATCGCCATGGAGCGCTAGAGCACACGAGGGGAGGTGCGACTGTTTATATGCTGCCAGTTGGTCAAACGTCATCACTCATCACTACACCTCTCTTGTTAGTCACCCAATTATACTGGATCACGAGAGATGAAGGCTCGAACCACCCGGGCGCTAGTGGTGTGGGATAGGGGGGACGGTCGCTCGGAACCTCCATCTCTCGTGGATACAAGCTACACACGAGAGATGAAGGCTCGAACCACCCGTGTGCTAGTGGTGTGGGATAGGGGGGACGGTCACTCGGAACCTCCATCTCTCGTGGATACAAGTTACACACGAGAGATGGAGGCTCGAACCACCCGCGCGCTAGTGGTGTGGGATAGGGGGGACGGTCGCTTGTAACCTCCGTCTCTCGTGGATACAAGTTACACACGAGAGATGGAGGCTCGAACCACCCGCGCGCTAGTGGTGTGGGATAGGGGGGACGGTCGCTCGGAACCTCCATCTCTCGTGGATACAAGTTACACACGAGAGATGGAGGCTCGAACCACCCGTGCGCTAGTGGTGTGGGATAGGGGGGACGGTCGCTCGGAACCTCCATCTCTAGTGGATACAAGCTACACACGAGAGATGAAGGCTCGAACCACCCGCGCGCTAGTGGTGTGGGATAGGGGGGACGGGCGCTCGGAACCTCCGTCTCTCGTGGATACAAGTTACACACGAGAGATGAAGGCTCGAACCACCCGCGCGCTAGTGGTGCGGGATAGGGGGGAGGGTCGCTCGGAACCTCCATCTCTCGTGGATACAAGTTACACACGAGAGATGAAGGCTCGAACCACCCGCGCGCTAGTGGTGCGGGATAGGGGGGAGGGTCGCTCGGAACCTCCATCTCTCGTGGATACAAGTTACACACAAGAGATGAAGGCTCGAACCACCCGCGCGCTAGTGGTGCGGGATAGGGGGGAGGGTCGCTCGGAACCTCCATCTCTCGTGGATACAAGCTACACACGAGAGATGAAGGCTCGAACCACCCGCGCGCTAGTGGTGTGGGATAGGGGGGACGGGCGCTCGGAACCTCCGTCTCTCGTGGATACAAGTTACACACGAGAGATGAAGGCTCGAACCACCCGCGCGCTAGTGGTGCGGGATAGGGGGGAGGGTCGCTCGGAACCTCCATCTCTCGTGGATACAAGTTACACACGAGAGATGAAGGCTCGAACCACCCGCGCGCTAGTGGTGCGGGATAGGGGGGAGGGTCGCTCGGAACCTCCATCTCTCGTGGATACAAGTTACACACAAGAGATGAAGGCTCGAACCACCCGCGCGCTAGTGGTGCGGGATAGGGGGGAGGGTCGCTCGGAACCTCCATCTCTCGTGGATACAAGCTACACACGAGAGATGAAGGCTCGAACCACCCGCGCGCTAGTGGTGTGGGATAGGGGGGACGGGCGCTCGGAACCTCCGTCTCTCGTGGATACAAGTTACACACGAGAGATGAAGGCTCGAACCACCCGCGCGCTAGTGGTGCGGGATAGGGGGGAGGGTCGCTCGGAACCTCCATCTCTCGTGGATACAAGTTACACACGAGAGATGAAGGCTCGAACCACCCGCGCGCTAGTGGTGCGGGATAGGGGGGAGGGTCGCTCGGAACCTCCATCTCTCGTGGATACAAGTTACACACAAGAGATGAAGGCTCGAACCACCCGTGTGCTAGTAGTGTGGGATAGGGGGGACGGTCGCTCGGAACCTTCATCTCTCCTCAATCAAACGCATACCTATTTATTAGCCGCCAATTACCTCCTATTTGACGGCCGGGCGTCCCGCCTGCCGGTCGGCTGTCCCGTGTTGGTAATGGGCGGACAAAGAGCCAAGAGCCCGCGTGGGTTCAGTCAATGGCAAGATATTAGGACATTGTTCTGAAACAAGTGGTTAGTCGGTCCCAGGTAAGGCGATAATCGAGTGAGATTGCATGGGCGTGGGTTCGAGTCCCGCATAAGGCATGTGTTTTTGTAAACGTTCCTTCACTTACCATTCAATAGTACTTATCAATGAGTCAACTTGATTACTTGACTCATTATCTTTTTATTATTCAACTTTTTCCAAAGTGCGAATTGGATTGGATTTGTCGGGTGGAAGTGTCGCGCTATGAGCAGAGATACGGGACCGAAGAGGTTGAGGACAAACATACAATCGTGACGTCACTTGAAACAGCGTGGAAAACAGGTTTTCTGCGATTATAACGTATCATCTACTACTGTTATTATTGTTATTATTTCATAATATTATTAGTTATTAGTTCATAATTTCAAAATGTGGATTCTTATCATTATGATTATTTTTTTATTAAAATTGATATTTTCATTATTATTATCAAAATGTACGTGCGCAAGTGTTCAGACTTGATATACTTATTTGTAATTTGTTTTTCTTATGTATAAAATGTTAGTAGACCCGCAGACAAGTCAACTTTTTCTGACTCTGCGGGTCTACGAAATTGTACTGAAATCTTTGTGAGAACACGAATAAAAAATCTGAAAAAAAAAATTATTATTTTATTCAGACTTGATACTCATTTTTACTCTGTACTATTCTTATGTATGAAATGTTGGTACACCCAACTTCTGTGACTTTACTGCGGGTCTACAAAATTGTACCCAAATCTAAGTGAAAATATGAATGAAAACAAATATATATATATTACATTATTATTCATCTTCATCTTTATTATGTCGACGATATTATTGTGACCTAAAAATGAAGACAATTTCATCATCAGTTAATTTCGTCGATTGAATGCGATGACTGTCAAAGCCGGTTCAAGTGCTTCAATGCAGGCCTAAAAGTACATCAAATTACGCTGACCCCAAATTACAATAATAATACCATGTTATTAAAAGCTTCATTTTCAAAGAAATTCTAATGAAGAATGTTAAAAAGTATGAATAAAAGTCGATCATTTTGTTTGTGTTGCTATGGTGCGTGCCGATGAACGAATGCAGCTGTAAGTGCAGGGACGAAATGCAATATGCTGCCGAGACGCGTGGCCGAGTGGTAACACACTGAACCGTCATTCGGGAGACCGGGGTTCGATTCCCGCCATGGTCGACCATCCCTTTGTCGTTCAGGTTGATACTGGGATGGTTTCTCAACAGGCCACGACCGACTCCTTCCCACCATCCGAAACACCTAATGAAATAACCTTTCATCCCATCATCCCATCATCTCATTCATCATCCACCGACGCCAATAGATCGTAGCCATCAGTATAGTGCGTCGTTAAACCCAATATATCCAAAAGAGTAGAATCGTGAAAGAGTGTGAAAGAGGTCGAGGGGAGCCCTTGGGTCGGAGATGTGAATCAGCAGTAAAGGGCGGAATGCGGCGAGTGCAGACCGCAGAATGCAGGCCGCCATGGCCACGGCCTTGAGCAGGCAGGCGGCGTGGGAACACCACACTCTTAGCTCGCTGCACACCCAGCCCCAGTAGGCCTAGGGCTTGATACGGCCCTAGACCCGGCCTTGAGCAGGCAGGCGGCGTGGGAACACCACACTCTTAGCTCGCTGCACACCCAGCCCCAGTAGGCCTAGGGCTTGATACGGCCCTAGACCCGGCCTTGAGCAGGCAGGCGGCGTGGGAACACCACACTCTTAGCTCGCTGCACAACCAGCCCCAGTAGGCCTAGGGCTTGATACGGCCCTAGACGCGGCCTTGAGCAGGCAGGCGGCGTGGGAACACCACACTCTTAGCTCGCTGCACACCCAGCCCCACCAGGCCTAGGGCTTGATACGGCCCTAGACCCAGCCCCAGTAGGCCTAGGGCTTGATACGGCCCTAGACCCGGCCTTGAGCAGGCAGGCGGCGTGGGAACACCACACTCTCAGCTCGCTGCACACCCAGCCCCAGTAGGCCTAGGGCTTGATACGGCCCTAGACCCGGCCTTGAGCAGGCAGGCGGCGTGGGAACACCACACTCTTAGCTCGCTGCACACCCAGCCCCAGTAGGCCTAGGGCTTGATACGGCCCTAGACCCGGCCTTGAGCAGGCAGGCGGCGTGGGAACACCACACTCTTAGCTCGCTGCACACCCAGCCCCAGTAGGCCTAGGGCTTGATACGGCCCTAGACCCGGCCTTGAGCAGGCAGGCGGCGTGGGAACACCACACTCTTAGCTCGCTGCACACCCAGCCCCAGTAGGCCTAGGGCTTGATACGGCCCTAGACCCGGCCTTGAGCAGGCAGGCGGCGTGGGAACACCACACTCTTAGCTCGCTGCACACCCAGCCCCAGTAGGCCTAGGGCTTGATACGACCCTAGACACGGCCTTGAGCAGGCAGGCGGCGTGGGAACACCACACTCTTAGCTCGCTGCACACCCAGCCCCAGTAGGCCTAGGGCTTGATACGGCCCTAGACCCAGCCTTGAGCAGGCAGGCGGCGTGGGAACACCACACTCTTAGCTCGCTGCACACCCAGCCCCAGTAGGCCTAGGGCTTGATACGGCCCTAGACCCGGCCTTGAGCAGGCAGGCGGCGTGGGAACACCACACTCTTAGCTCGCTGCACACCCAGCCCCAGTAGGCCTAGGGCTTGATACGGCCCTAGACACGGCCTTGAGCAGGCAGGCGGTGTGGGAACACCACACTCTTAGCTCGCTGCACACCCAGCCCCAGTAGGCCTAGGGCTTGATACGGCCCTAGACCCGGCCTTGAGCAGGCAGGCGGCGTGGGAACACCACACTCTTAGCTCGCTGCACACCCAGCCCCAGTAGGCCTAGGGCTTGATACGGCCCTAGACACGGCCTTGAGCAGGCAGGCGGCGTGGGAACACCACACTCTTAGCTCGCTGCACACCCAGCCCCAGTAGGCCTAGGGCGTGATACGGCCCTAGACCCAGCCCCAGTGGGCCTAGGGCTTGATACGGCTCTAGACTCAGCCCCAGTAGGCCTAGGGCTTGATACAACCCTAGACCCAGCCCCAGTGGGCCTAGGGCTTGATACGGCCCTAGACCCAGCCCCAGTAGGCCTAGGGCTTGATACAACCCTAGACCCAGCCCCAGTGGGCCTAGGGCTTGATACGGCTCCAGACCCAGCCCCAGTGGGCCCAGGGCGTGATACGGCCCTAGACCCAGCCCCAGTGGGCCTAGGGCTTGATACGGCCCTAGACCCAGCCCCAGTAGGTCTAGGGCGTGATATGGCCCTAGACCCAGCCCCAGTAGGCCTAGGGCTTGATACGACCCTAGACCCAGCCCCAGTAGGCCTAGGGCTTGATACGGCCCTAGACCCAGCCCCAGTAGGTCTAGGGCTTGATACGGCCCTAGACCCAGGCCCAGTGGGTCTAGGGCTTGATACGGCCCTAGACTCAGCCCCAGTAGACCTAGGGCTTGATACGGCCCTAGACCCAGCTCCAGTGGGTCTAGGGCTTGATACGGCCCTGGGAGAATCAGCAGCACGTGACGTCGACCGGTCGACAGAGTTCGATCCAATCGAGTCCACAGTAGGTCTAGGGCTTGATACGGCCCTAGACCCAGACCCAGTGGGCCTAGGGCTTGATATGGCCCTAGACCCAGCCCCAGTAGGCCTAGGGCTTGATACGGCCCTAGACCCAGCCCCAGTAGGCCTAGGGCTTGATACGGCCCTAGACCCAGCCCCAGTGGGCCTAGGGCTTGATACGTCCCTAGACCCAGCCCCAGTGGGCCTAGGGCTTGATATGGCCCTAGACCCAGCCCCAGTAGGCCTAGGGCTTGATACGGCCCTAGACCCAGCCCCAGTAGGCCTAGGGCTTGATACGGCCCTAGACCCAGCCCCAGTGGGCCTGGGGCTTGATACGGCCCTAGACCCAGCCCCAGTAGGCCTAGGGCTTGATACGGCCCTAGACCCAGCCCCAGTGGGCCTAGGGCTTGATACGTCCCTAGACCCAGCCCCAGTGGGCCTAGGGCTTGATACGGCCCTAGACCCAGCCTCAGTGGGCCTAGGGCTTGATACGGCCCTAGACCCAGCCCCAGTAGGCCTAGGGCTTGATATGGCCCTAGACCCAGCCCCAGTGGGCCTAGGGCTTGACATGGCCCTAGACTCAGCCCCAGTAGGCCTAGGGCTTGATACGGCCCTAGACCCAGCCCCAGTGGGCCTAGGGCTTGATACGGCCCTAGACCCAGCCCCAGTAGGCCTAGGGCTTGATACGGCCCTAGACCCAGCCCCAGTGGGCCTAGGGCTTGATACGGCCCTAGACCCAGCCCCAGTGGGCCTAGGGCTTGATACGTCCCTAGACCCAGCCCCAGTAGGCCTAGGGCTTGATACGGCCCTAGACCCAGCCCCAGTAGGCCTAGGGCTTGATACGGCCCTAGACCCAGCCCCAGTAGGCCTAGGGCTTGATACGGCCCTAGACCCAGCCCCAGTAGGCCTAGGGCTTGATACGGCCCTAGACCCAGCCCCAGTGGGCCTAGGGCTTGATATGGCCCTAGACCCAGCCCCAGTAGGCCTAGGGCTTGATACGGCCCTAGACCCAGCCCCAGTAGGCCTAGGGCTTGATACGGCCCTAGACCCAGCCCCAGTAGGCCTAGGGCTTGATACGGCCCTAGACCCAGCCCCAGTAGGCCTAGGGCTTGATACATCCCTAGACCCAGCCCCAGTAGGCCTAGGGCTTGATACGGCCCTAGACCCAGCCCCAGTGGGCCTAGGGCTTGACATGGCCCTAGACTCAGCCCCAGTAGGCCTAGGGCTTGATACGGCCATGGACCCAGCCCCAGTGGGCCTAGGGCTTGATACGGCCCTAGACCCAGCCCCAGTAGGCCTAGGGCTTGATACGGCCCTAGTCCCAGCCCCAGTGGGCCTAGGGCTTGATACGGCCCTAGACCCAGCCCCAGTAGGCCTAGGGCTTGATACGGCCCTAGACCCAGCCCCAGTAGGCCTAGGGCTTGATACGGCCCCAGTAGGCCTAGGGCTTGATACGGCCCCAGTAGACCTAGGGCTTGATACGGCCCCAGTAGTTCTAGGGCTTGATACGGCCCTAGACCCAGCCCCAGTGGGCCTAGGGCTTGATACGGCCCCAGTAGGTCCAGGGCTTGATACGGCCCTAGACCCAGCCCCAGTAGGCCTAGGGCTTGATGCGGCCCCAGACCCAGCCCCAGTGGGCCTAGGGCTTGATGCGGCCCCAGACCCAGCCCCAGTGGGCCTAGGGCTTGATACGGCCCTAGACCCAGCCCCAGTGGGCCTAGGGCTTGATACGGCCCTAGACCCAGCCCCAGTAGGCCTAGGGCGTGATACGGCCCCAGACCCAGCCCCAGTGGGCCTAGGGCTTGATACGGCCCTAGACCCAGCCCCAGTAGGCCTAGGGCGTGATACGGCCCTAGACCCAGCCCCAGTTGGCCTAGGGCTTGATACGGCCCCAGTAGACCTAGGGCTTGATACGGCCCCAGACCCAGCCCTAGTAGGTCTAGGGCTTGATACGGCCCCAGTGGGTCTAGGGCTTGATACGGCCCTAGACCCAGCCCCAGTAGGCCTAGGGCTTGATACGGCCCCAGTAGACCTAGGGCTTGATACGGCCCCAGACCCAGCCCCAGTAGGTCTAGGGCTTGATACGGCCCCAGTGGGTCTAGGGCTTGATACGGCCCCAGTGGGTCTAGGGCTTGATACGGCCCTAGACCCAGCCCCAGTGGACCTAGGGCTTGATACGGCCCTGGGAGAATCAGCAGCACGTGACGTCGACCGGTCGACAGAGTTCGATCCAATCGAGTCCACAAATAGACAACACCAATTGAAGTCAAATTGATTGACCCGCTTGTGCTGAATACGACAACAAGAGAATTAAAGGAGCTCAAACACTTCCATTGGTGGCATGGGGCACAAGTCAATGTGGAGAGATGAACAGTTCTCAAGGCTTGAGGTATTCCCCTCAACAGTTGCACTTTCACTCGAACACTTGGCTATCCACTATTGCAATGTTTGCTGTTTGAAATCGATCCCTTTGACCTTGAATCGCTCGGTGACGTCACACACAGCCTTCATCCAACACATTGTTCAATCAGTTATATCAATACGGGATCAAGCTGACGAGTTGATTCTTGTTGTTCGAGCCATTGCCTCCGTACTCGCGTCAGCCAGGGTAGCCTAGCACTACAGGCCTGGCAGTACAGGCCTGTAGTGCCAGGCCTGCAGCCCAAGTGTCGGTACTCGCGTCAGCCAGGGTAGCCTGGCACTACAGGCCTGGCAGTACAGGCCTGTAGTGCCAGGCCTGCAGCCCAAGTGTCGGTACTCGCGTCAGCCAGGGTAGCCTGGCACTACAGGCCTGCAGGCCAAGTGTCGGTACTCGCGTCAGCCAGGGTAGCCTGGCACTACAGGCCAAGTGTCGGTACTCGCGTCAGCCAGGGTAGCCTAGCACTACAGGCCAAGTGTCGGTACTCGCGTCAGCCAGGGTAGCCTGGCACTACAGGCCAAGTGTCGGTACTCACGTCAGCCAGGGTAGCCTGGCACTACAGGCCTGTAGTGCCAGGCCTGCAGGCCAAGTGTCGGTACTCACGTCAGCCAGGGTAGCCTGGCACTACAGGCCAAGTGTCGGTACTCGCGTCAGCCAGGGTAGCCTGGCACTACAGGCCAAGTGTCGGTACTCGAGTCAGCCAGGGTAGCCTGGCACTACAGGCCTGTAGTGCCAGGCCTGCAGGCCAAGTGTCGGTACTCACGTCAGCCAGGGTAGCCTGGCACTGCAGGCCAAGTGTCGGTACTCGCGTCAGCCAGGGTAGCCTGGCACTACAGGCCTGCAGGCCAAGTGTCGGTACTCGAGTCAGCCAGGGTAGCCTGGCACTACAGGCCAAGTGTCGGTACTCGAGTCAGCCAGGGTAGCCTGGCACTACAGGCCAAGTGTCGGTACTCGAGTCAGCCAGGGTAGCCTGGCACTACAGGCCTGCAGGCCAAGTGTCGGTACTCGAGTCAGCCAGGGTAGCCTGGCACTGCAGGCCTGGCACTACAGGCCTGGCACTACAGGCCTGTAGTGCCAGGCCTGCAGGCCAAGTGTCGGTACTCACGTCAGTCAGGGTAGCCTGGCACTACAGGCCAAGTGTCGGTACTCGCGTCAGCCAGGGTAGCCTGGCACTGCAGGCCTGGCACTACAGGCCTGGCAGTACAGGCCTGTAGTGCCAGGCCTGCAGCCCAAGTGTCGGTACTCACGTCAGCCAGGGTGTCTAGCTCAGGCCTGCAGTGCCAGGCCTGTAGTGCCAGGCCTGCAGGCCCTGGTGTCGGTACTCACGTCAGCCAGGGTAGCCCGACACCAGGCCTGTCGTGCCAGGAACGGCAGTACCAGGCCTGTATGTATTACAGTACCAGGCCTGTCACTCACCTGAAAGCAAGAAAACAATACATTAGAACAACACAACACTCAAACACATCAATAGATGACTAAATCAAGCTCGAAGTCTGATAAGACACGATCTCACCCCTTGATCTCACCCCTTGATCTCACCCCTTGATCCCACCCTTTGATCCCACCCTTTGACCTCACCCCTTGATCCCACCCCTTGATCTCATCCCTTGATCTCATCCCTTGATCTCACCCCTTGATCCCACCCCTTGATCTCACCCCTTGATCTCACCCCTTGATATCACCCCTTGACCTCACCCCTTGATCTCATCCCTTGATCTCACTCCTTGATCTCACCCCTTGACCTCACCCCTTGATGTCACCCCTTGATCTCATCCCTCGATCTCACTCCTTGATCCCACCCCTTGATATCACCCCTTGACCTCACCCCTTGATCTCATCCCTTGATCTCATCCCTTGATCTCACCCCTTGATCCCACCCTCATACCTTGATCCCACCCTCATCCCTTGATCTCACCCCTTGATCTCACCCCTTGATCTCACTCCTTGATCTCACTCCTTGATCTCACCCCCTGACCTCACCCCTTGATCTCACCCCTTGACCTCACCCCTTGACCTCACCCCTTGATCCCACCCCTTGATCCCACCTTCATCCCTTGATCCCACCCCTTGATCTCACCCCTTGATCTCACCCCTTGACCTCACCCCTTGATCTCACCCCTTGATCTCACCCCTTGATCTCACCCCTTGACCTCACCCCTTGACCTCACCCCTTGATCCCACCCCTTGATCTCACCCCTTGATCTCACCCCTTGACCTCACCCCTTGATCTCATCCCTTGATCCCACCCCTTGATCCCACCTTCATCCCTTGATCCCACCCTCATCCCTTGATCTCACTCCTTGATATAATTTATAATTGCAATTAATTAAAACCTTATAATTTCCGTCAAAACATTAGGATAGCCATCCGACTGCACTTCGGTTCTGCGG
This sequence comes from Brachyptera risi, assembly GCA_964007535.1. Classification (NCBI taxonomy): domain Eukaryota; kingdom Metazoa; phylum Arthropoda; class Insecta; order Plecoptera; family Taeniopterygidae; genus Brachyptera; species Brachyptera risi. Next base: position 3,421,428 of record OZ023336.1, read on the forward strand.
GCGCCTGAAGAGCGCATGATGTGGTCAGGGCTCAGATAGGGTTGGAAACACAAGGCGATGTCACACAACAGTCCGGTACACGCTCTTAGGTCAGGCGCCCCTTGGCTCGTCCCTACAGGCGTTGTGCGCTTCCCGCTTGCGCCGGACCATTCATCAAGGCATAAAGACGAGGACTGCATTTTGATTAAGAGAAATGTTTAGTTGTAAAAAGCGTGAATATTTAACTAGGCAAACGCGTTATGTGTTGCCGCGTTGATGGATGAGCTGGAACATATCAACTTATCTTTGAATTGGTTATTATATATATAATATACACCTTGAGATCCAAACCATTACGCCACTGCCATCTTATTTTTTCCGTATTAATTTATATGATAATGAAAAAGGCTTCATGTTTACAATTAAGTGGTGACACCTGTTGCTTGGATTTAATTGTTATCTTAATAGCTTTGAATGATTTACAAAAAATTTTAATTTTTTTTTACATCAAAACGGCGGATCCGATTCAACTGAAAGTTCGGAATAATGTGTATCATCATCATATTGAAATTCTTTGAGAATTTAAATTCTTTCGGATGAAATATTTTTCACGAATTTTTTTCCTCTGGGTTCTTTTTGAAAACTTTGAAATGAGTTTTCTCAGAAGTGGTTCAACCGATTGCGTCTCAAAACTATAAAGTAATGAATCAGATAAGGACACGTGTGTATGCCAAGTTTCAACTGATTTTGAATTTTCGTTTGACCTGTGGAGCGCGAACAAAAAAAAATTACTACTTTTTTTTCGGGTATGGTGAAATTGAGTCTTCTCTCCGCTCATCCAAAAATATGTTGTTTGTATACCGGCGTACCATAATGGAAATAAGGAAAAAATGAAAAAAATATTGGACAGTCAATTGTGTGGCCCACCTCAACTTGTAGATAAACAATATACCTCTGAGATATCGAGATATCGAGTTGCGATAAATGACCTCGCTGTCGATGCGCCTTAAAACCCTAATATTCATTCGTTCGATATCGAGTTGGACCAGTCTGATCGACAGACCGAGTCAACATTTGTCTCCAACCAAGTCTATCGATAAGCACGTTAAATCAAGTCGACATCTCGTTGTTTTCCAATTCAAAAATAGAACGTCTGTTCTACAGCCCCCTCGATCCAACCCTTTGTCATCTGAACGCAGCCCACCAGATGGCAGGCCGCGACAACCGAATCATTTGATTGCGGCTATTGTTTGACATGAATATCCTGTCTGTTGTATCACCAGCAAGAGGGACAGAGCGAGATGGGACAGAGATCGAGTATTGAAAGGTATGTTCTATGGCTGACTGGAACAAAAGCTCAATTAGTCGTCTGTTCAGTGTATCTTGTAATAACAGATAAATGTTTCCTATAGGCCTACTTCTGTATCCACGGTAGAGGAAGGTTGTTTACCAACCCAACAAGAACAAATGTTTGTACACCTGTAACATTGCAGAGTATTATGATCTTTCACCACAAGATTCACGGTTAGAAAAACTACTACTTCTTCCAAAAGCGTTGAATCTTCCAACTGGCAGCGAGATTTTGTTATTACCCAAATTGATGTATAATAGAAAACCTTTTTTTCTCGTGGATACAAAATAGAATTGCTTTAGATACGAAGGAAGAAGAAAGCGTAATCACCCTTCCGACTCAGCCAGCTAAGGCACTGCTTTAGCAGTTGGGTCCACAGACCGAAGCCAAGTCGGGCCTGAGTTCGAGACCAGCAAAGGGCATGCTTCTTTGTGAAACATTCTAGACGAGATAAATACACTGTCAAGACATGTCACGCAATGCTGAAATAAAACCTACCCCCACTCTCTTCTACCAACATCACCTGCAGACCGCCAGAGAGCGCTACTAGGCGAGGGGGATGGAGGGGTGTCGGATGAAGTACGCATTACGGTATGGGTGAAAGGTCGGCTGTTATAGGCCACGTTTGTGTATCTATACCAAGATGCATTGACGGATGCGTTTGCCCCTTGGAGATGTCCTCACTTCCTATCCCTTCCATGTTACAAATATGTTCCGATTAGATTAGATAATTAGATAAGTGGTGATAAGAGGAACTAACGTTACGTTCAAGGCCGGCTCGCTGTCATCGAGTTTGCCAGCCTATATCAGCCGTTTCAACAAAAAACACCAGATGGAGCAGCGATCCATATTACACAGAAAAGTCCTCATAAAATGGAACGAGTTTTCGAATGAGTGAAGTCACCATCTCCCGGCGGCAAACCAACGCAACCCTCAATGCATCTTGGGGCAAACCAACGCAACCCTCAAAACATCTTGATCTATAATTGCCATAGATTTATTGATGACGCGATTCCAGCATTTGGTCAAGAAATAAATGTTGACGTGAGAAAATTAATGCTAATATATATAATTAACTAATAACTAAGGATTAATTTGAATGAATCGCTTGAAGGTATTTCAGAGTGTTGAAATGTATTTGTAAAAGTGTAAATGTAAATGTATAACAATTGTAGCACGGCATGGTCGAACCGTAGGAAGGTCGTGAACTATAAGATGGATCACAGTGTCACCTATGTGGGCCATCAGAATGTTGGGGATATTCTTGCCGGATCTGTAAACAACCGTGGCTCTGGGCATGGGCACGTGGGGGAGGGGGGGCCACCCCTCGTTTCATTGAAAACTTGCTGTCATTCCGCTCGGCCTCACAGGTAGACCGCTCACTCCATTCATCAGCGGATTCCTGACATTCCATCACCGGCCACTCGGGCTCAGTTGACTTTCGCGCCCCGCTCACTTGAACTAACAAGGTAATAAATGCTGTAAATGGATGCAAATTTAAAATTGTGTACATTTTCTTGTTCCGATTTAAACTTATCAAAGAAAGTACCAAATAAGGATTATCGATACTAATGAATTATGTAGGCCTACCATTTTTTATGAGGAAAAAATTATTAATACAATCAGAATAGTCAGAATAATTTTGAAATATCAATTCGCATCAAGGTCGACATGAAAATAATACAAAATCTTCAAGTAATGACAAAATGTTTGAATCGATCCCACGCCCAACGTGACTTCAGTTTCTGCAGCGGTGCCTACGCTGACTGAGCTACCGAGGGCGGTAAACAAATTACGATTTAATTACAAAGAAAAAACAAAACGCATAATAGTGACGGGCTAAATGTGGACCACTCACGAGCACCTCGTGTACAGTACTAATCAATGACCCAACACTAAGAAGGAAGCCGCCCGAGCGCGTAGAGCGAGAGCGTGTTCAGTCCTGAGCGCAATTAGAACGTTTTCAAACCAAAAAGCTCGACTCTGATCTGACCAGAGGCGCACGCTTTGAACCACGCCCGGGTGTCCCGCCGCATTCAACAGCCAGAACGATGCGGTGTTCCGAGCCGTTATGACGCGCGAGACGAACTGTTGAATAATGCAGCCTCGTGGGGGGGCGAGGGTGAACCGCTGGGGAGGGCGAGGGGTGGAGGGGGGGGGAGCAGGAAGTGTTCCGACTATATGCCAGTTCGCAAGGCGGTGAGATGGAGGTTCCGAGCGACCGTCCCTTCTACCCACAGCACTAGCGCGCGGCTGTTTCGAGCCTTCAACTTGCGTAGAGGCGGGCTCGTAACCATGTGATTTACAAGTTAGGGGATGCTTTACGAAAGAATCACAATAACTAAACAATAAAGATTTACACACTTCTGTGCAGGACGGTATAAATAACTCTGAAATGACTCTAAACGTAAATAATAAATATTGAGGCCTACACTTGGGGTCGCATGAAGCGGTCGATCAGGCGACATGACGTTTCGCGTGTCAAAGAATTGGAGGTGAAATATTCAAACGTTTCATTTTAAATCAAATTTCGGAAAAGACCATTTTATGTGACTGAAATTAGTGTACACATCGATTGAGATAACACTGCTTCTATTCTTGCGGACAAATTATACACTTCCATCCACGAAAGAAGGTCGCCTGATCGACGGGATCATGCCGCGTCGTGGACTCGTCGTGAACTCGTCGTGAAGGTCCGTTAGAAGACCACAGCTATGAGATAAGGGGGCGTCCATAAATTACGTCACAGCTTAGAGGGAGGGGGTTGTCAAGATTTGTCACAAGGTGTTACAAGGGGGGGAGGGGGGAAGGCAACTGTGTGACGTACCATTTGTTGTTCTATTCATTTAGCGCCATTCTTATAGATTCTTATATTACCCACCCTAGAAACAGCAGCAGATGCATATCAAATAATCATCAAGTTTGACTACTCAAAAAGCAAACTTGAAGAAATGAATATTTTGATTTTATTGTACCTTTGCTCGCCTTTGCCATATGTTGATTTCAATTTTTTGTTAGATGAGGGTATGATAATTTGTGACGTATTTAAATGGGGGAGGGTAATGGGTTTTGTGACCAACTGTGACGTGGGAGAAAGTGTGACATAACTTATGGACGTCCCCTAACACTGATATCTGTGCTCGATATGTTGGCAGAAGAAGATATTTCCCGAGGATACAAGTACATGTGTAGACTCCTATAACAGCAACTATATAACATCAGATTCAGAAGAGATGATACAAGATAAGAGTCATGCGCGGGACTCGAACCCAAGTCTATCGGGCCATCTTCACATTCTCTATCCATCCGAATTATACGCGGTCTACCAGAATACGCTCAGAGGAGTTAGACCCAACCGCAAACATTTCAAACTGATTCAACTCGAAACGTTCCAATTTCAAAGTTGTCGAAAGCAACCAATCAAACAACCGCATTTACAGTTGGCGTTCGAATATCGAATGTCCAAAGGAAGGAAGGAAGGGAGGCTCAGTCGATATACGAGCAGACACAGGCATCAAAGATCAAACACTCAAACAGGGCTGAGACTTGGCAGGCTTGGCTTATCGGGCGTCAAACAGAGGGTTGCAACTAATAAGACGACAGAGCGGGGCGGTTCTGTTTGAATAAGAAACAAGCCAAGATCTACGAGAGGAAGGGAGCGAAAAGAAAAAAAGATGTTACATCAAAAGTAACAATTCCCGCATTGTTAAAAGATTTGCTTCCTAAAGTCGACATTTCTCTCGAGGGCATCAAAAGAAGGGACATGAGATCCGGGAAGCTTTCAGGCGTCAAACTTGGCCAAACTGCGAGGAAACGGTAAGAAAATCTGATGTATCTCGTGAAAGCAATTAATAGGGTGTCTGACGAGGGAGGGAGTTTCTCTTCGAAGAGACGAGAAAGTTTGTGGAGAGAAAAGGGAAGAGCGTCCAACAGGCGAGGTTAGAACATCGAGAGGGGATGAAAGAGTTCGACTATTGGCAATGAACGTTGAGAAACCAATCTTAGACGAGTGGTGGGAGGGAAGAGGCGGGGGACGGAGGAGGAGGGGTGCGATTCTTTGATGCCAGGATGGAAGAGGTTGAACGAACTGGAAGGAAAAAACGTCGGCAAAACTATTCAACGATCGGCGAGAGATGTAGAGTGAGAGAGAGAGAGAGAGAGAGAGAGAGAGAGAGAGAGAGAGAGAGAGAGAGAGAGAGAGAGAGAGAGAGAGAGAGAGAGAGAGAGAGAGAGAGAGAGAGCGAGAGAGAGAGAGGTGCAAGAGCTTGCAGCAAGGACGATGCAACTGCCCAAGCCATGTTAGTACAACTAAGAGTGTTCAATTACCAGTAGATAATCAGATCGGACGCAATCACGTGTAAGCGCTCAGGCCGAGAGAGTCGGGTGGAGTCTTCCACTCTTCCCCCTGGCGGCAACTTTTAGCCCTAGGAAAACAGGGACGCCCTAAACGAATTCGATTGAAATGGGAAATCTTTTTATTCTAATTCTCGTGCTTTGTGCTTCGAGTGTACAACAGCCGGGGTCGACATGTCGAGAGGTTTACGTGAATCACCTCTTGAGAGCAGTAGCCCCCCCCCCCCCCCGCCCCCCCCGCCGTGACGTCATCAGCATGACAATGGCCACGCCGCATACAGACCCAAGTACACGCAAGATAAATGATGGTCACACAAAGTGGTCGATCAGACCGAAATAGCGACGAGGTTGACCAAAACGATGTTTTTCATGCAATCATTTAGCCAGGCATCAATGTCCAAGTCTTCATTCAATGATCACTTACATCACACACACACACCTGTTACATTGTTCTGTGTGTGTATGGCATTTTACATCACACACACACCTGTTACATTGTTCTGTGTTAACAGATTGTGTGTTTAACCATTTACATCATTCACATTAGGGTATCTGTTCTGATGTCCTGGGTCATGTTTTAACCATGACTTACCTCTTGTGCCTTTTTCAACATTCCGTTTCTTTTTTAATATATACTGATGACTACGATATATTGGCGTCGGTGGATGATGAATGACATGATGAGATGAAAGGTTATTGTATTAGGTGTCTTTTGGATGGTGGGAAGGAGTCGGTCGTGGCCTGTTGTTAAGGAACCATCCCAGTATTAACCTGAACGACAGAGGGAAACGACGAAAAACCCCTGTCAGCATGGTCGACCATGGCGGGAGTCGAACCCCAGTCTCCCGAATGACGGTTCAGTGTGTTACCACGTGGCCACGCGAGGCGTCTCGGTTCCGTTGTTTCATGACTTCATCGAACATGGTCATCGATTGGTTCAATAGTTTCTCAAACAATAAGATGGTCGAAGCGAGATTTTTGACCATCGAAACTCTCTTTTAAAAGCTGACAAAACGTCCCTCTGTCTGTTACCATGATAGCTCCAATCAGTGACAAGGGCGAGGAACCTGTTGGGGTGGCTCCTGTCAAGTCAATCAGGACGACATTCCGAAACGATATTTCGACTATTGTATCTAATTCCGAGTTCCTGAGAAGGGTGATTCCTCCCGCCTACCAACGCACAGAGTCGGGTGGAGTCTTGACCGCGCTCATCCCACGACCGCGTGGCTGGAGCCCCGGGCAAGTGACTCAGGTCACGGCAGGTGCGAGCCCGACAAGTCGTGGGTCAACACACAGAGTCGGGTGGAGTCTTGACCGCGCTCATCCCACGACCGCGTGGCTGGAGCCCCGGGCAAGTGACTCAAGCCACGGCAGGTGCGAGCCCGACAAGTCGTGGGTCAACACACAGAGTCGGGTGGAGTCTTGACCGCGCTCATCCCACGACCGCGTAGCTGGAGCCCCGGGCAAGTGACTCAGGTCACGGCAGGTGCGAGCCCGACAAGTCGTGGGTCAACACACAGAGTCGGGTGGAGTCTTGACCGCGCTCATCCCACGACCGCGTGGCTGGAGCCCCGGGCAAGTGACTCAAGCCACGGCAGGTGCGAGCCCGACAAGTCGTGGGTCAACACACAGAGTCGGGTGGAGTCTTGACCGCGCTCATCCCACGACCGCGTAGCTGGAGCCCCGGGCAAGTGACTCAAGCCACGGCAGGTGCGAGCCCGACAAGTCGTGGGTCAACACACAGAGTCGGGTGGAGTCTTGACCGCGCTCATCCCACGACCGCGTGGCTGGAGCCCCGGGCAAGTGACTCAGGTCACGGCAGGTGCGAGCCCGACAAGTCGTGGGTCAACACACAGAGTCGGGTGGAGTCTTGACCGCGCTCATCCCACGACCGCGTGGCTGGAGCCCCGGGCAAGTGACTCAAGTCACGGCAGGTGCGAGCCCGACAAGTCGTGGGTCAACACACAGAGTCGGGTGGAGTCTTGACCGCGCTCATCCCACGACCGCGTAGCTGGAGCCCCGGGCAAGTGACTCAAGCCACGGCAGGTGCGAGCCCGACAAGTCGTGGGTCAACACACAGAGTCGGGTGGAGTCTTGACCGCGCTCATCCCATGACCGCGTGGCTGGAGCCCCGGGCAAGTGACTCAGGTCACGGCAGGTGCGAGCCCGACAAGTCACGACTTGCAACAGTCACAGGTGGAATCTTACACACTTCAATTTATTACAAATACTGTTGGTAATTTATGGCCGAGGAATTTATGAGTAATATCTCATTGTATTGGGTTTTAAAATGGCGCAGAAATGATGACTAAGAGCTTGGTGGAAGATGAGTCAGGTGATATCTCGAAGAGCGGATAACATTCCGTTATTAATTATTTTCATCTACATTCTTTTTCTCAAACCCAGATAACCAATTAAATTGGGCCAGGGGGTGTTTCCACCAGTTTTTCTAGGGCAGACTTCTCATATCAATCGGTTCCTGCCAGTTCCTCCTCTTCTTCTTCACTACTGCTACGCCTATCCTCTGTTTCTTCTTCTCTTCCTACGAGCTCCCTCCTGCCACCTTTCTCTTGGTCTTCCAACTCTTCTCTTAGCTCCATTGTTCAAACATTGCTCTCGGTATTCTCTCCTTCTCCATTCTCCGCATATGCCCGTACCACCCAAGTCTATCCCTTTCCACTCCCACTTCCTTCCTTATATTACTGCTTCTCTTCTTCTCCAACTTTGACACTCCTGCTACGCTCCTCACGAACTTCTTTCTACATTAACTAGCATAATTAATTATTAATTTATTATTATTATTAATTGGTGATTCTATTACGTGTTTTCGAATGGTGAGAAGGAGTCGGTCGTGGCCTGTTGTTAAGGAACCATCCCAGTATGAACCTGAACGACAGAGGAGAGCAGTGAAACACGCGCTTCAGGATGGTCGACCACGGCGGGAATCGAACCCCGCGTCGAATATGAGGAAATTCTTGTCTATTGGCGTCGGTGGGAAGATGTGATGAAATGCTGTTTTATTACCAATATCATCTCATTGTGTTCTCAGACAGTGAGAGGGAAACGACCGTGACCTGCCATCCCACTAAACTCTGAAAACCACTGAGGGAATTTCCGGTCGCCCAAGGCGGGAATCGAACCCCGCGTCAAATGTATAAGGATTTATCGCCAGGCAGCGAGAATTTTTCTGCTTTAGGTGGGACTAAAAACCACAACATTTGTGTGACACATATTTTCGTTTCTGAGGTCAAATTGAAAAAAAACATAGCCCTCAAAGTGACTGCGTCGGGAGTCGAACCATGGACAAGGAGCATATGAGGCAGCGATACTAACAATAGCGCCACGGAGGCATGCCTATTTCCTGCTCCCACATTAGGCCTATATCATCGCTCGGGTCGGTAACTGAGACATCTGGCGTTTCCATTGGTCACTTCTAGTCTCGTTGAAAACCTCCGACAGCTGGGCTATTCGGGGCTCGAACCCACGCCCCACGCGTCACGTGACGTCACGCTGCAATGCGCCGAGAGAGAGAGAAAGAGAGAGAGAGAGAGAGAGAGAGAGAGAGAGAAAGAGAGAGAGAGAGAGAGAGAGAGAGAGAGAGAGAGAAGTATCAGGCATACCAATCTTGAGAGCATTCTCAGTTCTTGTACCACGTTTCTACTCAGTTGTTCGGACATGAATGATATTCACGTGTAATCACATTTGTATTGTTCGTGTACCCAATCATCCATTTGATTATACAATAATTGATTATTGATCGATTTTTTAGTTTACAAATAATCGATTCTAATCGGCGCTACTAGTTGACAAAGAAAGGCTCGCTCACACGCCTCGTCGTTGGCCATGTGCACGCGTCGTTAGCCCACACGTTAGCTCGCTCGACCGCGCACCGGAGGCCAATTACGACTGGGTGGAGTCTGTTATTATCGACCGTATTGAATACTGATCGGAACAATCAAACAACACCCGACCGAGCCAGCGAGCCTCTTCCAACTCGGCCACTTCACCCGACCGAGCCAGCGAGCCTCTTCCAACTCGGCCACTTCACCCGACCGAGCCAGCGAGCCTCTTCCAACTCGGCCACTTCACCCGACCGAGCCAGCGAGCCTCTTCCAACTCGGCCACTTTTACAACAAACAAGTCGCTAACAGACGCTTGCTAACAAACAAGTCGCTAACAGACGCTTGCTAACAGACGCTTGCTAACAGACGCTTGCTAACAGACGCTTGCTAACAGACGCTTGCTAACAGACGCTTGCTAACAGACGCTTGCTAACAAACAAGTCGCTAACAGACGCTTGCTAACAGACGCTTGCTAACAGACGCTTGCTAACAGACGCTTGCTAACAGACGCTTGCTAACAGACGCTTGCTAACAGGCGCTTGCTATAGACGCTTGCTAACAGACGCTTGCTAACAGACGCTTGCTAACAGACGCTTGCTAACAGACGCTTGCTAACAGACGCTTGATAACAGACGCTTGCTAACAGGCGCTTGCTAACAGACGCTTGATAACAGACGCTTGCTAACAGACGCTTGCTAACAGACGCTTGCCAACAGACGCTTGCTAACAGACGCTTGCTAACAGACGCCTGCTAACAGACGCTTGCTAACAGACGCCTGCTAACAGACGCTTGCTAACAGACGCTTGTTTTCCACCTAAATAATTCCACCTAATTCCACCTAAATAATGTCATCTCATAATCTCATAGTCTCGAGAATAAGGGTCCAGGTAGGCCTACAACTTCATCCTCATTCTACGTGAACAGCGCCAAGCCCACGTTCACTCTTGGTAGTGTGCGCTCCAGGAGGCACACGTGTGGCGCGCGGGACTTGGGCTGAGTGCTACCGCTCGCCTGCTCGCAGCACGTGTGCAGGCCGGAAGTGAGAGATGAGGAGTGATGGCTTCCTGCAGCCAGCCGGTAACCATGGCAACGAGGAGGCTGAAGGGGTGAGCGGACAATATGACCAAACAGGGCGCTCTATCAGTTGGTGTTTTTTTCTTATATTGGGTTTAACGACGCACTGTAATGATGACTAAGATCTATTGGCGTCGGATGGATGATTAATGAGATGATGGGATGATGAGATAAAGGTTTTATGGGTAATGGGAAGGAAGCGGTCGTGGCCTATATTGTGGGAACCATCCCGGCATTAGCCTAGACTACAGAGGGAAACCACGAAAAACCCCTGTAAAGATGGACGGTGGCGGGGATCGAACCGGGTCCGATATGTCCCTTCACCTCCCGGGTCACATGGAGCAAGTGCGTTAACCACTCAGCTACCTGTGCCGGTAGTTGGTGTATAGTTCAGAGTTTCATATGAAGGATTGCTCTGCTCTCTGTTGCTAGGGCTACTCTGCAGATCCTACCCGCCAACACGGCCGAGAAGTCTCGGCTGCGTCCAGTGTCATGTGTGGGTCTATGCCAGACGACGCCAATAGATCTCAGCACGGCGTGTACCTGGCTACATGTGTGGGTCTATGTCAGACGACGCCAATAGATCTCAGCACGGCGTGTACCTGGGTCTATGTCCGACGACGCCAATAGATCTCAGCACGGCGTGTACCTGGGTCTATGCCAGACGACGCCAATAGATCTCAGCACGGCGTGTACTTGGCTACATGTGTGGGTCTATGTCAGACGACGCCAATAGATCTCAGCACGGCGTGTACCTGGGTCTATGCCAGACGACGCCAATAGATCTCAGCACGGCGTGTACCTGGCTGCATGTGTGGGTCTATGCCAGACGACGCCAATAGATCTCAGCACGGCGTGTACCTGGGTCTATGCCAGACGACGCCAATAGATCTCAGCACGGCGTGTACCTGGCTGCATGTGTGGGTCTATGCCAGACGATGCCAATAGATCTCAGCACGGCGTGTACCTGGGTCTATGCCAGACGACGCCAATAGATCTCAGCACGGCGTGTACCTGGCTGCATGTGTGGGTCTATGCCAGACGACGCCAATAGATCTCAGCACGGCGTGTACCTGGCTACATGTGTGGGTCTATGCCAGACGACGCCAATAGATCTCAGCACGGCGTGTACCTGGGTCTATGCCAGACGACGCCAATAGATCTCAGCACGGCGTGTACCTGGGTCTATGCCAGACGACGCCAATAGATCTCAGCACGGCGTGTACCTGGCTGCATGCGTGGGTCTATGCCAGACGATGCCAATAGATCTCAGCACGGCGTGTACCTGGGTCTATGCCAGACGGCGCCAATAGATCTCAGCACGGCGTGTACCTGGGTCTATGCCAGACGATGCCAATAGATCTCAGCACGGCGTGTACCTGGGTCTATGCCAGACGACGCCAATAGATCTCAGCACGGCGTGTACCTGGCTACATGTGTGGGTCTATGCCAGACGACGCCAATAGATCTCAGCACGGCGTGTACCTGGGTCTATGCCAGACGACGCCAATAGATCTCAGCACGGCGTGTAACTGGGTCTATGCCAGACGACGCCAATAGATCTCAGCACGGCGTGTACCTGGGTCTATGCCAGACGACGCCAATAGATCTCAGCACGGCGTGTACCTGGCTGCATGTGTGGGTCTATGCCAGACGAGCGACCTGCTCAAACACGATTTATTACGTCCTTGGCGGTTTGATGGCCACTGCTCGCCGCGCCGTCTCGGGACTCCCCGTCGTCAAGCTTCAGGCAGCCTCGAGACCCCTGCTCGAACCAGCCATGTCGGCTTGCAGATGGAAACAGATTCATTTGAATGTTATCTGATTTGAGTTGTAAAAGTAAATCCTAGCCGTGGAATGCAGTTTGCGGCGAATGCTGGTTTGTAATTTTAATTAAAATGGATGTTTTTTATGTAATAAAGTGTAGAAGTGATTAATTAAAATCGCTGCGTCGGATAAACAGATCGTTGAGGTAAATGACGCAATGTACGTAGACCAGAGAGAGAGAGAGAGCTAGCTCTTTGTTTCGCTCGAAGCGTGGATAAAGCTTGTATTGGCTTTGCTGATTGGTTATATCCATAATCCCCTGCATTGCCTTCTTCATTCAGGTTGGAAGGGGAAATGTGGATCTTTCCTCTCATCCCTTGCAATCTTTCAATATAATCATATCCGAGTGTGACAATTCATGCTAAAACAATTATTATTTGTTATTTACGTGGTTTACGTCCGATTTTGTGTGCATTATTCACAATTCCAGCCCACAGTTGAGCCTCTTCAGTGTCTTGTAGATTTTGTGTGGATTATTCACAATTCCAGCCCACAGTTGAGCCTCTTCAATGTCTTGTAGATTTTGTGTGCATTATTCACAATTCCAGCCCACAGTTGAGCCTCTTCAATGTCTTGTAGATTTTGTGTGCATTATTCACAATTCCAGCCCACAGTTGAGCCTCTTCAATGTCTTTGTAGATTTTGTGTGCATTATTCACAATTCCAGCCCACAGTTGAGCCTCTTCAATGTCTTGTAGATTTTGTGTGCATTATTCACAATTCCAGCCCACAGTTGAGCCTCTTCAATGTCTTGTAGATTTTGTGTGCATTATTCACAATTCCAGCCCACAGTTGAGCCTCTTCAATGTCTTGTAGATTTTGTGTGCATTATTCACAATTCCAGCCCACAGTTGAGCCTCTTCAATGTCTTGTAGATTTTGTGTGGATTATTCACAATTCCAGCCCACAGTTGAGCCTCTTCAATGTCTTGTAGATTTTGTGTGGATTATTCACAATTCTAGCGCACAGTTGAGCCTCTTCAATGTCTTGTAGATTTTGTGTGCATTATTCACAATTCCAGCCCACAGTTGAGCCTCTTCAATGTCTTGTAGATTTTGTATGCATTATTCACAATTCCAGCCCACAGTTGAGCCTCTTCAATGTCTTGTAGATTTTGTGTGCATTATTCACAATTCCAGCCCACAGTTGAGCCTCTTCAATGTCTTGTAGATTTTGTGTGCATTATTCACAATTCCAGCCCACAGTTGAGCCTCTTCAATGTCTTGTAGATTTTGTGTGGATTATTCACAATTCCAGCCCACAGTTGAGCCTCTTCAATGTCTTGTAGATTTTGTGTGCATTATTCACAATTCCAGCCCACAGTTGAGCCTCTTCAATGTCTTGTAGATTTTGTGTGCATTATTCACAATTCCAGCCCACAGTTGAGCCTCTTCAATGTCTTGTAGATTTTGTGTGCATTATTCACAATTCCAGCCCACAGTTGAGCCTCTTCAATGTCTTGTAGATTTTGTGTGCATTATTCACAATTCCAGCCCACAGTTGAGCCTCTTCAATGTCTTGTAGATTTTGTGTGGATTATTCACAATTCCAGCCCACAGTTGAGCCTCTTCAATGTCTTGTAGATTTTGTGTGGATTATTCACAATTCCAGCCCACAGTTGAGCCTCTTCAATGTCTTGTAGATTTTGTGTGCATTATTCACAATTCCAGCCCACAGTTGAGCCTCTTCAATGTCTTGTAGATTTTGTGTGGATTATTCACAATTCCAGCCCACAGTTGAGCCTCTTCAATGTCTTGTAGATTTTGTGTGCATTATTCACAATTCCAGCCCACAGTTGAGCCTCTTCAATGTCTTGTAGATTTTGTGTGGATTATTCACAATTCTAGCCCACAGTTGAGCCTCTTCAATGTCTTGTAGATTTTGTGTGCATTATTCACAATTCTAGCCCACAGTTGAGCCTCTTCAATGTCTTGTAGATTTTGTGTGCATTATTCACAATTCCAGCCCACAGTTGAGCCTCTTCAATGTCTTGTAGATTTTGTGTGCATTATTCACAATTCCAGCCCACAGTTGAGCCTCTTCAATGTCTTGTAGATTTTGTGTGGATTATTCACAATTCCAGCCCACAGTTGAGCCTCTTCAATGTCTTGTAGATTTTGTGTGCATTATTCACAATTCCAGCCCACAGTTGAGCCTCTTCAATGTCTTGTAGATTTTGTGTGGATTATTCACAATTCTAGCCCACAGTTGAGCCTCTTCAATGTCTTGTAGATTTTGTGTGCATTATTCACAATTCTAGCCCACAGTTGAGCCTCTTCAATGTCTTGTAGATATTGTGTGCATTATTCACAATTCTAGCCCACAGTTGAGCCTCTTCAATGTCTTGTAGATTTTGTGTGCATTATTCACAATTCTAGCCCACAGTTGAGCCTCTGCAATGTCTTGTAGATTTTGTGTGCATTATTCACAATTCTAGCCCACAGTTGAGCCTCTTCAATGTCTTGTAGATTTTGTGTGGATTATTCACAATTCCAGCCCACAGTTGAGCCTCTTCAATGTCTTGTAGATTTTGTGTGGATTATTCACAATTCTAGCCCACAGTTGAGCCTCTTCAATGTCTTGTAGATTTTGTGTGGATTATTCACAATTCTAGCCCACAGTTGAGCCTCTTCAATGTCTTGTAGATTTTGTGTGCATTATTCACAATTCCAGCCCACAGTTGAGCCTCTTCAATGTCTTGAAGATTTTGTGTGGATTATTCACAATTCCAGCCCACAGTTGAGCCTCTTCAATGTCTTGTAGATTTTGTGTGGATTATTCACAATTCTAGCCCACAGTTGAGCCTCTTCAATGTCTTGTAGATTTTGTGTGCATTATTCACAATTCCAGCCCACAGTTGAGCCTCTTCAATGTCTTTGTAGATTTTGTGTGGATTATTCACAATTCTAGCCCACAGTTGAGCCTCTTCAATGTCTTGTAGATTTTGTGTGGATTATTCACAATTCTAGCCCACAGTTGAGCCTCTTCAATGTCTTGTAGATTTTGTGTGCATTATTCACAATTCCAGCCCACAGTTGAGCCTCTTCAATGTCTTGTAGATTTTGTGTGGATTATTCACAATTCTAGCCCACAGTTGAGCCTCTTCAATGTCTTGTAGATTTTGTGTGGATTATTCACAATTCTAGCCCACAGTTGAGCCTCTTCAATGTCTTGTAGATTTTGTGTGCATTATTCACAATTCCAGCCCACAGTTGAGCCTCTTCAATGTCTTGTAGATTTTGTGTGGATTATTCACAATTCTAGCCCACAGTTGAGCCTCTTCAATGTCTTGTAGATTTTGTGTGCATTATTCACAATTCTAGCCCACAGTTGAGCCTCTTCAATGTCTTGTAGATTTTGTGTGCATTATTCACAATTCTAGCCCACAGTTGAGCCTCTTCAATGTCTTGTAGATTTTGTGTGCATTATTCACAATTCTAGCCCACAGTTGAGCCTCTGCAATGTCTTGTAGATTTTGTGTGCATTATTCACAATTCTAGCCCACAGTTGAGCCTCTTCAATGTCTTGTAGATTTTGTGTGGATTATTCACAATTCTAGCCCACAGTTGAGCCTCTGCAATGTCTTGTAGATTTTGTGTGCATTATTCACAATTCCAGCCCACAGTTGAGCCTCTTCAATGTCTTGTAGATTTTGTGTGCATTATTCACAATTCCAGCCCACAGTTGAGCCTCTTCAATGTCTTGTAGATTTTGTGTGCATTATTCACAATTCTAGCCCACAGTTGAGCCTCTTCAATGTCTTGTAGATTTTGTGTGGATTATTCACAATTCCAGCCCACAGTTGAGCCTCTTCAATGTCTTGTAGATTTTGTGTGGATTATTCACAATTCCAGCCCACAGTTGAGCCTCTGCAATGTCTTGTAGATTTTGTGTGCATTATTCACAATTCCAGCCCACAGTTGAGCCTCTTCAATGTCTTGTAGATTTTGTGTGGATTATTCACAATTCTAGCCCACAGTTGAGCCTCTTCAATGTCTTGTAGATTTTGTGTGGATTATTCACAATTCTAGCCCACAGTTGAGCCTCTTCAATGTCTTGTAGATTTTGTGTGCATTATTCACAATTCCAGCCCACAGTTGAGCCTCTTCAATGTCTTGTAGATTTTGTGTGGATTATTCACAATTCTAGCCCACAGTTGAGCCTCTTCAATGTCTTGTAGATTTTGTGTGGATTATTCACAATTCTAGCCCACAGTTGAGCCTCTTCAATGTCTTGTAGATTTTGTGTGCATTATTCACAATTCCAGCCCACAGTTGAGCCTCTTCAATGTCTTGTAGATTTTGTGTGGATTATTCACAATTCTAGCCCACAGTTGAGCCTCTTCAATGTCTTGTAGATTTTGTGTGCATTATTCACAATTCTAGCCCACAGTTGAGCCTCTTCAATGTCTTGTAGATTTTGTGTGCATTATTCACAATTCTAGCCCACAGTTGAGCCTCTTCAATGTCTTGTAGATTTTGTGTGCATTATTCACAATTCTAGCCCACAGTTGAGCCTCTGCAATGTCTTGTAGATTTTGTGTGCATTATTCACAATTCTAGCCCACAGTTGAGCCTCTTCAATGTCTTGTAGATTTTGTGTGGATTATTCACAATTCTAGCCCACAGTTGAGCCTCTGCAATGTCTTGTAGATTTTGTGTGCATTATTCACAATTCCAGCCCACAGTTGAGCCTCTTCAATGTCTTGTAGATTTTGTGTGCATTATTCACAATTCCAGCCCACAGTTGAGCCTCTTCAATGTCTTGTAGATTTTGTGTGCATTATTCACAATTCTAGCCCACAGTTGAGCCTCTTCAATGTCTTGTAGATTTTGTGTGGATTATTCACAATTCCAGCCCACAGTTGAGCCTCTTCAATGTCTTGTAGATTTTGTGTGGATTATTCACAATTCCAGCCCACAGTTGAGCCTCTGCAATGTCTTGTAGATTTTGTGTGCATTATTCACAATTCTAGCCCACAGTTGAGCCCCTTCAATGTCTTGTAGATTTTGTGTGCATTATTCACAATTCCAGCCCACAGTTGAGCCTCTTCAGTGTCTTGTAGATTTTGTGTGCATTATTCACAATTCCAGCCCACAGTTGAGCCTCTTCAGTGTCTTGTAGATTTTGTGTGCATTATTCACAATTCCAGCCCACAGTTGAGCCTCTTCAGTGTCTTGTAGATTTTGTGTGCATTATTCACAATTCCAGCCCACAGTTGAGCCTCTTCAGTGTCTTGTAGATTTTGTGTGCATTATTCACAATTCTAGCCCACAGTTGAGCCTCTTCAATGTCTTGTAGATTTTGTGTGCATTATTCACAATTCTAGCCCACAGTTGAGCCTCTTCAGTGTCTTGTAGATTTTGTGTGCATTATTCACAATTCCAGCCCACAGTTGAGCCCCTTCAATGTCTTGTAGATTTTGTATGCATTATTCACAATTCCAGCCCACAGTTGAGCCTCTTCAATGTCTTGTAGATTTTGTGTGCATTATTCACAATTCCAGCCCACAGTTGAGCCTCTTCAATGTCTTGTAGATTTTGTGTGCATTATTCACAATTCCAGCCCACAGTTGAGCCTCTTCAGTGTCTTGTAGATTTTGTGTGCATTATTCACAATTCCAGCCCACAGTTGAGCCCCTTCAATGTCTTGTAGATTTTGTGTGCATTATTCACAATTCCAGCCCACAGTTGAGCCTCTTCAATGTCTTGTAGATTTTGTGTGCATTATTCACAATTCTAGCCCACAGTTGAGCCTCTTCAATGTCTTGTAGATTTTGTGTGCATTATTCACAATTCCAGCCCACAGTTGAGCCTCTTCAATGTCTTGTAGATTTTGTGTGCATTATTCACAATTCCAGCCCACAGTTGAGCCTCTTCAGTGTCTTTGTAGATTTTGTGTGCATTATTCACAATTCCAGCCCACAGTTGAGCCTCTTCAATGTCTTGTAGATTTTGTGTGCATTATTCACAATTCCAGCCCACAGTTGAGCCTCTTCAATGTCTTTGTAGATTTTGTGTGCATTATTCACAATTCCAGCCCACAGTTGAGCCTCTTCAATGTCTTGTAGATTTTGTGTGCATTATTCACAATTCCAGCCCACAGTTGAGCCTCTTCAATGTCTTGTAGATTTTGTGTGCATTATTCACAATTCCAGCCCACAGTTGAGCCTCTTCAATGTCTTGTAGATTTTGTGTGCATTATTCACAATTCTAGCCCACAGTTGAGCCCCTTCAATGTCTTGTAGATTTTGTGTGCATTATTCACAATTCCAGCCCACAGTTGAGCCTCTTCAATGTCTTGTAGATTTTGTGTGCATTATTCACAATTCCAGCCCACAGTTGAGCCCCTTCAATGTCTTGTAGATTTTGTGTGCATTATTCACAATTCCAGCTCACAGTTGAGCCTCTTCAATGTCTTGTAGATTTTGTGTGCATTATTCACAATTCCAGCCCACAGTTGAGCCTCTTCAATGTCTTGTAGATTTTGTGTGCATTATTCACAATTCCAGCCCACAGTTGAGCCTCTTCAATGTCTTGTAGATTTTGTGTGCATTATTCACAATTCCAGCCCACAGTTGAGCCTCTTCAGTGTCTTGTAGATTTTGTGTGCATTATTCACAATTCCAGCCCACAGTTGAGCCCCTTCAATGTCTTGTAGATTTTGTGTGCATTATTCACAATTCTAGCCCACAGTTGAGCCTCTTCAGTGTCTTGTAGATTTTGTGTGCATTATTCACAATTCCAGCCCACAGTTGAGCCTCTGCAATGTCTTGTAGATTTTGTGTGCATTATTCACAATTCTAGCCCACAGTTGAGCCTCTTCAATGTCTTGTAGATTTTGTGTGCATTATTCACAATTCCAGCCCACAGTTGAGCCTCTTCAATGTCTTGTAGATTTTGTGTGCATTATTCACAATTCCAGCCCACAGTTGAGCCTCTTCAGTGTCTTGTAGATTTTGTGTGCATTATTCACAATTCCAGCCCACAGTTGAGCCTCTTCAATGTCTTGTAGATTTTGTGTGCATTATTCACAATTCCAGCCCACAGTTGAGCCTCTTCAATGTCTTGTAGATTTTGTGTGCATTATTCACAATTCTAGCCCACAGTTGAGCCTCTGCAATGTCTTGTAGATTTTGTGTGCATTATTCACAATTCTAGCCCACAGTTGAGCCTCTTCAATGTCTTGTAGATTTTGTGTGCATTATTCACAATTCCAGCCCACAGTTGAGCCTCTTCAGTGTCTTGTAGATTTTGTATGCATTATTCACAATTCCAGCCCACAGTTGAGCCTCTGCAATGTCTTTGTAGATTTTGTGTGGATTATTCACAATTCCAGCCCACAGTTGAGCCTCTTCAATGTCTTTGTAGATTTTGTGTGCATTATTCACAATTCTAGCCCACAGTTGAGCCTCTTCAATGTCTTGTAGATTTTGTGTGCATTATTCACAATTCTAGCCCACAGTTGAGCCTCTTCAGTGTCTTGTAGATTTTGTGTGCATTATTCACAATTCCAGCCCACAGTTGAGCCTCTTCAATGTCTTGTAGATTTTGTATGCATTATTCACAATTCTAGCCCACAGTTGAGCCTCTTCAATGTCTTGTAGATTTTGTATGCATTATTCACAATTCTAGCCCACAGTTGAGCCTCTGCAATGTCTTGTAGATTTTGTGTGGATTATTCACAATTCCAGCCCACAGTTGAGCCTCTGCAATGTCTTGTAGATTTTGTGTGCATTATTCACAATTCCAGCCCACAGTTGAGCCTCTGCAATGTCTTGTAGATTTTGTGTGGATTATTCACAATTCCAGCCCACAGTTGAGCCTCTTCAATGTCTTGTAGATTTTGTGTGCATTATTCACAATTCCAGCCCACAGTTGAGCCTCTGCAATGTCTTGTAGATTTTGTGTGCATTATTCACAATTCTAGCGCACAGTTGAGCCTCTTCAATGTCTTGTAGATTTTGTGTGCATTATTCACAATTCCAGCCCACAGTTGAGCCTCTTCAATGTCTTGTAGATTTTGTGTGCATTATTCACAATTCCAGCCCACAGTTGAGCCTCTTCAGTGTCTTGTAGATTTTGTGTGCATTATTCACAATTCCAGCCCACAGTTGAGCCTCTGCAATGTCTTGTAGATTTTGTGTGCATTATTCACAATTCCAGCCCACAGTTGAGCCTCTTCAATGTCTTGTAGATTTTGTGTGCATTATTCACAATTCCAGCCCACAGTTGAGCCTCTTCAATGTCTTGTAGATTTTGTGTGCATTATTCACAATTCCAGCCCACAGTTGAGCCTCTGCAATGTCTTGTAGATTTTGTGTGCATTATTCACAATTCCAGCCCACAGTTGAGCCTCTTCAATGTCTTGTAGATTTTGTGTGCATTATTCACAATTCCAGCCCACAGTTGAGCCTCTTCAATGTCTTGTAGATTTTGTGTGCATTATTCACAATTCCAGCCCACAGTTGAGCCTCTGCAATGTCTTGTAGATTTTGTGTGCATTATTCACAATTCTAGCGCACAGTTGAGCCTCTTCAATGTCTTTGTAGATTTTGTGTGCATTATTCACAATTCTAGCCCACAGTTGAGCCTCTTCAATGTCTTGTAGATTTTGTGTGCATTATTCACAATTCTAGCGCACAGTTGAGCCTCTTCAGTGTCTTTGTAGATTTTGTGTGCATTATTCACAATTCTAGCCCACAGTTGAGCCTCTTCAATGTCTTGTAGATTTTGTGTGCATTATTCACAATTCTAGCCCACAGTTGAGCCTCTTCAGTGTCTTTGTAGATTTTGTGTGCATTATTCACAATTCTAGCCCACAGTTGAGCCTCTTCAATGTCTTGTAGATTTTGTGTGCATTATTCACAATTCCAGCCCACAGTTGAGCCTCTTCAATGTCTTGTAGATTTTGTATGCATTATTCACAATTCTAGCCCACAGTTGAGCCTCTTCAATGTCTTGTAGATTTTGTATGCATTATTCACAATTCTAGCCCACAGTTGAGCCCCTTCAATGTCTTTGTAGATTTTGTATGCATTATTCACAATTCTAGCCCACAGTTGAGCCTCTTCAGTGTCTTGTAGATTTTGTATGCATTATTCACAATTCTAGCCCACAGTTGAGCCTCTTCAATGTCTTTGTAGATTTTGTATGCATTATTCACAATTCTAGCCCACAGTTGAGCCCCTTCAATGTCTTGTAGATTTTGTGTGCATTATTCACAATTCCAGCCCACAGTTGAGCCTCTTCAGTGTCTTGTAGATTTTGTGTGCATTATTCACAATTCCAGCCCACAGTTGAGCCTCTTCAATGTCTTGTAGATTTTGTGTGGATTATTCACAATTCCAGCCCACAGTTGAGCCTCTTCAATGTCTTGTAGATTTTGTGTGGATTATTCACAATTCCAGCCCACAGTTGAGCCTCTTCAATGTCTTGTAGATTTTGTGTGGATTATTCACAATTCCAGCCCACAGTTGAGCCTCTTCAGTGTCTTGTAGATTTTGTGTGCATTATTCACAATTCCAGCCCACAGTTGAGCCTCTTCAATGTCTTGTAGATTTTGTATGCATTATTCACAATTCCAGCCCACAGTTGAGCCTCTTCAGTGTCTTGTAGATTTTGTGTGCATTATTCACAATTCCAGCCCACAGTTGAGCCTCTTCAATGTCTTGTAGATCTTGTGTGCATTATTCACAATTCCAGCCCACAGTTGAGCCTCTTCAATGTCTTGTAGATTTTGTGTGCATTATTCACAATTCCAGCCCACAGTTGAGCCTCTTCAATGTCTTTGTAGATTTTGTGTGGATTATTCACAATTCCAGCCCACAGTTGAGCCTCTTCAGTGTCTTGTAGATTTTGTGTGCATTATTCACAATTCCAGCCCACAGTTGAGCCTCTTCAATGTCTTGTAGATTTTGTGTGCATTATTCACAATTCTAGCGCACAGTTGAGCCTCTCCAATGTCTTGTAGATTTTGTGTGCATTATTCACAATTCCAGCCCACAGTTGAGCCTCTTCAATGTCTTTGTAGATTTTGTGTGCATTATTCACAATTCCAGCCCACAGTTGAGCCTATTCAATGTCTTGTAGATTTTGTATGCATTATTCACAATTCTAGCCCACAGTTGAGCCTCTTCAATGTCTTGTAGATTTTATGTGCATTATTCACAATTCTAGCCCACAGTTGAGCCCCTTCAATGTCTTGTAGATTTTGTGTGCATTATTCACAATTCTAGCCCACAGTTGAGCCTCTTCAATGTCTTGTAGATTTTGTGTGCATTATTCACAATTCCAGCCCACAGTTGAGCCTCTTCAATGTCTTGTAGATTTTGTGTGCATTATTCACAATTCCAGCCCACAGTTGAGCCTCTTCAATGTCTTGTAGATTTTGTGTGCATTATTCACAATTCCAGCCCACAGTTGAGCCTCTTCAGTGTCTTGTAGATTTTGTGTGCATTATTCACAATTCTAGCCCACAGTTGAGCCTCTTCAATGTCTTGTAGATTTTGTGTGCATTATTCACAATTCTAGCCCACAGTTGAGCCTCTTCAATGTCTTGTAGATTTTGTGTGCATTGTTCACAATTCCAGCCCACAGTTGAGCCTCTTCAATGTCTTTGTAGATTTTGTGTGCATTATTCACAATTCCAGCCCACAGTTGAGCCTCTTCAGTGTCTTGTAGATTTTGTGTGCATCATTCACAATTCCAGCCCACAGTTGAGCCTCTTCAGTGTCTTGTAGATTTTGTGTGCATTATTCACAATTCTAGCCCACAGTTGAGCCCCTTCAATGTCTTGTAGATTTTGTGTGCATTATTCACAATTCTAGCCCACAGTTGAGCCTCTTCAATGTCTTGTAGATTTTGTGTGCATTATTCACAATTCCAGCCCACAGTTGAGCCTCTTCAATGTCTTGTAGATTTTGTGTGCATTATTCACAATTCCAGCCCACAGTTGAGCCTCTTCAATGTCTTGTAGATTTTGTGTGCATTATTCACAATTCCAGCCCACAGTTGAGCCTCTTCAATGTCTTGTAGATTTTGTGTGCATTATTCACAATTCCAGCCCACAGTTGAGCCTCTTCAATGTCTTGTAGATTTTGTGTGCATTATTCACAATTCCAGCCCACAGTTGAGCCTCTTCAGTGTCTTGTAGATTTTGTGTGCATTATTCACAATTCTAGCCCACAGTTGAGCCTCTTCAATGTCTTGTAGATTTTGTGTGCATTATTCACAATTCTAGCCCACAGTTGAGCCTCTTCAATGTCTTGTAGATTTTGTGTGCATTATTCACAATTCCAGCCCACAGTTGAGCCTCTTCAATGTCTTTGTAGATTTTGTGTGCATTATTCACAATTCCAGCCCACAGTTGAGCCTCTTCAGTGTCTTGTAGATTTTGTGTGCATTATTCACAATTCCAGCCCACAGTTGAGCCTCTTCAATGTCTTGTAGATTTTGTGTGCATTATTCACAATTCTAGCGCACAGTTGAGCCTCTTCAATGTCTTGTAGATTTTGTGTGCATTATTCACAATTCCAGCCCACAGTTGAGCCTCTTCAATGTCTTTGTAGATTTTGTGTGCATTATTCACAATTCCAGCCCACAGTTGAGCCTCTTCAATGTCTTGTAGATTTTGTATGCATTATTCACAATTCTAGCCCACAGTTGAGCCTCTTCAATGTCTTGTAGATTTTGTGTGCATTATTCACAATTCTAGCCCACAGTTGAGCCCCTTCAATGTCTTGTAGATTTTGTGTGCATTATTCACAATTCTAGCCCACAGTTGAGCCTCTTCAATGTCTTGTAGATTTTGTGTGCATTATTCACAATTCTAGCCCACAGTTGAGCCTCTTCAATGTCTTGTAGATTTTGTGTGCATTATTCACAATTCCAGCCCACAGTTGAGCCTCTTCAATGTCTTTGTAGATTTTGTGTGCATTATTCACAATTCCAGCCCACAGTTGAGCCTCTTCAATGTCTTGTAGATTTTGTGTGGATTATTCACAATTCCAGCCCACAGTTGAGCCTCTTCAATGTCTTTGTAGATTTTGTGTGCATTATTCACAATTCCAGCCCACAGTTGAGCCTCTTCAATGTCTTGTAGATTTTGTGTGCATTATTCACAATTCTAGCCCACAGTTGAGCCTCTTCAATGTCTTGTAGATTTTGTGTGCATTATTCACAATTCCAGCCCACAGTTGAGCCTCTTCAATGTCTTTGTAGATTTTGTGTGCATTATTCACAATTCCAGCCCACAGTTGAGCCTCTTCAATGTCTTTGTAGATTTTGTGTGCATTATTCACAATTCTAGCCCACAGTTGAGCCTCTTCAATGTCTTGTAGATTTTGTGTGCATTATTCACAATTCCAGCCCACAGTTGAGCCTCTTCAATGTCTTTGTAGATTTTGTGTGCATTATTCACAATTCCAGCCCACAGTTGAGCCTCTTCAATGTCTTGTAGATTTTGTGTGGATTATTCACAATTCCAGCCCACAGTTGAGCCTCTTCAATGTCTTGTAGATTTTGTGTGCATTATTCACAATTCCAGCCCACAGTTGAGCCTCTTCAATGTCTTGTAGATTTTGTGTGCATTATTCACAATTCCAGCCCACAGTTGAGCCTCTTCAATGTCTTTGTAGATTTTGTGTGCATTATTCACAATTCTAGCCCACAGTTGAGCCTCTTCAATGTCTTGTAGATTTTGTGTGCATTATTCACAATTCCAGCCCACAGTTGAGCCTCTTCAGTGTCTTGTAGATTTTGTGTGCATTATTCACAATTCTAGCCCACAGTTGAGCCTCTTCAATGTCTTGTAGATTTTGGGTGGATTATTCACAATTCCAGCCCACAGTTGAGCCTCTTCAGTGTCTTTGTAGATTTTGTGTGCATTATTCACAATTCCAGCCCACAGTTGAGCCTCTTCAATGTCTTGTAGATTTTGTGTGCATTATTCACAATTCCAGCCCACAGTTGAGCCTCTTCAATGTCTTTGTAGATTTTGTGTGCAATATTCACAATTCTAGCCCACAGTTGAGCCTCTTCAATGTCTTGTAGATTTTGTGTGCATTATTCACAATTCCAGCCCACAGTTGAGCCTCTTCAGTGTCTTGTAGATTTTGTGTGCATTATTCACAATTCTAGCCCACAGTTGAGCCTCTTCAATGTCTTGTAGATTTTGTGTGCATTATTCACAATTCCAGCCCACAGTTGAGCCTCTTCAATGTCTTGTAGATTTTGTGTGCATTATTCACAATTCCAGCCCACAGTTGAGCCTCTTCAATGTCTTGTAGATTTTGTGTGCATTATTCACAATTCTAGCCCACAGTTGAGCCTCTTCAATGTCTTGTAGATTTTGTGTGCATTATTCACAATTCCAGCCCACAGTTGAGCCTCTTCAATGTCTTGTAGATTTTGTGTGCATTATTCACAATTCCAGCCCACAGTTGAGCCTCTTCAATGTCTTGTAGATTTTGTGTGCATTATTCACAATTCCAGCCCACAGTTGAGCCTCTTCAATGTCTTGTAGATTTTGTGTGCATTATTCACAATTCCAGCCCACAGTTGAGCCTCTTCAATGTCTTGTAGATTTTGTGTGCATTATTCACAATTCCAGCCCACAGTTGAGCCTCTTCAATGTCTTGTAGATTTTGTGTGCATTATTCACAATTCTAGCCCACAGTTGAGCCTCTGCAATGTCTTGTAGATTTTGTGTGGATTATTCACAATTCTAGCCCACAGTTGAGCCTCTTCAATGTCTTGTAGATTTTGTGTGCATTATTCACAATTCTAGCGCACAGTTGAGCCTCTTCAATGTCTTGTAGATTTTGTGTGCATTATTCACAATTCCAGCCCACAGTTGAGCCTCTTCAATGTCTTTGTAGATTTTGTGTGCATTATTCACAATTCCAGCCCACAGTTGAGCCTCTTCAATGTCTTGTAGATTTTGTATGCATTATTCACAATTCTAGCCCACAGTTGAGCCTCTTCAATGTCTTGTAGATTTTGTGTGCATTATTCACAATTCTAGCCCACAGTTGAGCCCCTTCAATGTCTTGTAGATTTTGTGTGCATTATTCACAATTCTAGCCCACAGTTGAGCCTCTTCAATGTCTTGTAGATTTTGTGTGCATTATTCACAATTCTAGCCCACAGTTGAGCCTCTTCAATGTCTTGTAGATTTTGTGTGCATTATTCACAATTCCAGCCCACAGTTGAGCCTCTTCAGTGTCTTGTAGATTTTGTGTGCATTATTCACAATTCCAGCCCACAGTTGAGCCTCTTCAATGTCTTGTAGATTTTGTGTGCATTATTCACAATTCCAGCCCACAGTTGAGCCTCTTCAGTGTCTTGTAGATTTTGTGTGCATTATTCACAATTCCAGCCCACAGTTGAGCCTCTTCAATGTCTTGTAGATTTTGTGTGCATTATTCACAATTCCAGCCCACAGTTGAGCCTCTTCAATGTCTTGTAGATTTTGTGTGCATTATTCACAATTCCAGCCCACAGTTGAGCCTCTTCAGTGTCTTGTAGATTTTGTGTGCATTATTCACAATTCTAGCCCACAGTTGAGCCTCTTCAATCAATGTCTTGTAGATTTTGTGTGCATTATTCACAATTCCAGCCCACAGTTGAGCCTCTTCAATGTCTTGTAGATTTTGTATGCATTATTCACAATTCTAGCCCACAGTTGAGCCTCTTCAATGTCTTGTAGATTTTGTATGCATTATTCACAATTCTAGCCCACAGTTGAGCCTCTTCAGTGTCTTGTAGATTTTGTGTGCATTATTCACAATTCTAGCCCACAGTTGAGCCCCTTCAGTGTCTTGTAGATTTTGTGTGCATTATTCACAATTCCAGCCCACAGTTGAGCCTCTTCAGTGTCTTGTAGATTTTGTGTGCATTATTCACAATTCTAGCCCACAGTTGAGCCTCTTCAATGTCTTGTAGATTTTGTGTGGATTATTCACAATTCTAGCCCACAGTTGAGCCTCTTCAATGTCTTGTAGATTTTGTGTGGATTATTCACAATTCCAGCCCACAGTTGAGCCTCTTCAGTGTCTTTGTAGATTTTGTGTGGATTATTCACAATTCCAGCCCACAGTTGAGCCTCTTCAATGTCTTGTAGATTTTGTGTGGATTATTCACAATTCCAGCCCACAGTTGAGCCTCTTCAGTGTCTTGTAGATTTTGTGTGCATTATTCACAATTCCAGCCCACAGTTGAGCCTCTTCAATGTCTTGTAGATTTTGTGTGCATTATTCACAATTCTAGCCCACAGTTGAGCCTCTTCAATGTCTTGTAGATTTTGTGTGCATTATTCACAATTCTAGCCCACAGTTGAGCCTCTTCAATGTCTTGTAGATTTTGTGTGCATTATTCACAATTCTAGCCCACAGTTGAGCCTCTTCAATGTCTTGTAGATTTTGTGTGCATTATTCACAATTCTAGCCCACAGTTGAGCCTCTTCAATGTCTTGTAGATTTTGTGTGCATTATTCACAATTCCAGCCCACAGTTGAGCCTCTTCAATGTCTTTGTAGATTTTGTATGCATTATTCACAATTCCAGCCCACAGTTGAGCCTCTTCAATGTCTTGTAGATTTTGTGTGCATTATTCACAATTCCAGCCCACAGTTGAGCCTCTTCAATGTCTTGTAGATTTTGTGTGCATTATTCACAATTCCAGCCCACAGTTGAGCCTCTTCAATGTCTTGTAGATTTTGTGTGCATTATTCACAATTCCAGCCCACAGTTGAGCCTCTTCAATGTCTTGTAGATTTTGTGTGCATTATTCACAATTCCAGCCCACAGTTGAGCCCCTTCAATGTCTTGTAGATTTTGTGTGCATTATTCACAATTCCAGCCCACAGTTGAGCCTCTTCAATGTCTTGTAGATTTTGTGTGCATTATTCACAATTCTAGCCCACAGTTGAGCCTCTGCAATGTCTTGTAGATTTTGTGTGCATTATTCACAATTCCAGCCCACAGTTGAGCCTCTTCAATGTCTTGTAGATTTTGTGTGCATTATTCACAATTCTAGCCCACAGTTGAGCCTCTTCAATGTCTTGTAGATTTTGTGTGCATTATTCACAATTCCAGCCCACAGTTGAGCCTCTACAATGTCTTGTAGATTTTGTGTGCATTATTCACAATTCCAGCACACAGTTGAGCCTCTGCAATGTCTTGTAGATTTTTTATGCATTATTCACAATTCCAGCCCACAGTTGAGCCTCTTCAATGTCTTGTAGATTTTGTGTGCATTATTCACAATTCCAGCCCACAGTTGAGCCTCTTCAATGTCTTGTAGATTTTGTGAGCATTATTCACAATTCCAGCCCACAGTTGAGCCTCTTCAGTGTCTTTGTAGATTTTGTATGCATTATTCACAATTCCAGCCCACAGTTGAGCCTCTTCAATGTCTTGTAGATTTTGTGAGCATTATTCACAATTCCAGCCCACAGTTGAGCCTCTTCAATGTCTTTGTAGATTTTGTGTGCATTATTCACAATTCCAGCCCACAGTTGAGCCTCTTCAATGTCTTGTAGATTTTGTGTGCATTATTCACAATTCCAGCCCACAGTTGAGCCTCTTCAATGTCTTTGTAGATTTTGTGTGCATTATTCACAGTTCTAGCCCACAGTTGAGCCTCTGCAATGTCTTGTAGATTTTGTGTGCATTATTCACAATTCCAGCCCACAGTTGAGCCTCTTCAATGTCTTGTAGATTTTGTGTGCATTATTCACAATTCCAGCCCACAGTTGAGCCTCTTCAATGTCTTGTAGATTTTGTGTGCATTATTCACAATTCCAGCCCACAGTTGAGCCTCTTCAGTGTCTTGTAGATTTTGTATGCATTATTCACAATTCTAGCCCACAGTTGAGCCTCTTCAATGTCTTGTAGATTTTGTGTGCATTATTCACAATTCCAGCCCACAGTTGAGCCTCTTCAGTGTCTTGTAGATTTTGTGTGCATTATTCACAATTCCAGCCCACAGTTGAGCCTCTTCAATGTCTTGTAGATTTTGTGTGCATTATTCACAATTCTAGCCCACAGTTGAGCCTCTTCAATGTCTTGTAGATTTTGTGTGCATTATTCACAATTCCAGCCCACAGTTGAGCCTCTTCAATGTCTTGTAGATTTTGTGTGCATTATTCACAATTCTAGCCCACAGTTGAGCCTCTGCAATGTCTTGTAGATTTTGTGTGCATTATTCACAATTCC
Source organism: Brachyptera risi (assembly GCA_964007535.1). NCBI lineage: Eukaryota > Metazoa > Arthropoda > Insecta > Plecoptera > Taeniopterygidae > Brachyptera > Brachyptera risi. The sequence continues at coordinate 3,451,073 of OZ023336.1, forward strand.
AGCCCACAGTTGAGCCTCTTCAATGTCTTGTAGATTTTGTGTGCATTATTCACAATTCCAGCCCACAGTTGAGCCTCTTCAATGTCTTGTAGATTTTGTATGCATTATTCACAATTCCAGCCCACAGTTGAGCCTCTTCAGTGTCTTTGTAGATTTTGTGTGCATTATTCACAATTCCAGCCCACAGTTGAGCCTCTTCAATGTCTTGTAGATTTTGTGTGCATTATTCACAATTCCAGCCCACAGTTGAGCCCCTTCAGTGTCCTGTAGATTTTGTGTGCATTATTCACAATTCCAGCCCACAGTTGAGCCTCTTCAATGTCTTGTAGATTTTGTGTGGATTATTCACAATTCTAGCCCACAGTTGAGCCTCTTCAATGTCTTGTAGATTTTGTGTGGATTATTCACAATTCCAGCCCACAGTTGAGCCTCTTCAGTGTCTTTGTAGATTTTGTGTGGATTATTCACAATTCCAGCCCACAGTTGAGCCTCTTCAATGTCTTGTAGATTTTGTGTGGATTATTCACAATTCCAGCCCACAGTTGAGCCTCTTCAGTGTCTTGTAGATTTTGTGTGCATTATTCACAATTCCAGCCCACAGTTGAGCCTCTTCAATGTCTTGTAGATTTTGTGTGCATTATTCACAATTCTAGCCCACAGTTGAGCCTCTTCAATGTCTTGTAGATTTTGTGTGCATTATTCACAATTCTAGCCCACAGTTGAGCCTCTTCAATGTCTTGTAGATTTTGTGTGCATTATTCACAATTCTAGCCCACAGTTGAGCCTCTTCAATGTCTTGTAGATTTTGTGTGCATTATTCACAATTCTAGCCCACAGTTGAGCCTCTTCAATGTCTTGTAGATTTTGTGTGCATTATTCACAATTCCAGCCCACAGTTGAGCCTCTTCAATGTCTTTGTAGATTTGGTATGCATTATTCACAATTCCAGCCCACAGTTGAGCCTCTTCAATGTCTTGTAGATTTTGTGTGCATTATTCACAATTCCAGCCCACAGTTGAGCCTCTTCAATGTCTTGTAGATTTTGTGTGCATTATTCACAATTCCAGCCCACAGTTGAGCCTCTTCAATGTCTTGTAGATTTTGTGTGCATTATTCACAATTCCAGCCCACAGTTGAGCCTCTTCAATGTCTTGTAGATTTTGTGTGCATTATTCACAATTCCAGCCCACAGTTGAGCCCCTTCAATGTCTTGTAGATTTTGTGTGCATTATTCACAATTCCAGCCCACAGTTGAGCCTCTTCAATGTCTTGTAGATTTTGTGTGCATTATTCACAATTCTAGCCCACAGTTGAGCCTCTGCAATGTCTTGTAGATTTTGTGTGCATTATTCACAATTCCAGCCCACAGTTGAGCCTCTTCAATGTCTTGTAGATTTTGTGTGCATTATTCACAATTCTAGCCCACAGTTGAGCCTCTTCAATGTCTTGTAGATTTTGTGTGCATTATTCACAATTCCAGCCCACAGTTGAGCCTCTACAATGTCTTGTAGATTTTGTGTGCATTATTCACAATTCCAGCCCACAGTTGAGCCTCTGCAATGTCTTGTAGATTTTTTATGCATTATTCACAATTCCAGCCCACAGTTGAGCCTCTTCAATGTCTTGTAGATTTTGTGTGCATTATTCACAATTCCAGCCCACAGTTGAGCCTCTTCAATGTCTTGTAGATTTTGTGAGCATTATTCACAATTCCAGCCCACAGTTGAGCCTCTTCAGTGTCTTTGTAGATTTTGTATGCATTATTCACAATTCCAGCCCACAGTTGAGCCTCTTCAATGTCTTGTAGATTTTGTGAGCATTATTCACAATTCCAGCCCACAGTTGAGCCTCTTCAATGTCTTTGTAGATTTTGTGTGCATTATTCACAATTCCAGCCCACAGTTGAGCCTCTTCAATGTCTTGTAGATTTTGTGTGCATTATTCACAATTCCAGCCCACAGTTGAGCCTCTTCAATGTCTTTGTAGATTTTGTGTGCATTATTCACAGTTCTAGCCCACAGTTGAGCCTCTGCAATGTCTTGTAGATTTTGTGTGCATTATTCAAAATTCCAGCCCACAGTTGAGCCTCTTCAATGTCTTGTAGATTTTGTGTGCATTATTCACAATTCCAGCCCACAGTTGAGCCTCTTCAATGTCTTGTAGATTTTGTGTGCATTATTCACAATTCCAGCCCACAGTTGAGCCTCTTCAGTGTCTTGTAGATTTTGTATGCATTATTCACAATTCTAGCCCACAGTTGAGCCTCTTCAATGTCTTGTAGATTTTGTGTGCATTATTCACAATTCCAGCCCACAGTTGAGCCTCTTCAGTGTCTTGTAGATTTTGTGTGCATTATTCACAATTCCAGCCCACAGTTGAGCCTCTTCAATGTCTTGTAGATTTTGTGTGCATTATTCACAATTCTAGCCCACAGTTGAGCCTCTTCAATGTCTTGTAGATTTTGTGTGCATTATTCACAATTCCAGCCCACAGTTGAGCCTCTTCAATGTCTTGTAGATTTTGTGTGCATTATTCACAATTCTAGCCCACAGTTGAGCCTCTGCAATGTCTTGTAGATTTTGTGTGCATTATTCACAATTCCAGCCCACAGTTGAGCCTCTTCAATGTCTTGTAGATTTTGTGTGCATTATTGACAATTCCAGCCCACAGTTGAGCCTTTTCAATGTCTTGTAGATTTTGTATGCATTATTCACAATTCCAGCCCACAGTTGAGCCTCTTCAGTGTCTTTGTAGATTTTGTGTGCATTATTCACAATTCCAGCCCACAGTTGAGCCTCTTCAATGTCTTGTAGATTTTGTGTGCATTATTCACAATTCCAGCCCACAGTTGAGCCCCTTCAGTGTCCTGTAGATTTTGTGTGCATTATTCACAATTCCAGCCCACAGTTGAGCCTCTTCAATGTCTTGTAGATTTTGTGTGCATTATTCACAATTCCAGCCCACAGTTGAGCCTCTTCAATGTCTTGTAGATTTTGTGTGCATTATTCACAATTCCAGCCCACAGTTGAGCCTCTTCAATGTCTTGTAGATTTTGTATGCATTATTCACAATTCCAGCCCACAGTTGAGCCTCTTCAATGTCTTGTAGATTTTGTGTGCATTATTCACAATTCCAGCCCACAGTTGAGCCTCTGCAATGTCTTGTAGATTTTGTGTGCATTATTCACAATTCCAGCCCACAGTTGAGCCTCTTCAATGTCTTGTAGATTTTGTGTGGATTATTCACAATTCTAGCCCACAGTTGAGCCTCTTCAATGTCTTGTAGATTTTGTGTGCATTATTCACAATTCCAGCCCACAGTTGAGCCTCTGCAATGTCTTGTAGATTTTGTGTGCATTATTCACAATTCCAGCCCACAGTTGAGCCTCTTCAATGTCTTGTAGATTTTGTGTGCATTATTCACAATTCCAGCCCACAGTTGAGCCTCTTCAGTGTCTTGTAGATTTTGTATGCATTATTCACAATTCCAGCCCACAGTTGAGCCTCTTCAATGTCTTCGTAGATTTTGTGTGCATTATTCACAATTCCAGCCCACAGTTGAGCCTCTTCAGTGTCTTGTAGATTTTGTATGCATTATTCACAATTCCAGCCCACAGTTGAGCCTCTTCAATGTCTTGTAGATTTTGTGTGCATTATTCACAATTCCAGCCCACAGTTGAGCCTCTGCAATGTCTTGTAGATTTTGTGTGCATTATTCACAATTCCAGCCCACAGTTGAGCCTCTTCAATGTCTTGTAGATTTTGTGTGGATTATTCACAATTCTAGCCCACAGTTGAGCCTCTTCAATGTCTTGTAGATTTTGTATGCATTATTCACAATTCCAGCCCACAGTTGAGCCTCTTCAATGTCTTGTAGATTTTGTATGCATTATTCACAATTCCAGCCCACAGTTGAGCCTCTTCAATGTCTTGTAGATTTTGTATGCATTATTCACAATTCCAGCCCACAGTTGAGCCTCTTCAATGTCTTGTAGATTTTGTGTGCATTATTCACAATTCCAGCCCACAGTTGAGCCTCTTCAATGTCTTGTAGATTTTGTGTGGATTATTCACAATTCTAGCCCACGGTTGAGCCTCTTCAATGTCTTGTAGATTTTGTATGCATTATTCACAATTCCAGCCCACAGTTGAGCCTCTTCAATGTCTTGTAGATTTTGTGTGCATTATTCACAATTCCAGCCCACAGTTGAGCCTCTTCAATGTCTTGTAGATTTTGTGTGGATTATTCACAATTCCAGCCCACGGTTGAGCCTCTTCAATGTCTTGTAGATTTTGTGTGCATTATTCACAATTCCAGCCCACAGTTGAGCCTCTTCAATGTCTTGTAGATTTTGTGTGGATTATTCAAGATTCCAGCCCACAGTTGAGCCTCTTCAATGTCTTGTAGATTTTGTGTGCATTATTCACAATTCCAGCCCACAGTTGAGCCTCTGCAATGTCTTGTAGATTTTGTGTGCATTATTCACAATTCCAGCCCACAGTTGAGCCTCTGCAATGTCTTGTAGATTTTGTGTGGATTATTCACAATTCCAGCCCACAGTTGAGCCTCTTCAGTGTCTTGTAGATTTTGTGTGGATTATTCACAATTCCAGCCCACAGTTGAGCCTCTTCAATGTCTTGTAGATTTTGTGTGCATTATTCACAATTCCAGCCCACGGTTGAGCCTCTTCAATGTCTTGTAGATTTTGTGTGGATTATTCACAATTCCAGCCCACGGTTGAGCCTCTTCAATGTCTTGTAGATTTTGTGTGGATTATTCACAATTCCAGCCCACGGTTGAGCCTCTTCAATGTCTTGTAGATTTTGTGTGCATTATTCACAATTCCAGCCCACAGTTGAGCCTCTTCAATGTCTTGTAGATTTTGTGTGGATTATTCAAGATTCCAGCCCACAGTTGAGCCTCTTCAATGTCTTGTAGATTTTGTGTGCATTATTCACAATTCCAGCCCACGGTTGAGCCTCTTCAATGTCTTGTAGATTTTGTGTGCATTATTCACAATTCCAGCCCACAGTTGAGCCTCTTCAATGTCTTGTAGATTTTGTGTGGATTATTCACAATTCCAGCCCACGGTTGAGCCTCTTCAATGTCTTGTAAATTTTGTGTGCATTATTCACAATTCCAGCCCACAGTTGAGCCTCTTCAGTGTCTTGTAGATTTTGTGTGGATTATTCACAATTCCAGCCCACAGTTGAGCCTCTTCAATGTCTTTGTAGATTTTGTGTGCATTATTCACAATTCTAGCCCACAGTTGAGCCTCTTCAATGTCTTGTAGATTTTGTATGCATTATTCACAATTCTAGCGCACAGTTGAGCCTCTTCAATGTCTTGTAGATTTTGTGTGCATTATTCACAATTCCAGCCCACAGTTGAGCCTCTTCAATGTCTTTGTAGATTTTGTATGCATTATTCACAATTCCAGCCCACAGTTGAGCCTCTTCAATGTCTTGTAGATTTTGTGTGGATTATTCACAATTCTAGCCCACGGTTGAGCCTCTACAATGTCTTGTAGATTTTGTATGCATTATTCACAATTCCAGCCCACAGTTGAGCCTCTTCAATGTCTTGTAGATTTTGTGTGCATTATTCACAATTCCAGCCCACAGTTGAGCCTCTGCAATGTCTTGTAGATTTTGTGTGCATTATTCACAATTCCAGCCCACAGTTGAGCCTCTGCAATGTCTTGTAGATTTTGTATGCATTATTCACAATTCCAGCCCACAGTTGAGCCTCTTCAATGTCTTGTAGATTTTGTATGCATTATTCACAATTCCAGCCCACAGTTGAGCCTCTGCAATGTCTTTGTAGATTTTGTGTGCATTATTCACAATTCCAGCCCACAGTTGAGCCTCTGCAATGTCTTGTAGATTTTGTGTGCATTATTCACAATTCCAGCCCACAGTTGAGCCTCTGCAATGTCTTGTAGATTTTGTGTGCATTATTCACAATTCCAGCCCACAGTTGAGCCTCTGCAATGTCTTGTAGATTTTGTATGCATTATTCACAATTCCAGCCCACAGTTGAGCCTCTTCAATGTCTTGTAGATTTTGTATGCATTATTCACAATTCCAGCCCACAGTTGAGCCTCTGCAATGTCTTTGTAGATTTTGTGTGCATTATTCACAATTCTAGCCCACAGTTGAGCCTCTTCAATGTCTTTGTAGATTTTGTGTGCATTATTCACAATTCCAGCCCACAGTTGAGCCTCTTCAATGTCTTGTAGATTTTGTATGCATTATTCACAATTCCAGCCCACAGTTGAGCCTCTTCAGTGTCTTTGTAGATTTTGTGTGCATTATTCACAATTCTAGCCCACAGTTGAGCCTCTGCAATGTCTTTGTAGATTTTGTGTGCATTATTCACAATTCCAGCCCACAGTTGAGCCTCTTCAATGTCTTGTAGATTTTGTGTGCATTATTCACAATTCTAGCCCACAGTTGAGCCTCTTCAATGTCTTGTAGATTTTGTGTGCATTATTCACAATTCTAGCCCACAGTTGAGCCTCTTCAATGTCTTGTAGATTTTGTGTGCATTATTCACAATTCCAGCCCACAGTTGAGCCTCTTCAGTGTCTTTGTAGATTTTGTGTGCATTATTCACAATTCTAGCCCACAGTTGAGCCTCTGCAATGTCTTTGTAGATTTTGTGTGCATTATTCACAATTCCAGCCCACAGTTGAGCCTCTTCAATGTCTTGTAGATTTTGTATGCATTATTCACAATTCCAGCCCACAGTTGAGCCTCTTCAATGTCTTGTAGATTTTGTGTGCATTATTCACAATTCTAGCCCACAGTTGAGCCTCTTCAATGTCTTGTAGATTTTGTGTGGATTATTCACAATTCTAGCCCACAGTTGAGCCTCTTCAATGTCTTGTAGATTTTGTGTGGATTATTCACAATTCTAGCCCACAGTTGAGCCTCTGCAATGTCTTGTAGATTTTGTGTGGATTATTCACAATTCCAGCCCACAGTTGAGCCTCTTCAATGTCTTGTAGATTTTGTGTGGATTATTCACAATTCTAGCCCACAGTTGAGCCTCTGCAATGTCTTGTAGATTTTGTGTGCATTATTCACAATTCTAGCCCACAGTTGAGCCTCTTCAATGTCTTGTAGATTTTGTGTGGATTATTCACAATTCTAGCCCACAGTTGAGCCTCTTCAATGTCTTGTAGATTTTGTGTGCATTATTCACAATTCCAGCCCACAGTTGAGCCTCTTCAATGTCTTGTAGATTTTGTGTGGATTATTCACAATTCCAGCCCACAGTTGAGCCTCTCCAATGTCTTGTAGATTTTGTGTGCATTATTCACAATTCCAGCCCACAGTTGAGCCTCTTCAATGTCTTGTAGATTTTGTGTGGATTATTCACAATTCTAGCCCACAGTTGAGCCTCTGCAATGTCTTGTAGATTTTGTGTGCATTATTCACAATTCTAGCCCACAGTTGAGCCTCTTCAATGTCTTGTAGATTTTGTGTGGATTATTCACAATTCTAGCCCACAGTTGAGCCTCTTCAATGTCTTGTAGATTTTGTGTGCATTATTCACAATTCTAGCCCACAGTTGAGCCTCTTCAATGTCTTGTAGATTTTGTGTGCATTATTCACAATTCCAGCCCACAGTTGAGCCTCTTCAATGTCTTGTAGATTTTGTGTGCATTATTCACAATTCTAGCCCACAGTTGAGCCTCTTCAATGTCTTGTAGATTTTGTGTGCATTATTCACAATTCCAGCCCACAGTTGAGCCTCTCCAATGTCTTGTAGATTTTGTGTGGATTATTCACAATTCCAGCCCACAGTTGAGCCTCTCCAATGTCTTGTAGATTTTGTGTGCATTATTCACAATTCCAGCCCACAGTTGAGCCTCTTCAATGTCTTGTAGATTTTGTGTGCATTATTCACAATTCCAGCCCACAGTTGAGCCTCTCCAATGTCTTGTAGATTTTGTGTGGATTATTCACAATTCTAGCCCACAGTTGAGCCTCTCCAATGTCTTGTAGATTTTGTGTGCATTATTCACAATTCCAGCCCACAGTTGAGCCTCTTCAATGTCTTGTAGATTTTGTGTGCATTATTCACAATTCCAGCCCACAGTTGAGCCTCTTCAATGTCTTGTAGATTTTGTGTGCATTATTCACAATTCCAGCCCACAGTTGAGCCTCTTCAATGTCTTGTAGATTTTGTGTGCATTATTCACAATTCCAGCCCACAGTTGAGCCTCTTCAATGTCTTGTAGATTTTGTGTGCATTATTCACAATTCTAGCCCACAGTTGAGCCTCTTCAGTGTCTTTGTAGATTTTGTGTGCATTATTCACAATTCTAGCCCACAGTTGAGCCTCTTCAATGTCTTGTAGATTTTGTGTGCATTATTCACAATTCTAGCCCACAGTTGAGCCTCTGCAATGTCTTGTAGATTTTGTGTGCATTATTCACAATTCTAGCCCACAGTTGAGCCTCTTCAATGTCTTGTAGATTTTGTGTGGATTATTCACAATTCTAGCCCACAGTTGAGCCTCTTCAATGTCTTGTAGATTTTGTGTGCATTATTCACAATTCTAGCCCACAGTTGAGCCTCTTCAATGTCTTGTAGATTTTGTGTGCATTATTCACAATTCCAGCCCACAGTTGAGCCTCTTCAATGTCTTGTAGATTTTGTGTGCATTATTCACAATTCTAGCCCACAGTTGAGCCTCTTCAATGTCTTGTAGATTTTGTGTGCATTATTCACAATTCCAGCCCACAGTTGAGCCTCTCCAATGTCTTGTAGATTTTGTGTGGATTATTCACAATTCCAGCCCACAGTTGAGCCTCTCCAATGTCTTGTAGATTTTGTGTGCATTATTCACAATTCCAGCCCACAGTTGAGCCTCTTCAATGTCTTGTAGATTTTGTGTGGATTATTCACAATTCCAGCCCACAGTTGAGCCTCTCCAATGTCTTGTAGATTTTGTGTGCATTATTCACAATTCCAGCCCACAGTTGAGCCTCTTCAATGTCTTGTAGATTTTGTGTGGATTATTCACAATTCTAGCCCACAGTTGAGCCTCTGCAATGTCTTGTAGATTTTGTGTGCATTATTCACAATTCTAGCCCACAGTTGAGCCTCTTCAATGTCTTGTAGATTTTGTGTGGATTATTCACAATTCTAGCCCACAGTTGAGCCTCTTCAATGTCTTGTAGATTTTGTGTGCATTATTCACAATTCTAGCCCACAGTTGAGCCTCTTCAATGTCTTGTAGATTTTGTGTGCATTATTCACAATTCCAGCCCACAGTTGAGCCTCTTCAATGTCTTGTAGATTTTGTGTGCATTATTCACAATTCTAGCCCACAGTTGAGCCTCTTCAATGTCTTGTAGATTTTGTGTGCATTATTCACAATTCCAGCCCACAGTTGAGCCTCTCCAATGTCTTGTAGATTTTGTGTGGATTATTCACAATTCCAGCCCACAGTTGAGCCTCTCCAATGTCTTGTAGATTTTGTGTGCATTATTCACAATTCCAGCCCACAGTTGAGCCTCTTCAATGTCTTGTAGATTTTGTGTGCATTATTCACAATTCCAGCCCACAGTTGAGCCTCTCCAATGTCTTGTAGATTTTGTGTGGATTATTCACAATTCTAGCCCACAGTTGAGCCTCTCCAATGTCTTGTAGATTTTGTGTGCATTATTCACAATTCCAGCCCACAGTTGAGCCTCTGCAATGTCTTGTAGATTTTGTGTGCATTATTCACAATTCTAGCCCACAGTTGAGCCTCTTCAATGTCTTGTAGATTTTGTGTGGATTATTCACAATTCTAGCCCACAGTTGAGCCTCTTCAATGTCTTGTAGATTTTGTGTGCATTATTCACAATTCCAGCCCACAGTTGAGCCTCTTCAATGTCTTGTAGATTTTGTGTGGATTATTCACAATTCCAGCCCACAGTTGAGCCTCTTCAATGTCTTGTAGATTTTGTGTGGATTATTCACAATTCCAGCCCACAGTTGAGCCTCTTCAATGTCTTGTAGATTTTGTGTGGATTATTCACAATTCTAGCCCACAGTTGAGCCTCTGCAATGTCTTGTAGATTTTGTGTGCATTATTCACAATTCTAGCCCACAGTTGAGCCTCTTCAATGTCTTGTAGATTTTGTGTGGATTATTCACAATTCTAGCCCACAGTTGAGCCTCTTCAATGTCTTGTAGATTTTGTGTGCATTATTCACAATTCTAGCCCACAGTTGAGCCTCTTCAATGTCTTGTAGATTTTGTGTGCATTATTCACAATTCCAGCCCACAGTTGAGCCTCTTCAATGTCTTGTAGATTTTGTGTGCATTATTCACAATTCTAGCCCACAGTTGAGCCTCTTCAATGTCTTGTAGATTTTGTGTGCATTATTCACAATTCCAGCCCACAGTTGAGCCTCTCCAATGTCTTGTAGATTTTGTGTGGATTATTCACAATTCCAGCCCACAGTTGAGCCTCTCCAATGTCTTGTAGATTTTGTGTGCATTATTCACAATTCCAGCCCACAGTTGAGCCTCTTCAATGTCTTGTAGATTTTGTGTGCATTATTCACAATTCCAGCCCACAGTTGAGCCTCTCCAATGTCTTGTAGATTTTGTGTGGATTATTCACAATTCTAGCCCACAGTTGAGCCTCTCCAATGTCTTGTAGATTTTGTGTGCATTATTCACAATTCCAGCCCACAGTTGAGCCTCTTCAATGTCTTGTAGATTTTGTGTGCATTATTCACAATTCCAGCCCACAGTTGAGCCTCTTCAATGTCTTGTAGATTTTGTGTGCATTATTCACAATTCCAGCCCACAGTTGAGCCTCTTCAATGTCTTGTAGATTTTGTGTGCATTATTCACAATTCCAGCCCACAGTTGAGCCTCTTCAATGTCTTGTAGATTTTGTGTGCATTATTCACAATTCTAGCCCACAGTTGAGCCTCTTCAGTGTCTTTGTAGATTTTGTGTGCATTATTCACAATTCTAGCCCACAGTTGAGCCTCTTCAATGTCTTGTAGATTTTGTGTGCATTATTCACAATTCCAGCCCACAGTTGAGCCTCTTCAGTGTCTTTGTAGATTTTGTGTGCATTATTCACAATTCTAGCCCACAGTTGAGCCTCTTCAATGTCTTGTAGATTTTGTATGCATTATTCACAATTCTAGCGCACAGTCGAGCCTCTTCAATGTCTTGTAGATTTTGTGTGCATTATTCACAATTCCAGCCCACAGTTGAGCCTCTTCAGTGTCTTTGTAGATTTTGTGTGCATTATTCACAATTCTAGCCCACAGTTGAGCCTCTTCAATGTCTTGTAGATTTTGTATGCATTATTCACAATTCTAGCGCACAGTTGAGCCTCTTCAATGTCTTGTAGATTTTGTGTGCATTATTCACAATTCCAGCCCACAGTTGAGCCTCTTCAATGTCTTGTAGATTTTGTGTGCATTATTCACAATTCCAGCCCACAGTTGAGCCTCTTCAATGTCTTGTAGATTTTGTATGCATTATTCACAATTCTAGCCCACAGTTGAGCCTCTTCAATGTCTTGTAGATTTTGTATGCATTATTCACAATTCTAGCCCACGGTTGAGCCTCTCCAATGTCTTGTAGATTTTGTGTGCATTATTCACAATTCCAGCCCACAGTTGAGCCTCTCCAATGTCTTGTAGATTTTGTGTGCATTATTCACAATTCCAGCCCACAGTTGAGCCTCTTCAATGTCTTGTAGATTTTGTGTGGATTATTCACAATTCTAGCCCACAGTTGAGCCTCTGCAATGTCTTGTAGATTTTGTGTGCATTATTCACAATTCTAGCCCACAGTTGAGCCTCTTCAATGTCTTGTAGATTTTGTGTGGATTATTCACAATTCTAGCCCACAGTTGAGCCTCTTCAATGTCTTGTAGATTTTGTGTGCATTATTCACAATTCTAGCCCACAGTTGAGCCTCTTCAATGTCTTGTAGATTTTGTGTGCATTATTCACAATTCCAGCCCACAGTTGAGCCTCTTCAATGTCTTGTAGATTTTGTGTGCATTATTCACAATTCTAGCCCACAGTTGAGCCTCTTCAATGTCTTGTAGATTTTGTGTGCATTATTCACAATTCCAGCCCACAGTTGAGCCTCTCCAATGTCTTGTAGATTTTGTGTGGATTATTCACAATTCCAGCCCACAGTTGAGCCTCTCCAATGTCTTGTAGATTTTGTGTGCATTATTCACAATTCCAGCCCACAGTTGAGCCTCTTCAATGTCTTGTAGATTTTGTGTGCATTATTCACAATTCCAGCCCACAGTTGAGCCTCTCCAATGTCTTGTAGATTTTGTGTGGATTATTCACAATTCTAGCCCACAGTTGAGCCTCTCCAATGTCTTGTAGATTTTGTGTGCATTATTCACAATTCCAGCCCACAGTTGAGCCTCTGCAATGTCTTGTAGATTTTGTGTGCATTATTCACAATTCTAGCCCACAGTTGAGCCTCTTCAATGTCTTGTAGATTTTGTGTGGATTATTCACAATTCTAGCCCACAGTTGAGCCTCTTCAATGTCTTGTAGATTTTGTGTGCATTATTCACAATTCCAGCCCACAGTTGAGCCTCTTCAATGTCTTGTAGATTTTGTGTGGATTATTCACAATTCCAGCCCACAGTTGAGCCTCTTCAATGTCTTGTAGATTTTGTGTGGATTATTCACAATTCCAGCCCACAGTTGAGCCTCTTCAATGTCTTGTAGATTTTGTGTGGATTATTCACAATTCTAGCCCACAGTTGAGCCTCTGCAATGTCTTGTAGATTTTGTGTGCATTATTCACAATTCTAGCCCACAGTTGAGCCTCTTCAATGTCTTGTAGATTTTGTGTGGATTATTCACAATTCTAGCCCACAGTTGAGCCTCTTCAATGTCTTGTAGATTTTGTGTGCATTATTCACAATTCTAGCCCACAGTTGAGCCTCTTCAATGTCTTGTAGATTTTGTGTGCATTATTCACAATTCCAGCCCACAGTTGAGCCTCTTCAATGTCTTGTAGATTTTGTGTGCATTATTCACAATTCTAGCCCACAGTTGAGCCTCTTCAATGTCTTGTAGATTTTGTGTGCATTATTCACAATTCCAGCCCACAGTTGAGCCTCTCCAATGTCTTGTAGATTTTGTGTGGATTATTCACAATTCCAGCCCACAGTTGAGCCTCTCCAATGTCTTGTAGATTTTGTGTGCATTATTCACAATTCCAGCCCACAGTTGAGCCTCTTCAATGTCTTGTAGATTTTGTGTGCATTATTCACAATTCCAGCCCACAGTTGAGCCTCTCCAATGTCTTGTAGATTTTGTGTGGATTATTCACAATTCTAGCCCACAGTTGAGCCTCTCCAATGTCTTGTAGATTTTGTGTGCATTATTCACAATTCCAGCCCACAGTTGAGCCTCTTCAATGTCTTGTAGATTTTGTGTGCATTATTCACAATTCCAGCCCACAGTTGAGCCTCTTCAATGTCTTGTAGATTTTGTGTGCATTATTCACAATTCCAGCCCACAGTTGAGCCTCTTCAATGTCTTGTAGATTTTGTGTGCATTATTCACAATTCCAGCCCACAGTTGAGCCTCTTCAATGTCTTGTAGATTTTGTGTGCATTATTCACAATTCTAGCCCACAGTTGAGCCTCTTCAGTGTCTTTGTAGATTTTGTGTGCATTATTCACAATTCTAGCCCACAGTTGAGCCTCTTCAATGTCTTGTAGATTTTGTGTGCATTATTCACAATTCCAGCCCACAGTTGAGCCTCTTCAGTGTCTTTGTAGATTTTGTGTGCATTATTCACAATTCTAGCCCACAGTTGAGCCTCTTCAATGTCTTGTAGATTTTGTATGCATTATTCACAATTCTAGCGCACAGTCGAGCCTCTTCAATGTCTTGTAGATTTTGTGTGCATTATTCACAATTCCAGCCCACAGTTGAGCCTCTTCAGTGTCTTTGTAGATTTTGTGTGCATTATTCACAATTCTAGCCCACAGTTGAGCCTCTTCAATGTCTTGTAGATTTTGTATGCATTATTCACAATTCTAGCGCACAGTTGAGCCTCTTCAATGTCTTGTAGATTTTGTGTGCATTATTCACAATTCCAGCCCACAGTTGAGCCTCTTCAATGTCTTGTAGATTTTGTGTGCATTATTCACAATTCCAGCCCACAGTTGAGCCTCTTCAATGTCTTGTAGATTTTGTATGCATTATTCACAATTCTAGCCCACAGTTGAGCCTCTTCAATGTCTTGTAGATTTTGTATGCATTATTCACAATTCTAGCCCACGGTTGAGCCTCTCCAATGTCTTGTAGATTTTGTGTGCATTATTCACAATTCCAGCCCACAGTTGAGCCTCTTCAATGTCTTTGTAGATTTTGTATGCATTATTCACAATTCTAGCCCACGGTTGAGCCTCTTCAATGTCTTGTAGATTTTGTGTGCATTATTCACAATTCCAGCCCACAGTTGAGCCTCTTCAATGTCTTGTAGATTTTGTATGCATTATTCACAATTCCAGCCCACAGTTGAGCCTCTTCAGTGTCTTTGTAGATTTTGTATGCATTATTCACAATTCTAGCCCACGGTTGAGCCTCTTCAGTGTCTTTGTAGATTTTGTGTGCATTATTCACAATTCCAGCCCACAGTTGAGCCCCTTCAATGTCTTTGTAGATTTTGTATGCATTATTCACAATTCTAGCCCACGGTTGAGCCTCTTCAATGTCTTGTAGATTTTGTGTGCATTATTCACAATTCCAGCCCACAGTTGAGCCTCTTCAATGTCTTGTAGATTTTGTATGCATTATTCACAATTCCAGCCCACAGTTGAGCCTCTTCAATGTCTTGTAGATTTTGTGTGCATTATTCACAATTCCAGCCCACAGTTGAGCCTCTTCAGTGTCTTTGTAGATTTTGTGTGCATTATTCACAATTCTAGCCCACAGTTGAGCCTCTGCAATGTCTTTGTAGATTTTGTGTGCATTATTCACAATTCCAGCCCACAGTTGAGCCTCTTCAATGTCTTGTAGATTTTGTGTGCATTATTCACAATTCTAGCCCACAGTTGAGCCTCTTCAGTGTCTTGTAGATTTTGTGTGCATTATTCACAATTCCAGCCCACAGTTGAGCCTCTTCAGTGTCTTTGTAGATTTTGTATGCATTATTCACAATTCCAGCCCACAGTTGAGCCTCTGCAATGTCTTTGTAGATTTTGTATGCATTATTCACAATTCCAGCCCACAGTTGAGCCTCTTCAATGTCTTGTAGATTTTGTATGCATTATTCACAATTCCAGCCCACAGTTGAGCCTCTTCAGTGTCTTGTAGATTTTGTGTGCATTATTCACAATTCCAGCCCACAGTTGAGCCTCTTCAATGTCTTGTAGATTTTGTGTGCATTATTCACAATTCCAGCCCACAGTTGAGCCTCTTCAATGTCTTGTAGATTTTGTGTGCATTATTCACAATTCCAGCCCACAGTTGAGCCTCTTCAATGTCTTGTAGATTTTGTGTGCATTATTCACAATTCCAGCCCACAGTTGAGCCTCTTCAGTGTCTTTGTAGATTTTGTATGCATTATTCACAATTCCAGCCCACAGTTGAGCCTCTTCAATGTCTTGTAGATTTTGTATGCATTATTCACAATTCCAGCCCACAGTTGAGCCTCTTCAGTGTCTTGTAGATTTTGTGTGCATTATTCACAATTCCAGCCCACAGTTGAGCCTCTTCAATGTCTTGTAGATTTTGTGTGCATTATTCACAATTCCAGCCCACAGTTGAGCCTCTTCAATGTCTTGTAGATTTTGTGTGCATTATTCACAATTCCAGCCCACAGTTGAGCCTCTTCAATGTCTTGTAGATTTTGTGTGCATTATTCACAATTCCAGCCCACAGTTGAGCCTCTTCAGTGTCTTTGTAGATTTTGTATGCATTATTCACAATTCCAGCCCACAGTTGAGCCTCTTCAGTGTCTTTGTAGATTTTGTGTGCATTATTCACAATTCCAGCCCACAGTTGAGCCTCTGCAATGTCTTGTAGATTTTGTATGCATTATTCACAATTCCAGCCCACAGTTGAGCCTCTTCAATGTCTTGTAGATTTTGTATGCATTATTCACAATTCCAGCCCACAGTTGAGCCTCTTCAATGTCTTGTAGATTTTGTGTGCATTATTCACAATTCCAGCCCACAGTTGAGCCCCTTCAATGTCTTGTAGATTTTGTGTGCATTATTCACAATTCCAGCCCACAGTTGAGCCTCTTCAATGTCTTGTAGATTTTGTGTGCATTATTCACAATTCCAGCCCACAGTTGAGCCTCTTCAATGTCTTGTAGATTTTGTGTGCATTATTCACAATTCCAGCCCACAGTTGAGCCTCTTCAGTGTCTTTGTAGATTTTGTGTGCATTATTCACAATTCCAGCCCACAGTTGAGCCTCTTCAGTGTCTTTGTAGATTTTGTGTGCATTATTCACAATTCCAGCCCACAGTTGAGCCTCTTCAATGTCTTGTAGATTTTGTGTGCATTATTCACAATTCCAGCCCACAGTTGAGCCTCTTCAATATCTTGTAGATTTTGTGTGCATTATTCACAATTCCAGCCCACAGTTGAGCCTCTTCAGTGTCTTTGTAGATTTTGTATGCATTATTCACAATTCCAGCCCACAGTTGAGCCTCTTCAGTGTCTTTGTAGATTTTGTGTGCATTATTCACAATTCCAGCCCACAGTTGAGCCTCTTCAGTGTCTTGTAGATTTTGTGTGCATTATTCACAATTCCAGCCCACAGTTGAGCCTCTTCAATGTCTTGTAGATTTTGTGTGCATTATTCACAATTCCAGCCCACAGTTGAGCCTCTTCAATGTCTTCGTAGATTTTGTGTGCATTATTCACAATTCCAGCCCACAGTTGAGCCTCTTCAGTGTCTTTGTAGATTTTGTGTGGATTATTCACAATTCCAGCCCACAGTTGAGCCTCTTCAATGTCTTGTAGATTTTGTGTGCATTATTCACAATTCCAGCCCACAGTTGAGCCTCTTCAATGTCTTGTAGATTTTGTGTGCATTATTCACAATTCCAGCCCACAGTTGAGCCTCTTCAATGTCTTGTAGATTTTGTGTGCATTATTCACAATTCCAGCCCACAGTTGAGCCTCTGCAATGTCTTGTAGATTTTGTGTGCATTATTCACAATTCTAGCGCACAGTTGAACCTCTTCAATGTCTTGTAGATTTTGTGTGCATTATTCACAATTCTAGCCCACAGTTGAGCCTCTTCAATGTCTTGTAGATTTTGTGTGCATTATTCACAATTCCAGCCCACAGTTGAGCCTCTTCAATGTCTTGTAGATTTTGTGTGCATTATTCACAATTCCAGCCCACAGTTGAGCCTCTTCAATGTCTTGTAGATTTTGTGTGCATTATTCACAATTCCAGCCCACAGTTGAGCCTCTTCAATGTCTTGTAGATTTTGTGTGCATTATTCACAATTCCAGCCCACAGTTGAGCCTCTTCAATGTCTTTGTAGATTTTGTGTGGATTATTCACAATTCTAGCCCACAGTTGAGCCTCTTCAATGTCTTGTAGATTTTGTGTGCATTATTCACAATTCTAGCCCACAGTTGAGCCTCTTCAATGTCTTGTAGATTTTGTGTGCATTATTCACAATTCCAGCCCACAGTTGAGCCTCTTCAATGTCTTGTAGATTTTGTGTGCATTATTCACAATTCCAGCCCACAGTTGAGCCTCTTCAATGTCTTGTAGATTTTGTGTGCATTATTCACAATTCCAGCCCACAGTTGAGCCTCTTCAATGTCTTGTAGATTTTGTGTGGATTATTCACAATTCCAGCCCACAGTTGAGCCTCTTCAGTGTCTTGTAGATTTTGTGTGCATTATTCACAATTCCAGCCCACAGTTGAGCCTCTTCAGTGTCTTGTAGATTTTGTGTGCATTATTCACAATTCCAGCCCACAGTTGAGCCTCTTCAATGTCTTGTAGATTTTGTGTGGATTATTCACAATTCCAGCCCACAGTTGAGCCTCTTCAGTGTCTTTGTAGATTTTGTGTGCATTATTCACAATTCCAGCCCACAGTTGAGCCTCTTCAGTGTCTTTGTAGATTTTGTATGCATTATTCACAATTCCAGCCCACAGTTGAGCCTCTTCAGTGTCTTGTAGATTTTGTGTGCATTATTCACAATTCCAGCCCACAGTTGAGCCTCTTCAGTGTCTTGTAGATTTTGTGTGCATTATTCACAATTCCAGCCCACAGTTGAGCCTCTTCAATGTCTTGTAGATTTTGTATGCATTATTCACAATTCTAGCGCACAGTTGAGCCTCTTCAATGTCTTGTAGATCTTGTGTGCATTATTCACAATTCCAGCCCACAGTTGAGCCTCTTCAATGTCTTGTAGATCTTGTGTGCATTATTCACAATTCCAGCCCACAGTTGAGCCTCTTCAATGTCTTGTAGATTTTGTGTGCATTATTCACAATTCTAGCGCACAGTTGAGCCTCTGCAATGTCTTGTAGATTTTGTGTGGATTATTCACAATTCCAGCCCACAGTTGAGCCTCTTCAATGTCTTGTAGATTTTGTGTGGATTATTCACAATTCCAGCCCACAGTTGAGCCTCTTCAGTGTCTTTGTAGATTTTGTGTGCATTATTCACAATTCCAGCCCACAGTTGAGCCTCTTCAGTGTCTTTGTAGATTTTGTGTGCATTATTCACAATTCCAGCCCACAGTTGAGCCTCTTCAGTGTCTTTGTAGATTTTGTGTGCATTATTCACAATTCCAGCCCACAGTTGAGCCTCTTCAATGTCTTGTAGATTTTGTGTGCATTATTCACAATTCCAGCCCACAGTTGAGCCTCTTCAGTGTCTTGTAGATTTTGTATGCATTATTCACAATTCCAGCCCACAGTTGAGCCTCTTCAGTGTCTTTGTAGATTTTGTGTGGATTATTCACAATTCTAGCGCACAGTTGAGCCTCTTCAATGTCTTGTAGATTTTGTGTGCATTATTCACAATTCCAGCCCACAGTTGAGCCTCTAAAATGTCTTGTAGATTTTGTATGCATTATTCACAATTCCAGCCCACAGTTGAGCCTCTTCAATGTCTTGTAGATTTTGTATGCATTATTCACAATTCCAGCCCACAGTTGAGCCTCTTCAATGTCTTGTAGATTTTGTATGCATTATTCACAATTCCAGCCCACAGTTGAGCCTCTTCAGTGTCTTTGTAGATTTTGTGTGCATTATTCACAATTCCAGCCCACAGTTGAGCCTCTTCAATGTCTTTGTAGATTTTGTGTGCATTATTCACAATTCTAGCGCACAGTTGAGCCTCTTCAGTGTCTTTGTACATTCTGTATGCATTATTCACAATTCTAGCGCACAGTTGAGCCTCTTCAATGTCTTGAAGATTTTGTGTGCATTATTCACAATTCTAGCGCACAGTTGAGCCTCTTCAGTGTCTTTGTACATTCTGTATGCATTATTCACAATTCTAGCGCACAGTTGAGCCTCTTCAATGTCTTTGTAGATTTTGTGTGCATTATTCACAATTCTAGCGCACAGTTGAGCCTCTTCAGTGTCTTTGTACATTCTGTATGCATTATTCACAATTCTAGCGCACAGTTGAGCCTCTTCAGTGTCTTTGTACATTCTGTATGCATTATTCACAATTCTAGCCCACAGTTGAGCCTCTTCAGTGTCTTTGTAGATTTTGTGTGCATTATTCACAATTCCAGCCCACAGTTGAGCCTCTTCAATGTCTTGTAGATTTTGTGTGCATTATTCACAATTCCAGCCCACAGTTGAGCCTCTTCAGTGTCTTGTAGATTTTGTGTGCATTATTCACAATTCCAGCCCACAGTTGAGCCTCTGCAATGTCTTGTAGATTTTGTGTGCATTATTCACAATTCTAGCCCACAGTTGAGCCTCTTCAATGTCTTGTAGATTTTGTGTGCATTATTCACAATTCTAGCCCACAGTTGAGCCTCTTCAATGTCTTGTAGATTTTGTGTGCATTATTCACAATTCCAGCCCACAGTTGAGCCTCTTCAATGTCTTGTAGATTTTGTGTGCATTATTCACAATTCCAGCCCACAGTTGAGCCTCTTCAATGTCTTTGTAGATTTTGTGTGCATTATTCACAATTCCAGCCCACAGTTGAGCCTCTTCAATGTCTTGTAGATTTTGTATGCATTATTCACAATTCCAGCCCACAGTTGAGCCTCTTCAATGTCTTTGTAGATTTTGTGTGCATTATTCACAATTCCAGCCCACAGTTGAGCCTCTTCAATGTCTTTGTAGATTTTGTGTGCATTATTCACAATTCTAGCCCACAGTTGAGCCTCTTCAATGTCTTGAAGATTTTGTGTGCATTATTCACAATTCCAGCCCACAGTTGAGCCTCTTCAGTGTCTTGTAGATTTTGTATGCATTATTCACAATTCCAGCCCACAGTTGAGCCTCTTCAATGTCTTGTAGATTTTGTGTGCATTATTCACAATTCCAGCCCACAGTTGAGCCTCTTCAATGTCTTGTAGATTTTGTGTGCATTATTCACAATTCTAGCCCACAGTTGAGCCTCTTCAATGTCTTGTAGATTTTGTGTGCATTATTCACAATTCTAGCCCACAGTTGAGCCTCTTCAATGTCTTGTAGATTTTGTGTGCATTATTCACAATTCTAGCCCACAGTTGAGCCTCTTCAATGTCTTTGTGGATTTTGTATGCATTATTCACAATTCTAGCCCACAGTTGAGCCTCTTCAATGTCTTGTAGATTTTGTGTGCATTATTCACAATTCTAGCCCACAGTTGAGCCTCTTCAGTGTCTTGTAGATTTTGTGTGCATTATTCACAATTCTAGCCCACAGTTGAGCCTCTTCAATGTCTTGTAGATTTTGTGTGCATTATTCACAATTCCAGCTCACAGTTGAGCCCCTTCAGTGTCTTGTAGATTTTGTATGCATTATTCACAATTCCAGCCCACAGTTGAGCCTCTTCAATATCTTGTAGATTTTGTGTGCATTATTCACAATTCCAGCCCACAGTTGAGCCCCTTCAATGTCTTGTAGATTTTGTGTGCATTATTCACAATTCCAGCCCACAGTTGAGCCTCTTCAATGTCTTGTAGATTTTGTGTGCATTATTCACAATTCCAGCCCACAGTTGAGCCTCTTCAGTGTCTTTGTAGATTTTGTATGCATTATTCACAATTCTAGCCCACAGTTGAGCCTCTTCAATGTCTTGTAGATTTTGTGTGCATTATTCACAATTCCAGCTCACAGTTGAGCCCCTTCAGTGTCTTGTAGATTTTGTATGCATTATTCACAATTCCAGCCCACAGTTGAGCCTCTTCAATATCTTGTAGATTTTGTGTGCATTATTCACAATTCCAGCCCACAGTTGAGCCCCTTCAATGTCTTGTAGATTTTGTGTGCATTATTCACAATTCCAGCCCACAGTTGAGCCTCTTCAATGTCTTGTAGATTTTGTGTGCATTATTCACAATTCCAGCCCACAGTTGAGCCTCTTCAATGTCTTGTAGATTTTGTGTGCATTATTCACAATTCCAGCCCACAGTTGAGCCTCTTCAATATCTTGTAGATTTTGTGTGCATTATTCACAATTCCAGCCCACAGTTGAGCCCCTTCAATGTCTTGTAGATTTTGTGTGCATTATTCACAATTCCAGCCCACAGTTGAGCCTCTTCAATGTCTTGAAGATTTTGTGTGCATTATTCACAATTCCAGCCCACAGTTGAGCCTCTTCAGTGTCTTTGTAGATTTTGTGTGCATTATTCACAATTCCAGCCCACAGTTGAGCCCCTTCAATGTCTTTGTAAATTTTGTTCAAGATTATAGATTCTTATAGAGTAGGTGAGATAAGAGATGTGGAAAGGGTGCAACGGATTGCAGTTAGAAGGGTTATAGGTAGGGTTTGGTAGTGGAAATGGGGGTAGAGGGTAAGAATTTTGGAGAGTCCATCTGAGATGATGCGAAACTTGGGATGGCATGAACTGGGAATACGGAGAAAGGAGGATCGTCTATGTAATTTCTTCATGGTAATGTTTTGAGAGGGGGGATGGGGGGAGCTGCATAAGTTGATTGAAAGGAATGAGTCAGGGTATGGAGGTAGGCGGGGTTATGATAGAGCGGTAGTCATGAAGAGGGCTGGATTAGATGTCGGTGAATTCTATATTTCTTGAATAGGACAGGTAGGGATTGAAATGGGCTTAATAATAGTCTTCCTGATGGGGATGAAATTAGGTTGAAGTTATTCCGTCTGAGGGTTGGGGAGGCGGTGGAAGAGGGATATTTTGGGAACTCGCCACCGCGCATTTATGAGCAATTGTGAGTTTCAAAAAAAATATATGTTTATATATGTTTGTATTTTGTATTTCTGTATTAGCCTACTGTTGCTGTCCAATAACAATGATGAGATAACTGTCCGAACCTCGAGTACCGTATGGCTTCAGATACAGTCACATTCCCAACACACTGCCTTCCTGTTGTATTCATCACTCATTAGAGGTTAGACCTGTTGCATGCCTACATTCTTGATGGGTTTCAATTGATAAGAATCAGGCCTTTGTCACCACAACTGCTGATCCGATTGATGTGAAATTTCAATCGGATTTGATGTGAAATTAAAGTGGTACATTAGATGTAAACCTGATTTCACGGGATTTCAAGGGATTTCAAGAAGATTTCCAGAAGATCTCAAGGGATTTCAAGAAGTTCTCAAGCAATTTCAAGAAGATCTCAAGCAATTTCAAGAAGATCTCAAGCAATTTCAAGAAGTTCTCAAGGGATTTCAAGAAATTTCCAGAAGATTTCTTTACAATTAGGTGTACATCAGATTTCAAGAGTTGTTAACCTCGGTATCAGTGTGATGTGACAACTTGAGTTAATGCAAGGGAAATAATCCTCCTCTGGCTCATTCTTATAAGTTTTCAATAACTTGGAAATGGATTTTCTCAGAAGTGGTGCAACCGATTGCGCCCCAAAACTACACCGTTCACTTGTGTATGCCAAGTTTCATCTGAATTCATACTCTCGTTTGACCTGTGGAGCGCGAACAAAAAACAAACAAACAAAAAAAATGTTCGTCTTTTCGAGTACGCCTACGGTGAAATTGAGTCTTCGCTTCGAAGACTCCAAAAAAAAAACATCCAATAAACCGTTCTCCTGATATATATATATATATATATATATATATATTTTTTTTTTTTTTAATTGGGTTTCAACGACGTACTATACTGATGGCTACGATCTATTGGCGTCAGTGGATGATGAATGAGATGATGGGATGATGAGATGAAAGGTTATTTTTTCAGGTATTTTGGATGGTGGGAAGGAGTCGGTCGTGGCCTGTTGATAAGGAACCATCCCAGAATCAACCTGAACGACAGAGGGAAACCACGAAAAACCCCTGTCAGGATGGTCGATCATGGCGGGAATCGAACCCCAGTCTCCCGAATGACGGCTCAGTGTATTACCACTCGGCCACGCGTCTCGCGGTAAAAAAATGTTCGTTTTTCCGAGTACGGTGAAATTGAGCCTTCGCTTCGCTCATCCAATGAACCGTTTACCTGATTGCCAGCAGTCGACTAAACACACACATGTTGCTATCCTTCAATTATCGCAGGAATTCCCCCCACGACCGCCTTGCAGTCTTTGTTTACTCCCCCCCCCTCCCCCTTCTGGTTTCATTCATAACTCCCCCCGCATGTCTGTCACCAGCACGCATGCGCGTAGCACCATCGAGCTCGGCTGGAAGACCTATCCAGGAAGTGGAGAGATGAAATAAACACGTGTGTTTGTCTCGAGACCTCGAGAAGGTGGCGGACATTACCCAACTCACCGAAAAGGTTGCCAAACAAAGCAAGATCTTTTGTCCCCACGAATAATGTGGACAATTATGATTACAAGCATGTAGGCCGGGCTGTGTTCACCATGCTACACATGCGTTCACGCAAGAAGGTCACAGCATCACAGTGGACTCAGCAAGTCTGGAAGATGTAGTGACGCCAGTGGTCGAATCAGGGGGGGATGCGGGGAATGCCTCCCCCCCCCCCCCACCAAGAGAAAACGTTGCTTACACCATCCCCCCCAAATAGAAAACGTTGCTTACACCATCCCCCCAAAGAGAAAACGTTGCTTACACCATCCCCCCAAAGAGAAAAGGTGGCATACACCATCCCCCCTAGAATAATGTGTTTTTACTATTCTATTTTTATATTTTTCTTACGTGTTTTCAAACCGATCCCATTCCAGTTATTAGTTTTCCTCGTATATAGTATCTTGATCATTAATTAATAGTTTATTAACACAGTTATTTTAAATTCTAGCGTTTTACTTGCGTAATTTGCGTGTATTTACGTGTTATACTTCATAGTCCAGTTTACCAGTGTCGCGGTAGGCCTACTTTTGAGCGAAAACATGCACATTTCGCGGTAATTCGATTTCATATTTTCCCTGTGGGGCTTCGTGCCCCCCCCCCCCCCCCCCTATTTATCCTTTTAGCGCTTCCCTTTTGTGACTCGAGTAACCATCCCCCCATGAGAAATCTCCCAATTCGACCACTGAGTGGCGCTTCTTGTTGGAACAATCCTCTACACACAGCACAGCGATACAAATATCCAGTGTCCAGGTGTTCGCGGTTTCCCTGCCACTTGGGCCACGACCGCTTCCTTCCCTCATCATCCCACTGTCCGATCAACCAGAATCAGATCCGTACAGCGCGGCGTTAGGAGCACAATACACGAATCAATAATAGACTCACAAGTTTTGCAGACCAGGTTCAAAACTGTTGATGAACAGTTGAGTTTGCTGAACGACCCCACCGACAGCTAGGTTATACGGGGGTACGAAAGAGCAGGTGATAATGAAGCTATGAAGTGATGATTAGTAAAGAGACGTTTACAAAAATGCATGCCTTCATCGCATCGTCTCACTAGTCATTCATTCGACGCCAATAGATCCAGTTATCATTAGTGTGCCGTTAAAGGGCGACCGAGACGTATGGCCGAGTAGTTAGCACACTGAACCGTCATTCAGGAGACGGGGGTTCGATTCCCGCCGTGGTCCACCATCCTGACAGGGGTGCATCGTGGTTCCCCTCTGTCGTTCAGGTCAATACTGGGATGGTTCCTCAACAACAGGCCACAACCGACTCCTTTACACTATATCCAGAAAAAACTGATAAAATAGTCTCTCATCCCATCATCCCAACATCTCATGTATCATTCAGTGACGCCAATAGATGTTGGTCATCAGAAGTCAAGTCCGCGGCCTCGAGACCCCGCATCCTGTAAACCGTGCTGGCGTCCCCTCTCTTCCTGTCGCTTCCCTCTTCCTGTCCGAGCTGTAGGAATCACCAGGAGAAGGGAACCACTTGGCTCCACTGCAGTTGACGTGCGACAGCACATCAGCACTTCACTGATCGCCAGATTAGAGACGGTATATTGTTTTCGTTTACTTGGCGACGATCAACAAAATGCACGCCACGTAAAGGCCTATACTATACTTCTTGTTCATTAAAACATTACTATTTGATTTCAACCATTTATATACCCTCGCACGAACCCTTGCACCAACCCTTGCACGAACCCTTGCACGAACCCTAGCACGAACCCTAGCACGAACCCTAGCACGAACCCTTGTACGAACCCTTGCACGAACCCTTGCACCAACCCTAGCACGAACCCTTGCACCAACCCTTGCACCAACCCTTGCACCAACCCTTGCACGAACCCTAGCACCAACCCTTGCACCAACCCTTGCACGAACCCTTGCACGAACCCTTGCACCAACCCTTGCACGAACCCTTGCACGAACCCTTGCACGAACCCTAGCACGAACCCTTGCACGAACCCTTGCACCAACCCTAGCACGAACCCTTGCACCAACCCTTGCACCAACCCTAGCACCAACCCTAGCACGAACCCTTGCACCAACCCTTGCACCAACCCTTGCACCAACCCTTGCACGAACCCTTGCACCAACCCTTGCACCAACCCTTACACCAACCCTTGCACGAACCCTTGCACCAACCCTTGCACCAACCCTTGCACGAACCCTTGCACCAACCCTTGCACCAACCCTTGCACCAACCCTTGCACCAACCCTTGCACGAACCCTTGCACCAACCCTTGCACCAACCCTTGCACGAACCCTTGCACGAACCCTTGCACCAACCCTTGCACCAACCCTTGCACCAACCCTTGCACCAACCCTTGCACGAACCCTTGCACGAACCCTTGCACCAACCCTTGCACCAACCCTTGCACCAACCCTTGCACCAACCCTTGCACCAACCCTTGCACGAACCCTTGCACCAACCCTTGCACCAACCCTTGCACGAACCCTTGCACCAACCCTAGCACGAACCCTTGCACGAACCCTAGCACCAACCCTAGCACGAACCCTTGCACGAACCCTTGCACCAACCCTTGCACCAACCCTTGCACCAACCCTTGCACGAACCCTTGCACCAACCCTTGCACGAACCCTTGCACGAACCCTTGCACCAACCCTTGCACCAACCCTTGCACGAACCCTTGCACCAACCCTTGCACCAACCCTTGCACGAACCCTTGCACCAACCCTTGCACCAACCCTTGCACGAACCCTTGCACGAACCCTTGCACCAACCCTTGCACCAACCCTTGCACGAACCCTAGCACGAACCCTAGCACGAACCCTTGCACCAACCCTAGCACGAACCCTTGCACGAACCCTAGCACGAACCCTTGCACGAACCCTCGCACGAACCCTTGCACCAACCCTTGCACGAACCCTAGCACCAACCCTTACACGAACCCTAGCACGAACCCTTGCACCAACCCTTGCACGAACCCTTGCACCAACCCTAGCACGAACCCTTGCACCAACCCTTGCACCAACCCTTGCACGAACCCTTGCACCAACTCTTGCACCAACCCTTGCACCAACCCTTGCACGAACCCTTGCACCAACCCTTGCACGAACCCTTGCACCAACCCTTGCACCAACCCTTGCACCAACCCTTGCACCAACCCTTGCACGAACCCTTGCACCAACCCTTGCACCAACCCTTGCACCAACCCTTGCACGAACCCTTGCACCAACCCTTGTACGAACCCTTGCACGAACCCTTGCACGAACCCTAGCACGAACCCTAGCACGAACCCTTGCACCAACCCTTGCACCAACCCTAGCACGAACCCTTGCACCAACCCTTGCACCAACCCTTGCACCAACCCTTGCACCACCCCTTGCACGAACCCTAGCACGAACCCTAGCACGAACCCTTGCACCAACCCTAGCACGAACCCTTACACGAACCCTAGCACGAACCCTAGCACGAACCCTTGCACCAACCCTAGCACGAACCCTTACACGAACCCTAGCACGAACCCTAGCACGAACCCTAGCACGAACCCTAGCACCAACCCTTACACGAACCCTAGCACGAACCCTAGCACCAACCCTTACACGAACCCTAGCACGAACCCTAGCACCAACCCTTACACGAACCCTAGCACGAACCCTAGCACCAACCCTTACACGAACCCTAGCACCAACCCTAGCACGAACCCTAGCACGAACCCTAGCACGAACCCTAGCACCAACCCTTGCACGAACCCTTGCACGAACCCTTGCATGAACCCTTCCACGAACCCTAGCACGAACCTTTACATTTCCGTTTCAGAATTGGGACAAAAGTTGACATACATCAAATGAAAGCTTGCAACGAGCCCTTCTGAAGAAAGCATGATGTACCGACAGCAAAGGTAGTTAATATACTGGAGGACTGGAGTCGCAGCTGCTGATCATCCATTCAATATTATACATGTATAGATTTAATATTTGTACAAATTGGACACACATGTCCCTGTCGTACAACAGTGGTTAAATGGCGTCATTTGGACCGTCATGATAATTGAAACAAGAACACACATAATTAAAATAAATACACAGCTTATTATATATGAGTCGACATTCATAACATCCGATATTGGTGAGGATACAAATCAAAGCATTATTAAATTATGCTCAGCCGTGTTATTATTTGCCTTTGATTCTCACCGCCCTGACCTTATACGAGTCAATACGATTGGTCTGCAGTCGGACCGATCTACGAGGGTACAACATGTTTGGGTGTGCTAACGCCCTCCTGACTCGTTCTTCCTCATTCATTGAAGTCTGGATCAACAATTATCGGTTATACGCTTTTAGCACGATGTGGTGACACCAACCTATCTCATCATAATATGAAGAAGGTGACCCAACTCCCATACTGATAGCATGGAAGGTATTTGTGGTTTCTTGCGGTCAGTTCAGAGCCAAAGGTCCCGATTGCCTGTCGCGATTTAGCGGATTCCCTTATGAACTAGATGTAGATAAAAGTGGCTACGGTACCGGTGGCATTGTTGAACTCACAAAATCTATCATTCTCGTAATCGACTAGGCCGTGTATATAGAATTGTTGTTTTAAATAGTTCGATAGAGAAGCGATAGTTGCGCTACAGGCAATCGGGACCCTGGACTCAGATTCTGACCCCCGGAAATGTTTCACT
>OZ023336.1:3482159-3729659 GCA_964007535.1 Brachyptera risi
TAAAAATACCGGAAAATGACATTTAAACGTACAACCACCACAAACACACGCAAGCCGGAGCACTCCACTTTACATAATGTTTGGGAATTGGGATTGGATTTGGGCTGTCGCCTGCCTTGGTCGCCTTGTTTCTATCTGGCAAATGATTGGTCCGCTAACTCACTCTCATTTTGATGCCTGCGACATCTGTTGGTATCCAATTCGTACCTTGCTGGGTTCTATTGATGTGGTCTAAAACCAGTTTTGTAATAACTAATTCACAGATGTCGTTACTTGTCATTTACGTCAAATCTGACGTTTCAGTCAAACAGCTGTTTTAGATGTCAAAATTCAATCGAGGAGAGTAGATTTGTTTTTTATTTCAATTTATGTATTAATTGTTATTTGTTAATCATTTAAATATTAGGCCTCTGATTTTGTTCACGTGTTGAAGTCGATGTAAAAGCGCGTCTTTCGCTGTTATGGCTCTGCAAGTACAATGGGGATGTAATTTCCAACAATTGTTGTAATTACATCACCATCATTAATTATTCAAATCTTCACATTTTTTAAATTCAAAGGCGCAACCTTATATATCCATGTAAGCATCCAGACTTTGAAAAAGCCTATGCCTAACATTCAACAATTCCCTTGATTAAATTATTTCCATGTTATATGCCTAGGCCTAAACTGTGCTTATCAATTTCCCGTTATCAGCTAATGCACTTCTCTTGAAGGCTTAACTCTGACCTCGTTTCAATTTGTATATTATTTTATCTAGGTTAGCCAGACTGCCATTACCACACATCTGGAAAACTATCTGCTTCAAATCTCATATTCATTCAAGTAATATGGCTACATACAAACCGGTAACTCATGTCATTTTTGATATGGATGGCTTATTATTGGGTAATTGTGTATTCATGATATTATATTTACCATTAAGCAGGATTATTCCTTGATTTTTCTTCAAGGCCTACAAGGTCATTGAAAATCGTAGCTAAATATTTGGCAGCTGTTGCTCCTAGGAAAATGAATGCCAATAGGCAATACAAGCTTAATTTAAATTTGCAGACACTCAAAAGCTTTATGCACAAACAATCCGTGAGATCTGTTTATTTTACAAGAAAGAAATGACACCAGATTTAAACGAACAGTGTATGGGTCTTGAAAGTCCAGACTCAGCAAAAATAATAGTCAACAAGCTGAATTTGCCGATAACAGCCGAAGAATTTTACATCGAAGCACGGCGAAAAAGTCACGCTTTATTTATGACTTCAACTGATGTGATGCCAGGTATTGACACCTAATTTCTACATACTTTCTATAAACTTGTTCCTCCTTTGTTCTTCCATGACAGATACGGAAAAAATATACCTTGAAGTAATATCGGGCATTGCCTCGAAATATAATAAGGTGTACACGCAGGATGTTCGCATGAAAGTATTAGGAACGATGGAGAAAGATACTGCTAGAATAATGGTGCAAGAACTAGAGCTGCCCATTGCTCCCGAAGAATTCAATGTCATGCAAGTTTCAGCTCAAAACCTTTTACTGGGAGACGCTGAGCTTATGCCAGGTATTCACTTGAACAAACTGGGTTTTTATGGACCCTTGGAGTTGACCCTTGCTATTTAATTATTATTGTTGATAAATGGATTAATTCTATTTATTTACTAACCTGTACTATCACTGGCACTGATGGCTCAGTGGTCAACGTCCTTGCTCCTTGTGACTGGGAGGAGAGGGGCATATCAGGCCTCGGTTCAATCCTCACCACCGTCCATTTTTACAGAGATTTTTCCTGGTTTTCCTCTGTAGTCTAGTTAAATCCCAGGATGATTCCTACAATATTCCTATATTGTAGGAATCTGCTTCCTTCCCACCATCCTTCCCATTACCTAAGAAGCCTTCATCTCATCCTCCCAATATCTCATTGATCATTCATCCCAAACCAATAGACAGGAATAAAGTATTTATTTTTAGGTTTGATAGCCTATATTTATTTGAAATATAGCATTTTGTAGCAAACTACTAAAAACATGAACTACCATACCAACTCTAGATCAACAACTACGGAATTATCAACGAAAATTACATATTCCTTCGGACTTTTCAGTCTGAGGCAGCGAGTTGTTTAATTCTTTTTAACTTGACATTTGGTTCATTGGTTACTCTAGTTTATTTCATATTTGAACACACTTTTCAAAAATAATATTTTATACAATCCAGCTTGTAATCTTGAAAATAACTAGTGCAAATCTTCACGAAATAGCTAAATGTAGCTATACTCTGAAAAAGACATTCATAGTGAAAAATAGTGAAATGGAATATAATTTTAAATGAATTGAAATACCATGGAACACAAAGAATACCCATCAAAAACATAAACACCTGTGAAAGAATTCTAAGATTTCATAGTCTATACTCCAATAATGCTGAATTCCTACTTCTCTTCCACTAGATGTTAGTGCTTATGATCTAATCTTATGATTGTAATATGCCGTAGAACACCATTTTTGTTTTCAAGTTTGAAATTCAGTAAACTTTAAATTTGTTTATTTCATCCAAAATGTGTGTTGTTTGTTTTTTGCTCACTCGAACGTACAGATTTCTTGATTTTGATCTCATCAGATCTCCGCGATTGATGTAAGGCCAAGTCCCAAACTTTGAGAAAATATCAATGAGTGAAAACAACAAATACCTGTCTTGAGTTTGGTGTAGTTTCATTCAATAGAGATGAACAAGTTCTACAAGAAAAGTCAATATTAAGATTAAGGTCTAACCTCCATTACCTCATGGTCATGAAAAAATCATGAGTTTTTGTTAGTCGATTCATTTTATGTGCTCGATAATGATATCCAAACAGATGATAGGCTAACCGGGATTAATTTTGAGATACTTCAATTCAAATACTGGATGTTTTCCCATTCATTCAACACGCAACCTTCAAATTTCATGCGTTTTTATTATTCAACAGATCATTAAAATACACTAAAAGTAATGGCATTCAATCAAAAACTTGTTTTATTGTAGATGAAGATATTATGAATAGAATCATGCAAAAATAAATATAGGTACCGGTTCTCATTTATGAATCACACTCATTTTACGAAGAAAAATAGTTGATTTTTCGCCAAAATGAAGTCAAAATTAGCAACATAATTGTCCTTCAAGCGCTGTAACTTCGGCCAAAAACATATATCAGTGTTTCTGATGCAATTTCAATTCAAGAATACACATGTTCAATAAAGCTTGACTCAAATTTGTAACCCAATATGGAATTAATTTCAAAATTACTTTTTGACTCTGGTGACCAAACGGCTGTTAATTGAAACCATGGTACGTTATAGTGCAAGTGTATTAAATACCTGACTTCTTGAAAGATAAGCCAATTGACAATTCAAATACAGGTATTGAAATAAAGACAACATTGAATTGATTAGGCGCTCATCTACTGTGCTATAAGCCTTGTGTCACTCCCACACACCAAGTCAAGTGAGAGAGGGTTAGTTAGTCGTCGGACACTGAAAGAGAATGGACATGTTTTGTCTCCCTCCACTCTTTTTTGTCAT
This sequence comes from Brachyptera risi, assembly GCA_964007535.1. Taxonomy (NCBI): domain Eukaryota; kingdom Metazoa; phylum Arthropoda; class Insecta; order Plecoptera; family Taeniopterygidae; genus Brachyptera; species Brachyptera risi. The sequence goes on from OZ023336.1 coordinate 3,485,714, forward strand.
CTTCTTAGTTTGATTTTATTCAAATCAATAAATTATTCACATCAAAATATATGTTCATCATATCATCCCTCAATGCTTCTCTAAGGCCTAGTATTACAAAGTCCAGTTAGCCCCTTTATCTGAGAGTTAGTCTGAACAAATAGCATGAGTAACCATGGAGATAACAACATTAAACTGCCGGTTAGAGGTTCTCCCACGTTGGTAATTCAGTCACTAAATCACCAAGCCAGGTGTTATAGACCTGTACGTCAGTGTTGTTGATGCGTCGTGTGGTTGTCAGGGGCGGAGCGTCTGATCCGACACCTGCACAAGCACGGGGTCCCCATCGCCGTGGCAACCAGCAGCGGAGAGGACAGCGTCGTCATCAAGACGGCCAACCACAAGGAGCTGTTCGGGCTGTTCAACCACATGGTCATGGCCAATTCAGACCCGGAGGTGAAGAACGGGAAACCCAGCCCGGATATATTCCTGATATGCGCGTCGCGCTTCCCGGAGCAACCCTCTTCAAGCAAGGTTCGATTTCATTCTTAACTGTATTGTTTGGAGGCACTTATTGCAAACAAATTGAAACAACACCAGTCGGACCTATAGATGTATTTTAATATCATCAAATATTTTTTTTTCTGTACCTCATGGGTTTCACAAGTGTTTGTATGACTCTAATCGTGAAGAGGTGGGATAGGATAGTGGGAAGGAAGCGGTCGTGGCCTATATTGATGATATTATCACTGTTATATTGTATAGAAAGAAGATTATCACAAGGAATAAACTTCTGTTACACTAGCTGACGTCTAACATGAAACATTTCCAACAATATTGTGGAGGTGGTTCAACTTCTACCCTCATCCCCTCCCCTCCCCTCCCCTTCCCCAAAATAAGTAACCCACTTGTGATAATGATCTTGAATGAGAACCGTCATAAAGACTACAGACCGACAATGGGAAAACAAAAAATATACATTTCAGTTTCGAGTTGTTCAAATTTTTATTTTTTTATATATTTGACGTTTGCCAGCATGGATATTCACCAAGTTTGTAATATTAAATAATCATCGTCACCTAAACGAACAAATCAGAAAGAAAAGTTCCGAGTAGTTTTTCTACGAGACACTTTATGGCCGTTTTTAACATTCCAAAAACATGTTTTGAATTATACTTTTCTGGGTATTTACCATCTGATGTTTGATAATGCACGTATTATATCTTATCATTTTTATTGAACTTTTTTTTTATATTGATAGCTACGATGGGTGCTTTATAGACGAATAAACAATAACCATGGTGAACCCTTGTTAGTTCAAACAATACTTCTGGTCCGTGCAGAGTTTCAACCCATAACCTCAATGTTGAATAAAACTTTCATATGCCTAATTCAAAATACATACTTTTAGGTCCTTCAAATTCCGAATCAACGAGGGTTTATTGGGTACACTTATAACTGCTTAGTCATGCCAACAGTTTGTATGTGATGTGACTGAGTCGAGTGGACCAGTGGCTAGCACGCTGAACTGCCATTCAGGAGACCGGCCATGATCGGTTCCTGACTGAGATGCATCGACGTTTCCCTGTCGTTTGGTCGTTTGGGATCATACCTTTATTGTCATTATCATTGAAACTTGGTACAAAATCATTGTTCCTCGACTAAGGGTAAGGGTGAGAAGTAGGATCGTTTGGACGGGGTGCCACAAGGGCGATCTCACCACATACAGGTTCATAGGGAGATGGCTACCAGCTACTTCCAACTATCCAAAAACACCAATCTTCCCGTCATCTGACCCATGATTGCCTGACTAAGGGTAAGGGTGAGAAGTAGGATCAGTTGGACGGGGTGCCACAAGGGCGATCTCACCACATACAGGTTCATAGGGAGATGGCTACCAGCTACTTCCAACTATCCAAAAACACCAATCTTCCCGTCATCTGACCCATGATTGCCTGACTAAGGGTAAGGGTGAGAAGTAGGATCGTTTGGACGGGGTGCCACAAGGGCGATCTCACCACATACAGGTTCATAGGGAGATGGCTACCAGCTACTTCCAACTATCCAAAAACACCAATCTTCCCGTCATCTGACCCATGATTGCCTGACTAAGGGTAAGGGTGAGAAGTAGGATCGTTTGGACGGGGTGCCACAAGGGCGATCTCACCACATACAGGTTCATAGGGAGATGGCTACCAGCTACTTCCAACTATCCAAAAACACCAATCTTCCCGTCATCTGACCCATGATTGCCTGACTAAGGGTAAGGGTGAGAAGTAGGATCAGTTGGACGGGGTGCCACAAGGGCGATCTCACCACATACAGGTTCATAGGGAGATGGCTACCAGCTACTTCCAACTATCCAAAAACACCAATCTTCCCGTCATCTGACCCATGATTGCCCGGCGCTAATGATTCAAGTGTGTCCGACAGTGCCTGGTGTTCGAGGACGCGCCCAACGGTGTGAAGGCGGCGGTCGCAGCCGAGATGCAGGCGGTCATGGTTCCGGATCCCGCCACCTCCGAGGACAGGCGCAAGGAGGCAACTCTCGTCATCGACTCCCTTGTCAACTTCAAGCCCGAACAGTTCGGTTTACCGCCGTTCTAGTCAATAGTTTAACAATTCAACACACATTGGCTGTAAATATCTTATAGGAACATCACAAATCATATGTATTTTTATGATACCTAGAATAATACACTAAAAGACATATTGGGCTTATATTAAAATAATTATGAAAAATAAAATATTTAATATCAATACTGTCAGTTACGTTATTCATGATTCCTGCTCACCTAGGCCTGTAGTGAAATGTCAAGAAAAGGTAGGTTTATAGCGGCCGGAAATCCTACCGAGCCCAGCACGGCATCAAGTGCTTCGTACCATTCATACCACCATGGCAACCGGTCGAATCTCATGTCGACGGGCAAACTTGTTTGGGCATGAATAAGCCTACGAATTGAGTTAGTATCCAGGACAAACTTTTAGCCGTCAAATTAATTTCAAAATGCTTATCATTGCACATAATTATGTTGAAATTTTCAATGATGCATGCGTCAATGGAAGTACAGTGTAACCTCTATCCATCGTTTTTCGAGGGACCAGGAAAATAAAACCATCCATACAGGAAAACGATCTATCCAGGAAAATTTAACAATGATTATTTGGGAGTGGGGTGAGAAAAATGAATGATACAACCAGGACAACGATGGATCCGGGAACGATGCATACATGTTTCACTGTATATATATATATATATATATGTATATGTATATGTATATGTGTATATATATATATATATATATATATATATATATATATATATATATATATATATATATATATATATATATATATATATATATATATATATATATATATATATATATATATATATATATATATATATATATATATATATATATATATATATATATATATATATATATATATATACTGTATATATATATGTATATGAATAAATTGAGTGAAACTGGGCTGTTTTTTCAATCATGATATTATTTATTTAAACTGACCAACGTTTCTATAACTATAGAAACTATAACGTTTCAAAATATCTTATTGAGAAATGTTTTTATAAAGTTAATGATTTCATTCAATTTTAATTTCTCATATCAGAAAATGAAATAATTCTCTTATTATATTTATTTGTAATCATATTCATATGAATGGAGTGATCATTTTACAATTTTATCACATTATTTTATACTTTGTAATGAATTTTAATTTATTGGTTAGAAATGCAAACTTGTTGCATCATTGAATAATGATGATATATTGATACTTAAAGCAGATAAAGGGAATTCCACCGTAATAATGGACACCAAGGATTATAATTATAAAATGCAAGAGATAATCAATAACCCAGCTTATGTAGAAAGAAAAAGTCACCCGACAGATGTTCTAGAAAAGAAAACAAAGAGTATTGATAATGATTTCGCCCATTGACGTCCAAACTCAAAGATGACTGATCCCTCAACCGAAGTCTTCCAGAATTCCAAGGATGGAACAGGGATAATCATGGAAATTTTCCATTCAGTAGGAAATACTCCTTGGTTAATTGATAAGTTGATTGTATTTACTATTTAATAAAGCGTTTCGTACCAATCGTTCATTTCAATAATATTGTGGAGACTCCCTCCTTTGTCCCAGACTTATTTTTTAAATTCATTACTATTTCTTCGAGTTCCTTCAGATCTATTTCTTTAAACTCTTTAAACATAACTTCTCTCTGATCTGCATTGTTTATTCTTATAATACTACTATTTCTTTTGGCTGTATTACTTATGTTCAGTACAATGCCTGTGATACTATATATAAAGTATCTGTTGAAACTATCAGCACATTTGGTTGAAACATTACCTCCAAATGTTATTCTATTACTATTTTCCTGCTTTTGATTCCCTAGCAAGCCTTCGAGTACTTTCCACATCTACTCCGAGTCGTTTCGGAGGTTACTAATTTTGTTATCATAATATTTTCTTTTTTCTCTCCTAATCATTCCAGTTAATACATTCCTATTCTTTCTACATGTTTCCCATCATTCATTTGCATTTATTAGTTTTGCATTCTTATAATTTCCATCCAGCAGTCTTTGTTGTTCTATAATATTCCAGTTGAACCATGGGTTTGCTATTTTAATATTTTTTATTTTATCCACACTTGGTGGTGCAAATCTATTGATTGACCTCACCATATTTTTAACAAACAAGTTTGCTGCTATATTTACATCTAGGTTCTCTAACTGCCAGTCTTTATTCAACAAGTCACAATTCAGTTATTCAATTTCTGAGTATTTTAATATTTTTCTTCTTACTGTTGTATGTGTTCCATTTATTCTTTTAGATCCATAGTGTTCAAGTTTCACATTTATATATATGATTTCATGATCTGAAATCCTCTGCGCTCTCGTATTCACAGCCGTCAGGTTATAGTCATAAGTACTAGCTAAATCAATTATAGTGCTTGTAAATTCTGTTACCCTCGTTGCATCTTTAACTAATTGTTTCATTCCCGACATATTTATTGTTTTAATCAGCTGTTTACTGTAATGGGATATTTTACTCACATCTATATTGAAATCACCTACCAAAATGGATTTGTATTTATAGCAAGAAACTTCTTCAAGCCACTCAGTTGTATGTGCTAAGAATTCTACATGTGATGCACTAGGAGAGTGATATATAACAGCAATATGTGTTTGTTCCATTTTCGTAGTTATAGTTATTCCAAGCAGCCAATAGTTGAGATTGAACGAGTTATAGTTATTCCAAGCAGCCAATAGTTGAGATTGAACGAGTTATAGTTATTCCAAGCAGCCAATAGTTGAGATTGAACGAGTTATAGTTATTCCAAGCAGCCAATGGTTGAGATTGAACGAGTTATAGTTATTCCAAGCAGCCAATAGTTGAGATTGAACGAGTTATAGTTATTCCAAGCAGCCAATGGTTTAGACTGAACGAGTTATAGTTATTCCAAGCAGCCAATGGTTCAGACTGAACGAGTTATAGTTATTCCAAGCAGCCAATAGTTGAGATTGAACGAGTTATAGTTATTCCAAGCAGCCAATAGTTGAGATTGAACGAGTTATAGTTATTCCAAGCAGCCAATGGTTTAGACTGAACGAGTTATAGTTATTCCAAGCAGCCAATGGTTGAGATTGAACGAGTTATAGTTATTCCAAGCAGCCAATAGTTGAGATTGAACGAGTTATAGTTATTCCAAGCAGCCAATGGTTTAGACTGAACGAGTTATAGTTATTCCAAGCAGCCAATGGTTGAGATTGAACGAGTTATAGTTATTCCAAGCAGCCAATGATTTAGACTGAACGAGTTATAGTTATTCCAAGCAGCCAATGGTTTAGACTGAACGAGTTATAGTTATTCCAAGCAGCCAATGGTTGAGATTGAACGAGTTATAGTTATTCCAAGCAGCCAATGGTTGAGATTGAACGAGTTATAGTTATTCCAAGCAGCCAATGGTTGAGATTGAACGAGTTATAGTTATTCCAAGCAGCCAATGGTTTAGACTGAACGAGTTATAGTTATTCCAAGCAGCCAATGGTTGAGATTGAACGAGTTATAGTTATTCCAAGCAGCCAATGGTTGAGATTGAACGAGTTATAGTTATTCCAAGCAGCCAATGGTTTAGACTGAACGAGTTATAGTTATTCCAAGCAGCCAATGGTTGAGATTGAACGAGTTATAGTTATTCCAAGCACCCAATAGTTGAGATTGAACGAGTTATAGTTATTCCAAGCAGCCAATGGTTTAGACTGAACGAGTTATAGTTATTCCAAGCAGCCAATGGTTGAGATTGAACGAGTTATAGTTATTCCAAGCAGCCAATGGTTGAGATTGAACGAGTTATAGTTATTCCAAGCAGCCAATGGTTGAGATTGAACGAGTTATAGTTATTCCAAGCAGCCAATGGTTTAGACTGAACGAGTTATAGTTATTCCAAGCAGCCAATGGTTGAGATTGAACGAGTTATAGTTATTCCAAGCACCCAATAGTTGAGATTGAACGAGTAATTGTAATTGTCCCTCCTTATATACAATGATACTCCTCCCGTGTGTCTACTTGAGGACAGACAGTTCACGAGAGCGTAGCCTTCAACTTCCAGTTCCACATATAATATGTTCTCAGTCACAAGTGTTTCAGCCAAACATAAAACAGGCGGTTTAATATCTCCAATAGTTGCTCGGTCTCATCCTTATGACCCGTTGATCCCTGAATGTTAATCTATAATACACCATCTTTTAAATGCATATTATCTGAATTCTCAGGTAGATTATCTTTAGGCCTACTCTTACCACTAGGCCTACTACCATCTGAAATATAATTTTCATTATGATCATAAATTATATATGTTTTAGTCTATTTTTACTCTGATTTTCATGAGGGATGATGTAGTGATACCAACCCATTTTATCATAATATGAAAGAGGTGACCCAACTCGGGTCTTGAAAGTGAAATATTTTTGGGGTCAGTTCACGAGTCCAGGGTCCCGATTGTCTGTAGCGCAATTATTACTCTTATTTCGAACTATATTAAACAACAATGCTCAACAATACTACACATGGCTCAATAGAATTATTATGTTAGTAGTTGCATTTGTTTTTTACGAAAGTGATAGATTTTGTGAGTTGAACAATGCCACTGGTACCGTAGCCACTCTTATCTACATCTAGTTCACAAGGGATCCGCTGAATCGTGACAGGCAATCGGGACCTTTGGCTCTGAACTGACCGCAAGAAACCACAAATGCCTTCCATGTTATCAGTATTTATACCATGGTGAAATAGGTTGGCATCACTACATCGTGCTTGTATCGTCAACAACACGACAAACACAAATATCACCGAGATATTTGCACAGCTTTGGTATTTTCAGTGTATTATGATTTTTAAGGGGATGTTTACGATAAACAACGCAACTTCATCTATCAAAAGGTTTACATTTTCAGAGTAATTTACAATTGTTGTTGGTAGACGACCTTCTCTCGTTGATACAAGTTTACACAATACCGTCAACGAACCACACGACAAGAATCGCAGCGGCAACCTTGCTTTTAAAACTCCAATAAAGAAGTTTACAAGTTACTGCTTCGTTGCATTTCAGTATGATATTTATTATCATCTAATATACATTTCACTACAAAGAAATAATTAATCCAACAATTATACCGTATGGGCACAATCCAATCTAATATTTACATTTTACACGAATATCAAACACAATTGTATTTATGTCTTAACAAGGTTGGAAATTTGTTTTAAAACATCGTCGGCTTTCAGGTTGGTTAGCGGTACGCTACTCTCTTTTCCCATTGCTAGAAAAGAAAGAGAAAATCCATAATTACATTGCTGGAAGCCTGGCTCAACGTCACTCAATTCACAAGTCTCAACTGATCAAAACATAGTTAACAGAGCATATTTATATTCTGCAGGCCTATCTGATGCCTTGATACATGGTCTGGTTTGCAAACATTATTAGATTTGAGCTTAGTAGGGAGGCCCAGCCTCCACTTGGACCACGTGATTAGTAGGCCTAGGCCTACATAACCTAAACATATCACATGTTCTGCATGAGAATCACATACGATTCTGGTTACAATTAATGACGATAGAAATGTCTAATACCGAGACGCGACTTAACAGTCCCGTATAGGCCCCAACGCAAGAGCTACATTCACTTCAATTATTGCTAAATAAACAGTAGAATATGACTTTTGCTTCGAAGAAGATGCAGTGTGACAACCTCTTCAACTAAACCTGAGCGGAATACACGAAGAAAATATTCAAGAAGAGAAAAACTTGACCCATTTAACCCCAACCATGTAGCTTCTCTGTGTCCTAACCAACTGCCTGTAATAGTAATTCTTGAGGCAATATAGGGCTAGCTTTATATATTAATAATTGATACATAATTAATAATCAACAGAATTATTCTGTTATTCAGGAAACAAAGAAGGATACTAGAACATCATCAAAAACATTATTACATGGAAAAAAATTACTACAGCAAGATTCGAACTGGCGACCTTCGAGACCAATAGCGAACACGTTACCGGTAGCGCAAGGACAACGTAGATAACCGACTTATCAGCCGATGTGAGCAAGAAATGCAAGAACATGCTCCTTCCGTTTGGGCCAATAGGGATTGTAACGTCACAGTAATAGGAAACTGTTAGGCCTATAGTGATTATGTTGATTGGTATAAGAAATTAAATTAATCCATTTCGTTTGACTATTTCCTTATAACCTTTCTTGGATGAGCGAAGCGAAGACTCACTTTCACCATACCCGAAAAAAAAGTGCCTGTTTTTTTTGTTCGCGCTCCACAGGTCAAACGAAAATTCAAAATCAGTTGAAACTTGGCATACACAAGTGTCCTTATCTAACTCGATACTGTATAGTTTTGAGGCGCGATCGGTTGAACCCGTTTTGAGAAAACTCATTTCAAAATTTTCAAAAATCCCATAAGAATAACCCAGAGAAAAAAATTCGTCAAAAATATTTCCTTCGAAAGAATTCAAATTTTCAGGGAATTTCAATATGATAATTATACACCTTATTTAGAACTTTCAGTCTACTCAAATCAGCCGTTTTGATGTAAAAAAATATATAATCCAATTTTTTCAAATCACTCAAAGCTATTAAGAAACCATTTACATCAAGCAACAGGTGTGCAAACGATTAAAACAAAGCCCTCTTTGATATCATAGGAATTGATTAGGAAATAAGATGGCAGTGACATAATCGTTTGGATCTCAAGGTGTATATATATATATATGATAACCAATCCAAAGATAAGTCGATATGTTCCAGCTCATCCATCAACGCGGAAACTTATAACGCGTTTGCCTAGTGATAAGCCAAATTATGACCAATCAGATGAAGTTACTACTGTAGTCAAGTGACTACCGTTTGTGTATCTGGGTAGGCCTATTTTATTTTTCTATAAGAGTCAAACCAAACACTCGAGAAACAAATGTATAAGAATGGTTTCTGACACCGACAGACACTCTTACCGTTCAAGGCAAAATAATGATTTAGGTTGGCGGTGAACCAGGCATTCCGGTCAACTATTGACGAACCTACAGCTGAAATAAGAGGCTACTGTGGCCCACCTATGTCACTATAACACTAGGCCCTATAACATAATGACCATCACATAATGACTGTTATAATAACTAAATACCGGCAGGTAGCTGAGTGGTTTACGCACTTGCTCCATGTGACCCGGGAGGTGAAGGGACAGATTGGACCCGGTTCGGTCCCCGCCACCGTCCATCTTTACAGGGGTTTTTCGTGGTTTCCCTCTGTAGTCTAGGCTAATGCTGGGATGGTTCCCACAATATAGGCCACGACCGCTTCCTTCCCACTATCCTTTCCATTACCCATAAAAACCTTCAACTCATCATCCCATCATGTCATTAATCATTCATCCGACGCCAATAGATCTTAGTCATCATTACAGTGCTTCGTTAAAACCCAATATAAAAAAAATATATAACTACATAGGCCTAGGCCCAGTGACTAATCAAAAAATTTACTATTCATATTTAGAACGGTCTTAATTCACTAATTGTCAGTAGGTACAACCGGCTCTAGCTATAACGTCAATGTCAGTGAGAATGGGATAGGCTTACATTTGATAAATATCGATCAGTCAATAGTGAGGTTTTCAGGCGGCACCATACTTTAGACCTAACACAGTGCAGGCAATAGAATTGTAGATTAAATAGTATACTTGTGATGGCAAACAACCAGTCGTGCGCTAGTGGTGTGGGATAGGGGGGACGGTTGCTCGGAACCTTCATCTCTTGTGCACACAAGTTACATGACAGATGGAAGCTCGAACCACTCGCTCCGCGACGATCGCTCAAAACCTGTATCTCTCGTGGACACATGTATAGGCCTAGCCCGATATTAAATTGTAATCACTAACCTAAGGCTGACCTAAACTTTGTCATGTCTTGTAGGGCCTAGGTCTAGGCCTAGGTCTAGGCCTGCTACAATGCTTGAGGAATTTGACAGTGAAGTTGGGAACTAGGCCTAGGTCTAGGCCTAGAGAGACATGAGCTACGGTGTTGAAATCTTACCATATCGTGCATAGACTCGGGGCTGGATTCCACTGCATTCTCGGATCAAGATCGGAAACTCGGGGTTGCTCTTTTTCAATCCCACGTAGTGTGTCTCAATAAAGTCCCTGTAAATAATTATATATGGTACAGTTCGTGGTCTATAACTAGAGATGCGGGCCTACTAGGCCTACCCTAGGCCTAGAGCCTAACTAGAGATGAAGGCCTAGGCCTGGACTGGTCCTACAGGCACAGCATAAAAGGGGGCGAACATCTTGATGGAGGATATTGATAACATTTTTACACCGGTGGCGTTGCAATAGATGGATACAACTTTGGAAAAAAAAAATTAAGAACCATTATTTGAGTAATTTACCGAACTCCTTTGCTTTGCTCTGATTTCTGGCATAAGTGAATCCGTAATTCCTTGAGATGAGAGCCAAATCTTACTGCTTGTCGGGCGGCCATTTTTTACTGTATATTAACCTGCCTATAGTCATTACAAAATCTTCTACTTTGAAGTTGTTCATCTTTTCACAAATGAATTTCCCCATGAATTAAACCTACTAAATTAAAATTCAGGTGCTGATTATCTGAAGAATATTATCACTCTGACGGGTAATAAATTTTTATACGGTAATTATGTTGTCTTGAAATTCAAACTCCACAGCGGGGTGACCAACAATTTTCTATAAAAAAAATAACATTTATAACATTATCAACGGACTAAAGAGAATGTTATAATGTTGTTTGCTTTTATTCTCACGAACTTTTAATAATAATAATGATAATAATAATAGTGATAATGATGATAATAATAAATTTATTTATTTATTCAATTTTAACAGTCCCAACCAAAGATATTAGGCCTACTATGGTCCCAACAACTTACTTTGAATGAGATTCTTCTGTCACGGAATGATCTGAATCAGTAAATAGACCTTTTTATCAATTATTATCATGACAATTTAGATTTATTAAAAATGACGGGACATTATTAAACTTATAGTAGGCCTAATTGTTGAATAATCCATGGCAATGATTCTAAATCATGGCAAAACCGATTAGAATTAGTCCCTACTCCTTTTTAAAATCCAATGTTTAATTACTTGTACAGATTAATTTTTAGAATGAATGAAGAAATTGTTAAATTTGAGCCAAATGCTGTACAGGCAGAAAAAAAGAGCAATGTTGAAATTTGGTGGTTTCCAAACGACTTTTCCCAATCTCGTTTCGGTGATAGAAACATCGGTAGGCCAACAGTTGATTAGAGTAGTCCACTTTCTTCACAAGAATTATACCAGCAGAAGCTGCACAAACGCAGCTCCAATTATTAAAAATATGCAAAATTCAGACCAATAATAATGACACAAGGAAGCCTAACGAGTTGGTATCAAACTACTTGATGTTTGATCATATAAATAGGGCCTATAGTCATAACAGGGATGAGCCAAGTGCAAAAATGTTTCAATGGTATATTGAGTGTTTGTAGTACCGGTATGTCAATTTGTTGTACCACTGAGATGGATTCAATCTACCTCAATAGAACACTCAACGTTGAAGCTGCAATTGAAGTTGGAAGCTTGCTGCTGGAAAACCATTTCAATCAATAACCTGTGCATAATATTGTCTCTCTTTATAGGAAGCAATGCATGCACTTTGATAGCGGTAATCATAGCCCACAGATGCTATCACCGCAACATCAAAATCGACTCTAATCCGCCTGGCAATACTGCGTTGGTCAACACCTTTGCAGAGAGCATCATTGACGGTGAATAATATTAACAATTCCTTAATCTTTGATTTTAACCATCATTTTGGTCAATAATCATTTAGGAGGCAAGTGAAATGAACTCACCAAAAACCCTGACAGGTAAGAACTTGGAGCCAAGTCCTGAAATATTTTAGCAACTACAAAAACTTCCTGATATAAAAGGTGTGAAATCAAAACTGTATGCCAAGTGCAACTTATTATTCAACAATACTGCCTGTGGTGACACTTGAGTCCCTCAGAAGCAAAACTCGCCTTATCCAGTTCTGGAGTTTCTGAGATAAACGGAAAAATAAAATTGTATATATTTCCTCAATGCATATTAATCCTATTTTGAAGTATATTGAATGAGTTAGTTAACTCCACTCGTCTAAATTCTGAAAATCAGATCAAATGGCTTAATTTATTTTAAATTAATTGTTTTAGGTTGGATAAGGCAAGTTTTGAAAATAACATTATTAAAAATTTGGATAAGACGAGTTTTAAAATCAATAAATGTTTTGCATCCAAACTATCAAGAGGTGTTTAAAGGCGGTGCATGTATATAGCTTTGGGATCTCGTAACAATTTACAGCATGCTGATTGGTTAAATAATAGATGAGACAAGTTTTGAAAACTACAACTTGATGGATAAGACAAGTTTTGTTGCAAACTGATTCTAGAATATGACAGGCGTCAACCAGACGAAAAAAATGACGTTTATAACTCTATTTGAGAAAAAAGTGGATAAGGCAAGTTTTGCTTCTGAGCGACTCACTTGGCTCATTGCCCCCCACCTCCCCTCATATAACACCCCTCCCCCCCCCTAATTGAAGTGAAGTGCGTGATGCTAAGAAATGGGTAACTTTACGTTACTGACACAGGGAAACGTAATATGAGTCAAGAAAGTCTGTAATTCACGCACGGTCTCATAGAGACTCTGTCGCGTTATTGGTTATTAAATTATCAAATATCCACTTTTTTTAATGAAATTAATGTTGCATTTGTGGCTCGAAAGAAGGCAGACTGACTCTGACCCGGACATACATTTCCTCATTGCAGTATAATAAATTTTAACTTCAAATGAGAATAAAAATACAATATAAAAATAATTTGAAATTATACTTTGAATTAGAAAGTAAAATGAGTATTTTTACTTCATTCATAAAACCTACATCACGAAATCTATCAAGATATTTGTACTTAGGTTATATGAACTAATAACGTGAGAATTTGTGAAGATAGTCTGCTCCCCAATCGAATGTGGGCTCTCAGTTCAAGTTCTCTCAATCATCACTACCCCCTTAATGTCATCAAGTTGATAAGAAACTATATTTTAGAATAGAAAATGGACGGGCAGGGCAAGTTTATTGGATCATGTTTCCCTGTGTCAGGAACGTGAAGTCACCCACTTCTTCATGCACTTCACTTCAATTAGGGGGGGGTGTTATGTGAGGAGACGTAGGGGACAATGAGCCAAGTGTTTTCTGTTATTTTCCATGCCGTATTGATGAATAATAAGTTGCACTTGGCATACAGTTTTGATTTCACACCTTTTATATTAGGAAGTTTTTGTAGTTGCTAAAATATTTCAGGACTTTGGCTCCAAGTTTTTACCCATCAGGGTTTTTGGTGGGATATCAGTAATTTTTGTTGCTTCATAATTACTAGATGCATTTGCTTGTTCACAATAGCATATCAGAATATATTTTTTCGACCGTGTTATCAAATTCTCGTTCGAATCAATACAGTCTCTAAATTGATTCCCTCGCCTATTGTATATCAGCATTGAATGGCCCAAAATGGGCGTCAAGTTGGAATATTCTTCAAATACCATTCTTGAAATAGACTTATTACTAAAACATGCATCATCAGGCAATAAGGTATCAATGTAATAATTCATAAATAACAGCTGTTTCATTTGACATTCATTATCTCTCTGTTGTGTCTGGTAACGATCATTCAGATAGAAGTATACTTGAGGATGAAATAGGGTTGAAGCTATTCCGTCAGAAGGTTAGGGAGGCGATAGGATAGGATTGATAGGGAACTTGCCACCGCGCATTTATGTGCAACTGCAAGAGTTAATAATAATAATAATAATAATAATAATAATAATAATAGATGGAGCGGAGAGAAAAGTACCCAAAGTTTTCGATGGTTCATTGGTGGCCGTGATTTAATCGTCGATACGACAGTATTCTTTATTTCTGAAAGTTATTTTTCCAATCTCTTCCAGTTAAAAATTATTAATTGACAAATCTCGCACACAAAATCGATCTGATATATTCATACGAACATATTTTCAAAATGTCATTGAAATATGTCGTGAAATGATTTTTAAAAATAATAGAAACTTGATAAATGAGTGTAAAATGACCTTACGTCCGGTTTCCAAAAGTAACTTCCGGTTGAAAGATTCAAAAGTTACAATTTCATATGAGTTTACATAATCTCTGGAAAAAATCAGACAAATTGGACGATTCGTTTGGCCTGTAGTTGCATGAGTTCTAGGCGACGACGGAAGGAGGAGGAGGAGTATATCTAAGTTTGTTAGTTCCGGAGATACAGTATGCTCAAAACCGCCTGTAAGTACTTTGTGTAAACAGTGTAAGCGTGCAGCTGAGACTTTGGACGGACTTGGCTCTCGTCAAGCTTTAGCCACCAGCCGGCAAACCAACGCAACCCTCAACGCATCTTGGGTAGGCCCTGTAGGCCTACATATGATTCAAATTTATACCATACCCTAGACTCATAAAATCTATTCAATGAAAAGTAAGAACCAAAATCTGTTGATTTAAAAGTTTGAAGTGTTTGTTTGCCGTAGTATTCAGATCATGTAAAATAATGATTGAAATTAATTATATTAGTTGTGGTGTGGAGACAGTGTCTTCTCGAACAGAATGAAGCGTGGAATGATATTGCAATACGTCGTAGAAGACAACAGTATGATTTGTGTTGTGTTGATTCGGGCCTGGTTGTTGCAACTGTTTGCAGCTAGTGAAATGACAATGCCTCGTTTTCTAGGCAATAATATCCATCGGAAGTTGAATCATAGCGGGGAACTGTCTCACGTGAATCTGACGGTTCCGGAAGCTATTCAAGCCGGGATCAACAACCTGGATACGGGATCTTGCATGAAGTTCCTGGAGGAATGGGTAAGTAACAGGAAGGGCCGCCTGTTGCCTACGAGATGGTGCACCAGTGAATTGTGTCGACTTCTCGTCATTATACATAGAGTCTTCCAGTTCTGTGAAAGCGTGTGTGTGTGTGTGCGTCAGTGTAAGCGTTCGTAACGCGGGGATGGGAGAGGGGTGGAGATCTGGCGCAAGGTCGGCGAGGCGGATGAGAGGAGAGCGGTAGGGGAGGGGGGAGGAAGGAAGGAGAGGGGGAAAGGAGAGGAAGGAAGGGGGGTGGTTGGATGAGAAAGGGGAATCATGGCTATTTGTTGGAGTGATAGTATGTCATCGCGTTAACACGGCGGACTGGCGATGTGTAAAAATGACCACGCGTAGAAGTGCAGGGCGGTGGTGAATTGGCGTGTTCATGTTTGAAACATGAGGGGTCTGGCTAGTGAAATGATAATTGCGTAGCGGCATGGGATTCGGGACGAGTATAGGTTGTCATGTGGATAACACAGCTTGCCAACGTCAAGTTATAGTTTAATAATAACAAAAACAAAAAAGTTGCCATCACGAAAATGAGTGTAGGTTTCAAAAATACACTGGTTTCAGCTTTATAAGTTATATACGCACCATGATTTTGAAATTATCTAACCTTCCTTATTTCAATTTTCAATTTTTTTCAATTTGAATATCATTGAATATCATTTTATTCTTGTTCATACAACACATATTCTTCTACAATCACATTGTATTCTTGTACAAACATACATTTAAACATATAGTTTTATAACAATATCATAATACTAAATTAACAATACATGGAACCAATATCTCGACTCTATAAATATATACATCAATTTTAAACGTTTTAAGAAAGAGATTTCAATTGTGATGTTTAATCTTAATTTAGAAACAAGAAGCCCGCGTAAGAGAAAAACTCTAGTGTGCGGGCTGTCTGAAATATTCAATATTCATCCATTCATTCATATCATTTCATCCATATAACTCATAGCCAGTGTTGGGTAGGTTCCTCAAATAAAGGAACTAGTTCCAATTGCAGTTACTCCATCCAAAAAGGAACTGTAGTTATATACCGCTACAGTTTCTCAGAAAAAAAGGAACTCAAAAGTTCCCTAAAAACTTGAGTTCTTTGAAAGGTACCAAAGTATTTTTGTTTGAATTTCATGGGTTTTGAGATGTTACAAAGTGAAAGATTCCCATAGTGCCCCCCCTCCCCCCCCACCTTTCTTCCCCTAGCTGTTAAAACAGTAATTAATCCCAATGACTGTATTTGATTAATTGATAAACACCACCACAACACTTACTGTTGACATAATAACTGTATGACCTCATCACGAGGTCAAGCCGGGTCGAGACGGAACACTGAAGTGGGATGCACGAATCTCCCTATACGCGTCTTGGGAATAATCTTATTCTCATTGGCTAATGGTGATGTCGTCAGGCAGTGATGATTCTCTACACATATCAGAGGCGGATCCAGGTCATATTCATGGGGGGGTGGCATTTCATTTCGGAAAAGAAAATGCCATGTGAGAACAGTTGTGCAACGGTCTGTCCGCTTCTGGCCTCGCAGGGGATTTTTTGAAATTACACCCATTTTTAATACGACTCAGCATATTTCAGATACAGTTTAGGTGCAGAAAGCATTTCACTTATGAAATTAAAAATGGTGCCAAAACCAATATTTGTAGCTACATGGTCGTTTCATGTCATTTTAGCGCCTCGCGGGCAAGCACTCATTTGTGCACCCTCAAAACTTGGTGTATATATTGAAGGTGAATCCAAAAAAGACGCTCGGAGCCATGCCCCGCAGGAACATTTTTGAAAATTCCCCTTTTTCAATACAATTTTCCTCCATGGAGCATATTTCATTTCAAAACAATAACCTAGAAGTTTTATTCCTAAAACATGTAAGGAACAGATGCTCACATACTCCCTGAGGATAGCCAATTTTTTACAAATTTTCTTTCATTTTACACTTGAGTGTCTCTCTCCCCCCCTGAAATTTATCCTGGCCACGCAACTGCTTCACTCATATCTCTGGAATGAGGCTCACTTGACTTGGAGAAATGAATAAATAAAAACTCTGCTGCGAATCACTGAAATACTACTCTAAGGGTTCCAGGAACTATTCTTTACTGTGATAACAAGACTGATTCTGCTAATTTATTTTCTTTCTTCTCTCCTATAGATATTCTTTTTTCCTTTCTTTCTTCTTTTTTTCGTCGCTACCAAGTCATGGGGGGCAATCACCCGTATCCGCGGCCAACGGATATTGACATTTTTCTCAACCCTTCACACTGATGCTCTACGACAACGTATGAAAAGATCACTTGATAAGAGGTAGGCAGGAAATACCGTGAAATATGCCTGGAAATAATAAGATACAGGATGGACGGAAGGGATCAGGTTGAGTCAATAGCGTGTGAGACAAACGGTCACAGACAAAATCTTTCATCTGCTACTGCTATCATACAAATAGGAGATCTATTCCACGTTGCGTATGCATTATTGAAGTAAAATCCGTTCTAAAAGAACTCCGAAAAGAACGTTAATTTCGTTTCTCGTTACCAATCAAAAGTAACATGATTCCGTTAAAAGTTACTGCTTAATAATAGGATTGCGTTCCTATCAAAGTTCCCGAAAAAGGAACGCGTTCGGTTCGTTACGTTCCTATCGAACACATTTGTTATTACATGCAACCTTTTGACTTAATTCACACATTCAAACTGAATACTTTACTGATTTGTCCAAAATTATTTGTTTTTCAATTATTAAAAAAATATTAAATAAAAAATGGATGAATTTTTTCTCAAATACATTTTTCATATAACGCTTGATAGGCCTACTCAATTTTTTTATCACGAAAAAGTTTTTCAAATTAATGTTTATCATTTTTTTTTTTACATCTCTTCTCTTATTTTTTAAAAAATAATGCATTGTTTTTATAAATTCTGTTATACTGTGTCCGTGTGGCAACCGTTTTGGCGGCAGTGTTTAAATAAACTCTCTCTTCATTTTCTTGAAGACGAACAATTCAAAATCCTTAAAACCCAGTAGAATCTTGTACTAAAACAATACGTACCAACAATCTTCGACATTTTTTGTCAAACGAAGAAAACTGAGAAATAGAAAATTCCACCTTGTTTCTATCTTACAAGAATTTCCAAAATGTTCAGATAGCTGTTTTCGAAATAATCATCGAACCGATTCTGCTCGCAAACAATCCCAACGTGGTCTGGTGCGACACCAAATGACTAGGAGGTTTCAAGGCGACCGGTTACTTTGTCTGCTGCATACGTTCCTCCCCCCCCCCACCCCCACCCCCACCCCTACCACACACATACAAAAGATGAACAAAAAAACAAAGTTTGATTTTTTTGACGTGTCAAATGGAATTATAGTAGAACGTCTGTTTAGTATGTTTCTCATCTTGGTAAGTTTTATTCTTTGATAACAATGTATAATTTCATTGAGTAGGCCAAGATGCATAGAGGGCTTGTTACGGGCAAACGCAACCCTCAATGCATCTTGGAGTAGGCTGTGTTTGTTTCTTTTCCTTTGATTTCATGAGAGTAATCAAACCTGTCCACCTGTCTTAAGAACAATCTGTATTGAGTAAATTAAATACAAGTCCCATCCATACGCTCTCACACATTGATTAGATCTTCAGTAAGTTTTTTGTCTGGTCCCCTGAAAAACGTACTGAAGAGATTCCATTGTACTGTATTTGATAAGATGTGATTGTGTCGCACAGAAGAGCCTCGTGTATGTGATGGACATGGAGTCATCGCTCTATGACATGCTGAATGAGTCGTTGCTGGAGTGGAACCGGAACCCTCCGCTCCGCTGTGGCTCCGACCTGTACGTCGTCCTCATCGCAGACCACAGGTCCGTGCTCCTGATCTTCCAGCGGGACCTGGACAACGTGAGGGAACAACTACTCGTACTCGCTCGGGATAGTCACAACTCATTCAGCCAGTCTTGAGAAATTGTCTTTTCAATCATTTAAGTGGACTTCATCACACTTGCTAATTGCTGTAGTTCTGGATACAAACTAAAGTTTGGATATTTGTTGTGTTGGGCGTAAAATGGGCTCACTACGGACATGCCTTCAGACCCCAACACTAACTGGGATATCAATATCAGTCTAACGACACGCTAGTCACAACTGAATCAATTTATTCCACAATTTGATTACATAAAATAGAAAGATGATAAAAAGCTTCATTGTCATCAATGTTGGCCTGTCTCTGCATGGAAGATGTCTTGATTTGTGTCACCAGCACGTTTTTAGCAAGACTATCAAATAGACTATAGAATAGATTTCAAAAGATGAGTAAATACGAGTATATTAGTCCCAAGAGACTATAAGGACTTTGATTGGGCAATATTCACTAGGAGAGCTACCTCTCATGGCAACGTGTCTGGTCTCTGTGTATTTCCACTGTTGTCAGTGTAGAATATTTCAACTTACGGTCTTATAAATAAGGCACAGTAAAACAGATTTGATTATGCTTTATTCTTTTTACTGTAATAGTCCAATATTTGATATTTGAATATTTGATTTGATGACGCCAATAGATCTCGGTCATCATTACAGTGCGTCGTTAGAACCCAATATAAAAAAATAATAGTCCGCGACTCAGCAATACTTTGGATTCTTTTCCAGTTCTAAATCTAACTGACTACGTACGGTACAACAATCGTCCACTCTAGACAACAATGATCACATATAATGGTCACTGACTCTTCCTCACAATATGATGTTAAAATTAATTCAAACACGAAAACGAGAAATGACAATAAGCTAATTAAAAGACACAGACAAGAATTTTACAAGAAAGGCCCTTCATATGCCGGAAATACATCTTACAATGCACTACCGATAAGAATGAAAAGAATGACTGGAACTAGCTTCAAATCGTTTTTAAAAACCTGGCTCATCAATCACTGCTTTTATAGTCTCGAAGAATTTTTTTATCATACTGACTAATTGAGACTATCAGTAAGGCAGATTATGACTTCTTATTTCTATTGTTTATAAATATTGGAGAGTCCATCTGAGATGATCCGAGACTTGGGATGGCGGGAATTGGAAATACGGAGAAAGGAGGATCGGATCTGTAATTTCTTCAGGGTAATGGAAGGAGAAGGGGGCTGGGGAGAGTTGAATAGGTTGATTGAAAGGAATGAGTCAGGGTATGGGGGTAGGCGAAGTCATGATAGAGCAGTAGTTATAAAGGGGGCTAGATTAGATGTCGGTAAGTTCTCTTTCTTGAATAGGACAGGTAGGGATTGGAATGGGCTTAGTAGAAGTATACTTGAGGAGGATGAAATAGGGTTGAAGCTATTCCGTCAGAAGGTTAGGGAGGCGATAGGATAGGATTGATAGGGAACTTGCCACCGCGCATTTATGTGCAACTGCAAGAGTTAATAATAATAATAATAATAATAAAATGTATTCCCCTGTTATTTTATTCCATGTATTTCTACTGTATGTAGAATATTCTACTGCATATATCTATCAATATGCTCCTTTACTGTACTGTATTTTATCTCCTTGCTATGCTGACCGATCCAATACTACTTGTAATGCAATTGAGACCAATAAATAATAACTTTACTAATATATTCTATCTTCTGGCACAGCCACGTCTAATAGAACAGTTGATATTGGGTACTCAAATTATGCTACATTAGCAAAACATCTTAGCCCTGCTTAAATGAAGTGAGCTTCAAAATGTGATGAATTATTCAGTCCAAGAGACCTTGCATTTGTTATTATAATTAGATGAGCGTAGCGAAGCTTTCCATTTCACACCCTGAAAAAAAATGGGCTTCGTTTTTATGTTTTTTTTTTTTTTTGTAATTATGTACGCGGCATACAGGTCAGAGAAATGAATCAATCAACTTGAAACTTTTTCTGAACGTTGGTGTCATACCAGAATAGGTTGGGATTGTTATTCAGAGGAATCGGTCGGAAGGTTTTTCCGGAAAATAATCGGAAAGTTTGTAAAATCCTCATAAGAATAACCCGGAGGAAAAATACTTGAAAAACAAGAATTTTTCAAAAACTCTCAAATTCTCACAGAATATGAAAAATACTATTATACACCTTTTCAGAGATTTTTAAAACAATCGAATGAGAAATAATGAAGAAAACGCAATAAACGTGTACATTTTATTGAATATTTGGATCAATTGGTTTTGCAAAGTGTTTATGCGACAGGTTGCAGGTTACTATAAATATCAACAAGTTGCAGGTGAGGTTTTTGAACGTTTGAAGTAAGTCAAGGTTTGTAGATGTAAATTGAGCTGACAAGTTATCTTTCATTCTAGATTGCCATACTTCTAAGCTCATCTCACAACGCGCATCCCGCGTTTTCCTAGTATATAGTCATTGTTGGTAGTTTTTTAAGTAAAAATTAACCAATCAAAGTCCTAGCCTCTTGGAGCTAGCTGGCTCTAGCTTGTTATTTCAAGTGGAGTATTAGGTAAGTGCCAAGTGGATCACATGAAGCGAGCGTGTGTTGTAGTGAGCCCGTCTGCCACCAGGTGACTCTGATCGACTCGCACCAGCACGCCCCGCACGGAGCCGTCATCGCACAGGTTGCGACCCCGCACCTGCCCATGCTCTGCAAGTGGTACAACTACGTCATGCAAGAGTTCTACGGTTCGAGACCAGGCATCTACGAGCTCAGCTATCTCTACTTCAAGAGCTTCCAAGCGGGGGAAATACCAAACACGTGAAACTAAACAATTAGTGCATGTAATAATAATACAAACAAAATTGCCAAATGAATCATAAATTGTTATTACTATCACCTGATATGTGATTCCAAATTCATTGTTAATTATACTTGTGAAGCCAGTTATACCCTGTTCACACCGAAAAGTTAATCTCGATCAACCTAATTGCGATTAAATGTACGCATGGAATTGTGGGTACTAAACTAATGGCGTTAACGCACTAACATGGTTTGCTGAACGAGATTAAGACGTTAATCACTGTTAACGTTAACGGAGTTGCGTTCACACTGCACGATAATCGAGACTAAGTCGTTGATCGTGATTAACATTCTCCGTGTGAACAGGGTATTAGATATAGTGTGCAGTGTTGCCAATCTAGCGGTTTTGCCGCTAGATCTAGGGTTTTCAAATATCAAAATGCGGCAAAAAATAAATATTGAGACTGGCGGTGAGAGTTAGCGGAATTGGACCTTCAATTCAGCGGACAAATACAAATCTAGTGGTTAGTGGCATTTCATGGGAATACTAGCAGAATATCAGGAAAAAAATAAATGTGAAATAATTACTTACAAAAATATGAACATAATATATTAATTATTTCTTCGTACAAAATGCATTGAAAATATCAAAAAGAAAGCAACATCTGCATGTAATGCTCGCTAGTCGCAGCTTCATTTCGATCATGTATGCTCCTGTGCTCTGCGAATCCAACGACTGGCGAGGTTTGACCTTGGGACCCCGGTACTCGGTAGCTACCCAAACTCCTGCTCCCGCTCGGCCATGTATTTAGTATGTACCGGTACAGATAAAAAAATATAATCTTGAAATAAAATAAATTAAACATATTTTTCTTGATTTGTTTTTTGTTGTGTAGGCCTACGTTTTCCAGTGACTTTTCAATGTACACGGGGGTTAGCGGCGTGGAGATCTAATTTAGAGGAATTTTACATTACTACGGGCGACCGTGGTACTGCAACGATTGGCAACACTGGTTGTGTGTATACAGTATCATTCTGGTCTGGCAATAGAGTATTGTCTGATGATTTAACAAGTATCAACAAAGTTCTCACATCTCTCAATTCACCGTTTAAATTATGATTGATTCATATCATATACAAATAATTCAATTATGTATCATGAAAACGAAAAGCCGGCAAGAAATTACCACACCATTGGTGAAAAAAATGTATATTGGGTTTAACGACACACTGTAACGATGACCTCGATCTATTAGCGTCAGATGAATGATTGATGAGACGATGGGAAAGATTATGGGAAGGATGCGG
Source organism: Brachyptera risi (assembly GCA_964007535.1). NCBI lineage: Eukaryota > Metazoa > Arthropoda > Insecta > Plecoptera > Taeniopterygidae > Brachyptera > Brachyptera risi. Next base: position 3,509,237 of record OZ023336.1, read on the forward strand.
CTGTGGCCAGTGTTGGGTAATGAATTTTTAAAATTAACGGGTTCGTATTTTCTAAGCTTTTCAATAAACACGCTACATTTACTGTACAGTCGACGATCTTGAACTTTCTTCACATTCGATTTTTTGATCTTCAACGGAATAAAACGTCCATTTGAAAGTTCATAATTGGATGAGCATAAGCGAACACTCCATTCCACTCTTATAGGGCTTTGTCTGTTTTTTGTTTGTTTCGTTCTCGTGTTTGTGGGCACCGCACAGGTCGCAGGGGTCGACTGATCAACATGAAACTTTTTTGTACACGCAAACTTATTCAACTTAGAACTGTGTAGTTTTTGGAATGAATCGGTCGGACCGATATTGAGAAATACCATCTCAAAGTTTCTAAAAACCCCATCTCTCCAAATAGAATAACATCTTCTGTGAATGTGTACACATGAATGATACACATTATCATGATTTTGTGTGCAATTCAAATCAGCCGTTTTGAAGAAGATAATTAAATTTACTGTTTTTATTCATCAAAATATTATAGAAATAAAAACAGATTTAGGTTGCCGAGATTCACTGCTTTCTAGATTCGATATTTGCCCAACAATGGAAAAAAAATTATATGCGTCAGGGTGTGTCGAGTACCGAGTCGATAAAGTAGCAAGGGTAAAACTACTCAACGACTTTCAAACCTTATTCAGATATCTCGCTCATCTTACAACGCTCATGTTGCGTTTGCCTAGTTGTAGAAAATATGTGTGTACATATTATTTTTGAACCCCTTTTTCCCATATAATTTTCAAGATGAATTTTTGAACGAACTCATGTTTTTTTTTTAAATTTGAACTTGAACTTTCCAAAAGATTGATTTATTTGACATGAACTGAAGTTTTTCAAAGTTCCTTCTATAAGTGAAGTTCCCCAACGCTGGCCGTGGCCTATATTGTAGAAACCAGGAACCATTCCAGGATTAGCCAAGACTACACGGGTAAACCACGAAAACCCCTGTAAAGATGGACGGAGGTAGAGGGATAGATCAGAGGCCCCATCTACCCTCATTTCCCAATCACGTGGAGCCAGCATGTTACCACTAGGCTTTAGATTTAGTAAGTTTTTAGCACCTGTTTAAAAATTGTGTATTGGTTAATTTGATCATTTGTTATTAATTGTAATATAAATTAATGATGCTGTTGAGAGTTGTCCAATAGCAATATATTATTTTTGAACCCTTCTTTTCATATAATTTTCAAGGTGAATTTCGGAATAAAACTTATGTTTTTTTGAATTTAAAAAACTTGAACTCTAACAGCCAAGTCACGAAAACGAAGTTTGAACTTTGAATTATTCAACTTGAACTGAACTTTTTGGAAGTTCCTTCTTTAATTTGACTTCCCCAACACTGGTTTAGACTTTATTTATTATCTGAGTATTCTTTCATCAACACAAACCAAGCCTTTTCACTTTATTTTATTCATCTAGTCATTACCAGTGAGTCAACTGCTTCATAGATCTACAATAGTCATGTATAAATGGAATTGATTTCAACGTCTAATTACATGTCTTTGAGAACATTCTTCTTTACGCTCATGTCCTTACGCCTACGTGGCTTGTTTAAGGCCCATTCACAATGCAACGCTAACACTAACATGTAACACTAACATTAACGCGAGAAATGTTTGCCTTATGGGATGTCGTTGGTCCGTTCACAACCACCACGCTGAGATGAACATGAACATGAAACCTTGCAAGCTCCAAGCTCTCATGTTGACGTTAGTGTCGAAACGTAAGAATTGGCCAATCAGAATCCTCCAATTTCCGAATAAAAACGACTAGTGGCGAAGTACAACGAAGCCATCACGATGTTGTTCGGAACTTGTCCCTCCATCTTGTTTCGACTTTGGCAAGAGTCCCTAGCCTATTTTAATTTTAGGTTATGTTTCCCCTTTCTTTTTCAAACATGCAATGATTGAGCCCAGATCTTCGACTTCTCGGTCAGGACAATGGTGTAAAATGTAGGTATAGCCCATCAAAACTCCAAACATACAATACTGAAAAGCAGAATCATCTAAATCCATTTTCGAATAGGCCCATATGTCAAATCGAGTCAAATGTCGGACGAAGTACACAGACGCGATAGCAGGTAGTCGTGTGAGATGGCAATGGAATCGGCGCGAAAAATCTGGACTTCAGATTGGCTGTTGGTTATTGTTTACGTTGATGTCCTTTCCTATTGTGAGCAGACATTTGTTTCATGTTCTTGTTAATGTTGGTGTTCATGTTAATGTTAGTGTTAGCGTTGCATTGTGAATGGGCCTTTAATGACACATTCATTATAAGCCCATTAGACTCGGCGCTTTCCCAAAACACGGCCATTTCACGACAGCTGTGCCAATCTGTAAAAATTATGTACCAACCAGAATAAATAAGAACAACAGTTTAATACAATTAAATAATAGTACAGTAGTTTGGCATAATATTTACAGCCCAATTGACTTATTTCTGAAAAGGAAAAGCCACATACGACAAAATTAGAGCGCTTTGCGCAAATAGCTAGTTTTCATTAGCTGAAATTAAATCCAAGAGCTTTGCATAAAAAAAAAATTGATCATCAAATTCTGTTAGCTTATGGTCGCTCTGGCCGCTAGATGAAGCTACAGTCACTTTCACCGTTGACAATCAGACGAGAAAATAGATGTCTCTACGGTTGTTCAACGTTTCCTAGACGACAGTATCGTTGCTTCTCAACCATTCCTGATTATTTTACGGTTATTTTTATTGAAATTCTAGCTCTTCTTCATTTAAGACCGGTACAGCCAAACTCTACAAACAAAATTAATTGCAGAGCTGAGTTTATCGATTGAAATGTCGGTGATCTGTAACAACGGACTCCAGTGGCAGATAGACGCTGATATCTGCCGGGAGAAGAATCAACAGTGACGGGACACTAGTGCCATCTAGCGGCAACTGAACCAGTTGAAATAGGAGACAGGACTCCTCGCCGGATAGTTCCAACAATCCTCACCGAACAGCGCTGCATGCAGACTCCGCCGCCCATGCACACGCTCGAGTGCTTTGCAAGACTCGCACACGAGAGCTTTCGGCACACTCATATCAATTGTCAAAAAGACGTACATTCACTTAGAAAAATTGTTTTCATCGAGTCACGAACCCGACGTTAAATGTTATATCACAAATGAAAAAGAAACCATAGCCGATTGTTGGCCCTAGTTGATTAACTCCGATTTATTTACATTCCGCGTAGCTGAGGAGACCGCGGCAGAACAACTACTTTCATTGTTTCCACTTGACGATACGTTGCATCTTATTCACAGAACTGGAGTTTAAAAAAACGTACTTTCTAACTTGGCTCCTGTACTTGTGTACAAACAATCTACTGCAGGAGCATTGTAAATAATTCCACAATTTTCTCACAGGACATTATCTAGAAGAGTTGGATTCCAAAAGAATCCACTTTTGAGTGATATTCTTTTCTACCCAAATGCATTCCGCGGAGGAGATGCAACGCAGGCCAAGTTGAAACAAGAAACGCGTTAGACCTGCCCGAAAGATTTCTGCCGAGGAAATGCAACGCAGGCCGAGTGAAACGGGAAACGCGTTAGACCTGCCCGGAAGATTCCCGCGGAGGAAATGCAACGCAGGCCAAGTTGAAACGAGAAACGCGTTAGACCTGCGTGCTGTGCGGTCGTAGCAGGGGCTGGGCGTACTCGACAAAGTCGTCGATGAGGACAGGCCACGCCCCCTCCTCGTCGTAGTTGGTCATGTTGTCGTTGACCATCATGGCAAAGTCCAGCAACAGGTTCCACGTGTCCTTCGGGATCGATCTCTTGTGGTGTTCCTGCGGGAGACAATACGTCATTCAGTTCATTTTCTCATCGTACAGTCAATATCGTTTCAAGGTATTCTTCATCTTTCGTCTGGCATCAGCGTACATTACTAGGAGAACGCAGCATATGCATTGTAAAATGACCAAGGAGAAGTGTACACGTCTTGATTTCGAAACTATCATTCTAGTCACTGTCTTTGTTATACAACCAAATTGTTGATCATCCCTCACAAAACACCATTTTTCTCTTTAGGCCCTGTTATACATTCATTTTCTTGAGATGAATAAACCAAAACAATTTTTCTTTCAACTTGGAGGAAACTGAGGCGAATATTAAAATAGTTAGACGAGCTTTAGCAAGGATTCAATTTGACATACTGAAAAAAATTGGTGTTCGTTTTTATGTTTTTTGTTGGTTCTCCACAGGTCAAACGGCTACAGCTATCAATTTCAAACTTTTTTTCATTATGGTTCCTCATCTAACTTAGATCTGTGTAGTTTTGTGGCATTATCGGGTGGTAACTTTTTTGTTTATGAATCTTCGAAATTTCAAAAATACCCATTAGAATAACACGGCGAAAAAAAAAGAAAATATTTTTATTTGAAAAAAAAATGAAATTTTGTGTGAAGTCGAATTACATTCTGTTACACATCTCTGGAAAATCTCAGCTTGATCGGGTCAGCCATTTTGAAGAAAAAACATAAAATGTGCTAAATTGGTACCACTCGAAGCAGTTTTTACCTATTTCTGAATTAAATGTCACTTAATTGGCGAATGTAGGCAAAAGTTTGGCCATAAGAGTCGACATACTATTTCTATCCGCTCGTCTAACAACGCATATATGGCGTTTTCCTAGTATTTTAACATTCTGTGAAAATGTCATTTGAATCAGATGAAATAATATTTTTCAAATTTCACCCATTACTATTTTCATCAGGATTTTTCAAACTAGCAATATAGGCCTACCAGTAATAACTCTCCAAAAAAAGGACCGGACCAACTTTACTTGAAAACAATAACATCTCTTCCGGTCCGACAGAGAACGTTTCACGTGGACTGGTTACTAGGGCTGTGCAAGCGGAGCTTTTCCTCTTCGAGCAACTTTCAAGCGAGACTGACTTCTTTCAAGCTAGTCCAAACTAGGGATGTCGGCGGATACCCGTCATCATTACCCGAGTATTACCCGGGTGATCAATTTCTCTTTAATCTCAACTATGCTTATCTAGTTTTGATTTAAATGTATTTTATAGTCTTATTTACCATCTTTAGGTTACCATTATTAATGTTGCAACTATAAGCAGTCTGCTCATATCATATCACTGACCCTCTCAGCACAACATAATCTACGCAAACACATTGGTTGAGTCAACTTGAGTGAATGTGGCATGGCCCTCTTCTTTGTGACCAAAGGGCCATGTGTTAAGTGGTATGCAGAAGTGTAAGAACTGTGGTCGCTACGAGTGCCAGAGTGTTGGAGGGGGGAAGCAGCACGTGCGAGCCAGATGCGACTGGTGATATCTATGGTCTAGAGAGTAGTAGAGGAGGCCTAAATTCTTTTGTTTTTCCCCCCACACGAGCGCGCTTTGTTTAAAAGTTATCTGTCAGTGAAAATGAAGAACAAAAGCTCGCGTTGTGAAAAGTGGCGGGTACCTGGGTAAGGAATATTGGAGTCGGGTAGTGGTGTACCCGTACCCGACCCGGGTACCCGCCGACACCCCTAATATATATATCATTCTATTTTCACACTTATAATATGATATAAGCTAATAGATGAACCAAACGCAAACCAACATCTGGAGGGCTTTGTAACAAATGACCACACATATTTTTGTCGGTAATAGAAGTGACCTATCAAACAATGTTACACAAACAATGTTACAACAATGTTACAAGCCCTGAGCAGTTCAAGAGCTCTTTGAAAAATTTCACCATAGAAAATGTATTACAGTAAACCCTCGTTAATCCAAAATTCAAGAGACCCCAAAAAGTGATTTCGATTTATAAAAATTCGGATTAACCAAAAAACTCCTTTTCCACAAAAATCATCACACTACCCGGTTAGAATTGAAGCAATTTCGTATTGAGCGCGAGAGAAAGCTAGATGCCACATGTGAGAGGAACCGAATCACTGATCGTGTGTATTTGGCTATCTTTGACAGCAAAAAAAATCTCTTGGAAAAATTGCTGACTGTGAACACAATAATGCCACGCATTATTACAACTTTGTATGCAATTCAAACCAACCGTTCTGGAGAAAATATTTGAAAAATGTTTTTTATTCAACAAATAAATAGAAATAATAGCAGAACCATTGCTGAGATTATGGCTTTCTAGATTCGCTATTCAACTAATAGAGTATATTTAATATGCGTCAAGGTGTGTGGAGTTTTCGATTATACTTCAAATAGATGTACCGCTCATCTTCCAACACATAAGCTGCGCTTGCCTGGTGATTCTAGCACCACGTTTACAATACAGGTGCGACCTTCATGAACCGCATACGTGCATAAACACCGTTAGAGGGGTGGGCCACCCTCGGTAGCTCGGTAGGCTTCGGAAACCAAAGTCACCGCTGGGCGTGGGTTTTTGTGAACGTCCTTTCACTCATCATCACACCATGCTTTCATAATCACCCGCTCAGCCGTACCCCCGTATAACCCAGCTGTTGGTGGGGTCGTTGAGCAAACAATAATCATAGAGGGGTGGGTCAGCACAACACTGCAGTCCTATGCAGTTGGCGTAACGAGGCACGACGAGACAGGAGTGCAAAATGTATGAATGGGTCCTCTCCCTTTCTTCCATATTAGGTGAGGCCCCGAAAAGTACTCGTGTGCTTCCAATTTATTTTATTATAAATGTGATTCAAATTTTCTTTGAATTTTTATACCATTTATTGCACATAAATTATTTCACTCACTTATTGATTGCTATTAAAATTCCTTTGCCCTACTTTTTTCTTTGCAAAAATGTCTACAACATCACTAAAATGAATCTGTCTTGTTCTCTCAGGTTCAATTAATAAAATTGAACCTGCACTGATTCTCGTTTATGGAACAAAACAATATATAAACATTTGAATTTGAAACAATAAATTAGAAATTACAATGAACTTTATGATTTACCAAATTTACCCAGAGTAAATTTAGCTGTGGGCCGTTGTGCCACTGCACTGATTGCACCGCCGATATTTACGCCACTGGTCCAATGCACGTACCTGCAGGAAGGTGCACCACAGGTCGAGGAATTTGAATCTCCCCGGAAGAACAATCTTCCAGTAAATTATGGCAACGTCTAGATCGATCCCTTTCTGTTCCACGTCCTTGGCGTAGTTAAACGTGAAGTTGTAGAAGTCCTTAAACCTGAGAGGATCCTTGATTTCGTGATCGAGCGACGCGAGTCGCTGCTTTAATTTGTCTATGCAGTCGCAGCTGGAAACCAAAACAAGATAATTATAAACTAGGCAAACACAGCATGCGTTGTAAGATGAGCGAGATATCTGAATAAGGTATAATAAGAGTTGTTAAAGTAGTTCTACCCTTGCTACTTTATCGACTCTGGTGTTCTACACACCTTGACGCATATAAAGAATACTTCATTGTTGGGCAAATATAGAATCTAGCAAGCAGTGAATCTTGGCAACCTGATTCTGCTATCATTTCTATATTTTTTATGAACAAAAACAGTTCATTGAATTTTTTCTTCAAAATGGCTGGTTCGAATTGCGTGCAAAATTGTGATTCTGTGTATGTGTACACATTCACAGAATTTTAATTTTTTCGAGAGATTTTATTTTTCAAATTTTCTTGCTCAGCCTCATCTTATGGTTTTTTTTTTAAACTTTGAGATGATATTTCTCAAAATCGGTTCAACCGATTCATGCCAAAAACTAAAACCGTGCGACCTGTGCAGTGCTTAGAAAAAAATAAATAAACACACAGACAAAGCTCTATAACAATGGGATAGAGTCTTCGCTACGCTCATCTAATTATAATAGATCGACATTACAGTAAACCCTCGTTAATCCGAAATTGGACATATTTCGAACTTGAAGTCAGTCCCCGGCTGAAGGTATAGGCATTAATATGGTTAATGAATATGGTTAATCCGAATTCCAGCTAATCCGTAATTTGAACTAATATTTCGACCCCTCAATTGCTTTAGCACTGTTTTCGGATTGGATAATCCGAAATAGATCGAGTGAATTCCTTGAATTGATCATTATTTTCGTAAATTCCATCCTTTTTATTTGACGCGTAACAATGGGCCGAAGCCAGCTCAGCTGTTCGCTGCCACTGAATACGTCATTCGACTCCGAGTGCGCTCGGGCACTCGCTCCAAAGACCTTAGTATCTAACTTCGTTAGATTAGATACTAAGGTCTTTGGCCGCTCTGTCTATCCTTGACGAGCGGTAAGCTCGGAACACTCAATCACTCGGAACGGCCGAGCGCCAATGGAAGCTGGCCATATAACGTTCGTTTGCTGTCGAAGATAGTGATTCTTTGACAGTGATCTGGTGATCGCTGATCACCGATCAGTGATTCGGTTCCCCGCACACGTGGCATCTAGCTTTCTCTCGCGCTCAATACGAAATTGCTTCAATTCTAACCAGGAAGTGTGATGATTTTCGTGGAAAAGGAGTTTTTTGGTTAATACGAATTTTTATAAATCAAAATCACTTTTTGAGGTCCCTTGAATTTTGGATTAACGAGGGTTCACTGTATTCTAAAAGGTACTCTTCTGAATGGTATAAAGCAGCTTCACTGTAATAGGTATGAATGGAAAGGCACTCCAAATAGTTTACATGTTACGTTATGCTGTGGGTAGCCCCCCCTCCCCTCCCCCCCATGGTCGTTGATTGGTACCGAGGTAAAAGCAGACGGACTGATCTTTCGTGTGCTTGTATTCCAACGCAAACAGTAAGCCCGTCACTTCTAGGTACGGGACGTCAAGTATGTTTCAGCTAGAGGATTTCACTTAGAATGTTGATATCTTATACGTACTTGTTCACCATAAAACTATGATCAAAGATATTGCTACATCATCCCCCATTCAAGTCCAGAGCAGTCTGTAGCCTGTGAGTCTGGACAAAACAGTAAAGACCTGGATGCATCGTTTCCGGATCCACTGTCTTCTCGCTTCTGGCATTCATTTTGTCCCACCCCTTTCCCACATGACCCATGTTAAATTATGCGAGGGTTGTTTCTCTGCACGGGTGGTTTTGTCCTGGACCCTTGAAGAACGATAGATTGTGGTTTCACCGTACACTAAACCTTCGTTTGTCCAACTTGATTAATTCTAAATTTGACATATTTTGATACTAAAGTCAGTCCCCGGCTGAAGGTAGGCCTATAGGCATTTCAATGTTGATTATCATGTTTTATCTGAACACCTGCTATACCACAATTTGAACCAGTATTTGGACCCTTCAATTGCTTCAAGACTATTTTCAAATTGGATAATTTGAAAAAATTTGAATGTATTTCTTGAAATGACGATTATTTCCCCAATCTCCTTGCTCTTTGTTTGATGCGTAAGAATAGGCCGAGTTTGTGGAGTCGTTGTGTACGTCATGTGACTGAGTGCGATCTGACCTTGACAAGGACGAGACCTGCTCGTTGGTCAGTCAGACTCGGGACGGCCGAGCGCCAATACAAGTGATGAGTTTTTTGGTAAAATCAAATTTTTATAAATTGAATCCAATTTTTTTGGTTCCCTCCCTTTGCAGATTAACAAGGGTTTACTGTAAATAGATCTATCAAGGTCAGGTTGATTACGAGTAGTAGAAGTGTTGATTGAGCGATAATTAGCAGATCAACTCGTTATCACCCTTAGTTACTCACAATATTTTCTACCCTAATTGGCATAATTAACAATTGTGTTATTCGTAAAAGTAGGTCTTGTTCAATTAGAAGTAATTAGTAGGCCTACCACAATTCAGTCATCCCAGACATGAACTCTTCTCTAGTGAACTCGCACTGGGTAGCTGCTCGGAACTTCCACGCGATGATCAGAACAAGTCGAGAGTCTGGGCTTAGGTTTAAATCCTCGAGAAATCTGATGATACCATCGCCTGTTATTTTATCAGCTTCGTTGGGATCTGAAAATGTTTACATGAAATTCAAAATTAATATTATCGCAACTAATTTTGATCTGAAGTGATCAAAATCAGCTATGCGGTCACGGTCCATGTGAGCCCAACTGACTTGATATATATATATATATATATATATATATATATATATATATAACTTCAGACATCATATATATATATATATATATATATATATATATATATATATATATATATATATATATATATATATATATATATATATATATATAACTTCAGACATCATATATATATATATATATATATATATATATATATATATATATATATATATATATATATATATATATATATATATATATATATATATATATATATATATATATATATATATATATATATAACTTCAGACATCATATATATATATATATATATATATATATATATATATATATATATATATATATATATATATATATATATATATAGTCTAGGATGAACGCCAAGTTGAGCAGCGATCGGTGGGTGCAAGGACAGTACACATGAGATGTAGAAAGTTTGACAGTCAAGTGAAATCACCAGGGTAGCTTCGATACTTCTTGGTACGGCATTTCAAGACGGACTCCAGGTAGATCTAGTCAGGCACTAACTGAAGCATATTACAGACAAATCAGTCTCAGCTTCCATGAAACCACAGCCTCTAAAGACGCTTTTTAAAATAATAATATATTTTCAATAACCTAGTAATTTACCTTTGTATTTAGCAAACAATTGTTCTAGTTTCTTTCTATCGACGGTGTTCTTCGTCTCTTTGTAGTAAGAATCAGGATTTTGGAAATAGTTGTCGGATGCTAGTTCTAGCTTCCAGTCATTTTGAGACAGGCAGTATATAGCTGTATTTTCTCCAGTTTGTGTGAAAGCTATAAATTTCTTAACTTTATCACGCTGTGAACTTTTTAGCTTGTGCTGTAAAAGGAAAACATTGCAACTGTCAAACTCTTGGCCTGGGTCATGAACTTGCAAATACATCAATCTTTCCCCTTCAACAGGCCATAATTACCGTAAAAGTTGGAAAATAATAGTGAACTTTCGCTTACCATCTTAATGAATAATTAGATAGTAGGATCTTAAAATACGTAACAATTTTTCCAACTTAATGTAGATGTACGCATGGATTTTTCGTTACAAATAAACGAGATGTTCCAGTTCAGCCATCTTTAGATTGGGTACCTCTAATGGGTTCTAAAAGGTTTCTGGAAACCATTCTTCAAGTTCGTGTAGCAGCAGGCTAACCAGCGTGACAAAACAAAATATTTAAAATGATATTCGAAAATATATTTTAAGAGGCCGCAGGCGCTCGTATTTCACGCCGCAAACTCTCACGGCCGTAATTTTTGTGATATCAATATGAGTGTTTTTGCATTCTGTTAGTAATTGAAAAACGAAGGTTACCGTAAATACAGAATTTTAAACCGAAAATTTGTGGTTTTTCAAATTCTTCAAATGGAAAATGGAAAAATTTCTAATTTACGAAAACCTAGATACATATTTTTTAATATAAAAAAAAAACATAGAATGTGAAATATATCAGAAGTGTGAGCTAGGGAATTAACGGCGTTTATGTGAATCTGAGTTCGGCGGGCTAGTCTACGGGTGGCGCAGCTAGCACACGATGCATGTCAAACTCGAGTCTGAAGCGAGCGAACAACGAGTCCATGTAGCGCGCCTGCGGCCTCTTAACAAGGGTTATATAAGCGTGATTTGAAACTGATTTTCACAGAATATACGTCAACTTGTGTGTGGTCATCAAATAACACAAATGAACAATTGCCATCAATCTACGAAGTTCGAATCCATTTAGAGATAGAAAACTCACTTGTTACAAAGCTAGCAACTGACATCCTTTTCCTATGATATTATATTGAACTGGCATGTAATGTAATATCTTTATTGGATGAGCGAAGCGAAGACTCAATTTCACCATGCTCGAAAAAAAAGAAAAAAGTGCATCTTTTTGTTTGCGCTGCACAGGTCAAAGGAAAATTCAAAATCAGTAGAAACTTGGCATACACAAGTGTCCTTATCTAACTTGATACTTTATAGTTTTGAGGGACAATCGGTTAAACCACTTCTGAGAAAAGTTATTTCAAAGTTTTCAAAAATCCCATGAGAATAACCCAGAGAAAAAAAATCGTCAAAAATATTTCCTTCGAAAGAATTGAAATTCTCAGGGAATTTCAATATGACAATTAATTAATTATACACATTATTCCGAACTTTCAGTCGAATCAGATCAGCCGTTCTGATGTGAAAAATATATAATCCAATTTTTTCAAATATCACTCAAAGCTATCAAGAAACCAATTAAATCCAAGCAACAGTGACACCAATTAAAACAAAGCCTTCTTTATTATCATGGAAATTAATTGGGAAATAGGAGGGCAGTGACGTCATTGTTTGGATCTCAAGGTTGATATGTATAATTAATAACCAATCAAAAGATAAGTTGATATGTTCTAGCTCATCCATCAACGCGGCGACACATAACGCGTTTCCTAGTTAAGTACACAGAACAAAAATTCTATAAATGAAAAGAAAATACAGTACTAAGTTATTCGTTATGATTACAATTAGCAATTACTTATTGTTGCACAGATTCACACATATTCTTCTAACTACAGGCAAATGCAGCCTAATGCAATGTAAGATCAGCGAGATATCTGAATAACGTTCAAAAGTTGTAAAAGTAGTTCCATACCCTCACTACTTTATCAACTCTGGTATTATACACACCTTATATCTTGGGCAAATATCGAATCTAAAAGCAGTGAATCTCGGCAACCTAAATCTGCCTTCATTTCTATAAAATATTTGATGAATAAAAACAGTCAATTTAATCATTTTCTTCAACACGTCTGGTTCAAATTGCATACAAAATCGTGATATGTATCATTCATGTTTACACATTCACAGAAAATTTCATTTCGAGAGATTTTATTTGACAAATTTTCTTGTCCAGCCTAATCTTATGAGGTTTTTAGAAACTTTGAGATGATACTTCTCAAAATCAGTCCAACCGATTCATTCCAAAAAGTTATAACAGTTCCAAGTTGGATAAGTTTGCGTGTCAAAACAAGTTTCATGTTGATCAGTCAACCCCTGCAACCTGTGCAGTGCCCACAAACAATCAAAAAACAGACAGACAAAGATAAGAGTGGGATGGAGTTTTTGCTTACGCTCATCTAATAAGCTACATTTGTTCAAAAAATTAAGATAATATTTTTCATATTCCTTGGGAATTATCTCTTTTCTTTAATCAACTTAGCAGATACCATTGTCTATGCTGCTCATGAAAAAGAAAAGATTCTAAAACTATAATTCAATTCAGTTGATTTCGTTATTTCTTCTTATAAGATATTGAATCATCATGAAGATAGACTTCTTGGATATTTTAATATTACCACTTTTATGAATATATATGGTAAACGACATCTCGAATGCTCTTTACCTACCTTCTAAATTCAATCAGATTCCTCCTCATTTACGTAATTTCGTTTCCTATAAAAGTGTCAAATTAGAAATCAAAACATGTGATAGTTAATTCCATACTTCCAATTAGACCTAAAACTGAATTCTTCTGTTGTAACTTCTATAGGTAAGTTATTTCATCATCTTTGGTCTCTCAATCAGCCTCAAATCTCAATTCTGATGTAGTGATGACTTAAAAACATGTTTATTTTCATGCTATTCACAATGTCCTTCCTTGTTTGGATATTTATGCATTATATCAGGACATCAACTGTATTTATATTCATTACTCCCCAATATACACCAGCCAAGCCATTTCAATTTCTCATATTCACAGTACTGTATTACGATACTGGAAGATCACTTATTTATTTTTCATTGGTGCTTTTGTTCTTTGTATCTTTTGTGATTCAAAATCTTAATCGGTATATTCTGGTTCATTATATCGTGAATAAATAAGTCTATTGTACGAATTATGTTTCAATTCTCTTTTTCATTCATATTTAATTGCCACTCAATTCATCAATATATTACCTTTTTCTTAATTGCCTTACATAAATCAATATATAAAATCTTGAACTATCTAAAAAATATACAGACTATAATACAGTATTCTTTTCTTCTTCCAGTCAAGTCGACTTGGTGGATTTTATTTGACTCTTCAGTGTATTTATAATTTATGTAAAAAATTGATAACCAAAAAAAAATAGATCTTAGTAATCATTACAGTGCGTCGTTAAAACCCAATATAAAAAAAAAATTACAATGTCAGGATTTTGCATAGAATGGGCATTGAGTCTACTTAATGGGGTGGGGTAGGAACAAACTTCAGCCACCCTAACTATCACATAAAAAATTCATATCCCACTCTCACACAATGATAGGATTACTTGTAACAAGTAACTAACAGCTCCGGACTGGGCCATGCCCGGTGGGCCGCTGGCTAAATGAATTTCAAAATGGGCTGCGGTCACCCTCGAATATCTTTTTATGCGTTCGTACAGTTCATCCACTTCAACGTTTCACTCTCGTCCAAGGTTTTACCTAAATGCGTAATCAAAACTAACGATGACCGAGCATTTGAATATAGGCCTAATTCGTTATTTAGAATATGATCTTCTTGCTTATACTTATTTTATCAAAATCTATCTAATTGCTAGTGAATATAAGCTTGATAAATTGAGTACCGGCAAAACAAATTGGGATATAAACATATTTTGAGATGGTCATTGGTCACACCCAATTAAAATTGAGATTTTTATGATTTTGCTGTTTAATGAAATCGAATTTCGAAATATATCCTTTCAATGGTGATGAGCTTGTAGTTTGAATGAAACTCACAAAAAAATGTCCCAAAATTCAACTTGTCTGCCTGCAATAACAGCATTCAATAAGCATAAGTGTTGACATACTTATAATAACAAAATATACACACAAAAGTCACGATTTTTAAAAAAATTTCCTGCGGGGCAGGACCCGCACCCCCGTCATGGGTATAACAATTTTGACTTCGTTATTCAAGCACATCTCGGCATTTTTGAAATTCGCGGTACCAAAGAATATAAACCTAATATTGTGCCTGTGTGGGACACGAGACAGGCTGAAGTGATGATTACTTTCCTTTAGAAAAGTGACTATAAATAATACGACAAAGACGGACTTGAAGCACGCGACGGCAGGAGAAAATGTTCGTGATAGGCTCACTGATTGATTAAGTCTCAATTCCGATTGAGAAACGAACGTAATAATTTACCTGAAATTACAAAAAAAACATCTAATCTACAAGTGAAGATTTACTAGGTCAAATATGGAAGAAATAGCGTCGGAATAGTGAAAATGGATTCCATTATCAACGTTTTTTTGCACTATTTGTGTTATCTTTGTCAACTCCGAATATTCCAGTAAATTCACCTTGCATGTACACCAAACTTCTTCGTACCCAATATTTGGTCATCTGGTAGTGTATATTATGGATATTACATGAATTCCAATTTGGAATTTGTATTTTTTCGATATTGAAATACTGGTAATTTTCTACATCACCAATGATTGTACTTGGCCTATGTACAATACTCCATTTGGAAAACTATACCTACAACAAAAATGAAAATTATAGGCTCACACCAATCTTGAGCTCAGATTGCTTGAAACCCAAACCGCAAAAATATATCTCGATCACAAAAACATTATTTAAGACCCCCCCCCCCTCCGTGGGCCGCTTTTTGTATTTTTGCCCGGGCCAGTTGTGAGCCAGTACGGCACTGGTAACTAATACAATATTATATTATTGCAGTTTTCGTTTTCTACATGTTACATCATCAAGATAATTATAGTTGTGATTATTGTGAACAATAATTGCATGATTGTTAGAGACATGTAAACATAGCTTCTATTTTTTCTTCTGGTAGCATTTGGAATTTGAAAAGTAGCACTTTGGTGCATCTCTTATTTCGGAACATCGTGTTTTGTTGCGCAACAATGTTCAGGAGCATAACAACAGTCCAGTACCGGTAAAACCCCTAGATAACGCACATTAGGCATACAAGAGAAGCACTCCAATTGATATTAAAAAAAATAATCTCTACAAGCAAGTCAACCTACGCCTCGTCCGCCACCTGTATCTGCAACTGCACTTTTTTCCGAATTCCCCGACTAACTTCACCTGTTTACTACACCTCAATTGAAATAATTTTGGGAAAAATAGCATCTATAATGCTTCTAATTTCAATATAGCGTCTATATCGCCAGTACATTGAAACGTAGCAGATTCAGACGTTTGTAGCGCTTTGTCGCCTTTTTAAAAACATGATAGAACAGCATCAAACATAGTGAAACAAGAAGAAATATCAAAAAAACATATAAAAAGACACTTTTAAATTTCATCACTTTTATAGCAATTGCTATTTTTACATGTCTCTACACCATACAATTCCAAGTCAACTATCTGAAAACCTGTTTTCCATGCCTACCAAATTTATTTTAGCACATTATATCTCAAAACTGGCAGTTTCAACATGTTTAAAAAACAAATCCAATGCAACATGCATGCATGTCAGATTATTGACGACAACTGTTACAGCCCCCAGGATTCAGCAGGAAGACGCTCCCGTCTTTTAGCAGAGATTGTGATTTTATGAAAAACTGAGCTACGCCTGTGTTGAAATAGGGTTTATCTAGAGACATGTGAAAATAGCAATTGCTATAAAAGCAATTATATCTAAAAGTGCTTCTTTACATGTTTTTAAAATATTTCTTCAAGTTTCAATACGATTATACGTTTGATAATGGTCTATCATCTTTTGAAAAGGCGACAAACATCTGAATCGGCTACGTTTCAATGTATTAGCGATGTAGAAGCTATATTTGGAATAGAAGCATTATAGATGCCATTTTTCTCAAAATTATTCCAATTTAGATGTAAATGGGTGAAGCTTGTTGGGAAACCTGTAAAAAAGTGCAGTTACAAATGCAGGCGGCAGATGGGGTGTAGGTTCAACCCGCTTGTGGAGACTATTTTTCTGAAAAATGTCAATTGGGGTGTTTCTCTTGTATTCTTTTGTACGTTATCTAGTGGTTTCAACGGTACCGTACTGTTGTTATGCTACAGAACGTTGATGCGCTACAAAACACGATGTTTAAAAATAATGGATGCACCAAAGTGCTACTTTTCAAATTCCAAATGCTATGAGAAGAAAAAATAGAAGCCATGTTTACATGTCTCTAGGTATATCTTTAATAATGTCCAATAAGTTTTCCATGCATGCTGCCTTTCGTGGGGCGTCTAGACATTAACATCATAGCAACTGAAATACAGTAACAAATCTTCATCTGCTCATCAGTTATCTTTCAGCGCAATGGTTGGTAGCCCATAGCATCAATTCAATTTACCCATCTTCACCATCTTCAAGCCCGTATTCAGATTGCTTACTGTTATCTACAGGCGAGATATCGTCATTTGTGCATTAAAAAAGTAACTTCTCTCGCAGTTAGTGAAAACCACATCAAGCTATAGACGTGACCTAAATTGTATCATTGTTATTACCGGCGCGAATGACCTCCGCCAAAAGCGCCGTAAAAAATGACAATTCATTTATTCGAAAACATAAAAATGTATCAAGTTCAACTTTAAATTTGCCATCCTCAAGGATGAGATGGGTTTATATTAGACACGTTGCTCGGATGATGTGCTTGGAACTGAAATTGATTGAGGTGACAATCCAGTTGTCCTGGTATGCAACTCTAGTGCATACAACTGCTCAAGTCTATTGGATCTAGATTGTGTGCCGTCACCAAGATACGCCCACTGCGTTGTGTTCTTCTGGTTCCTCGTGGCAGCCATTACTAACCTGGTGCCTCTCCAAGGAGGCCGTCTAGGTAGGCCGCTCGATCCCAAAGAAAGCACAAACAAGTATTTTTACACCCTTTGTATTTTGGGATATTTTTACCCTAGAATTTCATATAAGCAACCCTAAAAATAATTTAAAACCTGAAAAGTGCATACATTGTTTTTTCATATTTTTTTTAAACACAATAACAATAGAATTTTGAACACATAATTCCTTTTTACTATTTCATATAGTCCATAAATTGAAATCAACTGGAAAACATTGGCAAGAGAATTAATCGAGAAGTACTTGCTACAACATTCCGTCCTTGGTTTCGTACGGCTGCTAATAAAGAAATCAATAACACACGTTCACTCCGTATCCACTTGCTTCAAAATCAGACGCACACTTTTATCTTCTTGTTTGACAACCGTCTGCTCAAAAAGTCAATCAACAGTTTTTATATGACTTTTGAAAGTTCAATAAATTTGATTTCTATTCAAAGATAAAATTGATGTCCTGTATTTAACACTATCTTTGAAGATGCTGTTCATTTTGCTTTTAATTGTAAGGTAATAAAATTTCATTGCAGTCTTCTATAATTCTTTTCAGAGTCCAAATTGTTTTATTTTTCACTAAAATGTTTTGTTTTCCGCTGGTCCAACCCCGTGATAAAAATAAGAACATTTCTTTTACAAACAACAAAGGAAGTCACTTGGTCGATTCGTTTCGTATGTTTTTAGTTTCAACATCGTAATACGCAGAATGTTATCATAAACTATTTGTAATGTACTATTCCTTTTTTATTGTTTGTTACGATACCACAATCACATTATATATAATATATTATATTAGAGAATCTTTTTTTTAAAACAGTTTAATTGAAAAACAAAAAAAAGTGCACCATCGTTTTTGTTTTCGTCGAAACGCTACGCAGAGAGTTCTTCAAAGTTCGGACACTTAACGTATACGTAGCGTCGACGGAAGGAAAAAACCCGATCACTCGATTCGTTGGTTTCGTCTCCGGCACTACTCGTCGCAACACTCCAGTCATTACGGTACAACAATCCCATATTATTATGCCACATTTTATCATTTTTTTTCGGTCTAAATTAAAAGTAGTCTTTTTACAGACTATAACCATGATACACTTTTCGTTCCATACAGTGAAAAAATTCTAATTGCATACTTCTTCATATATTATTAACACACACTTTTGATAACGTTAATTAGCTTTTTGTATAATATTGTAACCTTGAGGTCTATGATGCAATACATTAAATTGACACAAATACATGAATGACATTACAGGTGAAGACTGTGAGTTCGGTAGGCTAAACAATTTGTCTCGTAAGACTTGGGCCTAGAAGAAAATCAAATCACAATCTCGACATTTTGCTACCGTTTGTACGAGAAGACAAAATACAATGTTTGTCACCGACTGGAATCGTGCAAGTTCCAAGTGATACTGGCAGGCCATGTGGAGACTCACATACCAGTCCCCAGAAAGGCAATACCACATACCCAACACTGACCGTTGAACCCTCGCTACCTTCGGACCAATACAAACGTCCACAACTAATGAATGGAAATGCCACGCAATTGAGTGAACCGGGAGAGCAAAGAGAATGCTGCCTTGTTAGTGAGGTGGTACTGCCGTTTCAGGTAAAACCCTATTGCTTCATTTAAACCAATATTTCAAAACTCACCCACGTTCTTCTAGAACATACCTTAAATGACATTCGGTTCATTTCTGTCGTACGTGCATATCATCTGCATTACCAATAACAACAACAATTGTATTTGGCAATTCTCGATATATTGGTTCAATAACGTAATTCAATCTGCGAGATTGCAATGATTGCTTGCACAATTACCCGGACATGAAATGGTTGTTGTTAGACGCTGTAGCGGAGACAGACATACACCGTTACGCAGTATCACCTCCCCAGACAACAACAACAGAACATTGAAACGTCAGAGGCAGTCATCAATAATGACGGAAACATCGATAGTTGAAGAGAATTGGACAAAGCTACGCAGACAGAAAATTCTTTTGGACACTGAACACAAATTGACACGTGATTATTATGTTTGATTGCTACCCTCGGCTTTTGTTCGGTCTCAAAACATCACAATTTGGACAACCCTCCGTAAAAGCAGTAAAACACGGCGTGCGCTCGTTCCGTTGAGTCTTGGACACCCAGGCTCCTGGACTGACGATTTCAACGACCAACGCGTTAGTAACGCAAAAACAAATGTACAAGATATCTCAACGGAACGTTGAAATTAGTTTTGTTGGCGCAAAGCACAAGAGCCGTGATATTTTGCTCGGAACAGTTTGACACTACTGGCAACAATGGCTCGCGTCCACGGGTAAACTACGAAATGAACAAGATCGCGTAATACTGAAACGGAAAGTACCGTACGAGGGAACGTGTCTGCTGAATTCTCAGTACCATCACTCGATAATACTGCACAGATATCGCATGACGAGCACTTCACGCTCATCAAACTTATAGCAGCAAATTATTAATCTTCTTCAAGAAATGGGAGTCAAGAAGATCATAGATAATACTTTCAAATCAAATTAACAAATGAAATATTATGAAAATGAGAATGAATTATTAATATTCTATTTACTGTATCATCATTCCATACTCTGGGTATTCAACGTATTGCTCGTGATTCAATGGAAATGACGTGGGGTGACGGTTGCGGGCAAGAAACAACAGACGCCTGTGCAGTCGTCACGACACGTTGCCTTATTCATCATTAATAATCTCTTCGATCGAGACCAAGTTACGCCAATAGCTTCTCGTACTCTCCAACTTGAGTTGAATCTTCCTTTACAATGGAGTGATAAAACACGTTGTCTTTTTGAAAATGCAACCCAAGTTAACTCGACACACATAGTCAATAGTACATCCTTTTTGGATCTAGCTTCCGGTACTACAAAGGACAAAGACCGTTTATAATTTCATAGCTTCAACTCTAAAATTCAACCCAATAAGAAATCACTTCTAGTAAATTGAGTATAGAAAACGAAAAGAAAAAAAAAAGTCGATTGTGAATTAAAAATGCCAAGTCAACGTCAGATAATTTTTGTTCCGAAGCTTGAACGGAAATCCATTTCATCAGGTCCAAACGAACGTATTTCGCGTTGAACAGGACTTGCTTTCGCGACGGTAATTTCAGTTTGCGTAAATACGAGGCTCGCGTTCGTTTCAAACGGATAGTAATACTAGTCGGGCGTTCTGTGATAAACAGGGCCTACGTTATCTTCATGTCCACCGGCTGTGCCTCACTCCAAGCCTTACGCACGCAACCTGCTGCGTGACGGGAAGAAACGCGTCAAACACGTTTCGTTGCCGACGGCTTGGCTAGAGCCAGTTGCGACGTCAATTGATTTACTTCAAGTACAATTATATATATATATATATATATATATATATATATATATATATATATATATATATATATATATATATATATATATATATATATATATATATATATATATTTTATATCATCATTAATAATGTGTCGTTATAATAATAAACTGTAACTGTTAGCTAGCCTGTATATATTAGTGTGTTGCGATCGCTAGCAGACTGAACCTAGCTTCAATTATTGTTACTACGACCTCTGCCGCCGCGACCTCTGTTGCTACCTTCGCCCCGGTCCTGCTGGAAAAGAGAAACACGGTTATTGCATTCAGTCGAGCCCGGCCACAAACACTAAGCATTGTGCAAGCATTGCACAATTATTTTCAATCTATAGAGAACAAATCAAGTTTTCAACAAATTTAATAGTACATGAGAATTTGACACAATTTTGAAAAATAAACAAATAGTAAGCCTTAAGGCTTCAAAAATATGTACACCTACAGTGAATACCGGTAATTTATAACCTGTTGATGTGATTAAAGTACGTTCTTTTGTGAGGCTCGACTTTGATTGATAACGACTATCGCGGCCAAAAAGATTCAGTCCGCGCCTCACGAGCCATGACGTAGCACGCATGAACTAAGCGCATCTTCAATCACTTCTTGACCAATTACTTTGCAATGAAGATTTGAAAAATATTAATCTTTGGTTGCTGGTCAACACATAAAATGGTGGAAATACTTGTTGAAAGTTGCCTGCTGGCCAACAAGCAAACATTCATTGCATCTCAATCAGGCCAACTTGCAATCTGTAATAACAAACTATGGTCAACTTTTCAAAAGCCGGTTACTGGGTACTTGATTTATTACACAAAAAAATCACTATTTGAAATTGAAATTTTACACAGTTTTTCTTGGCAAGATATAGGCCTACATTCTTATAGGATTATATCAAATTTGATCAAGCCCATTTATTTGATATACAGAAAAGGAAAAAAGAATGGAAAGTTATAATATGGTAGATTGGGGTTCAGGGTGAAAATAAGGTTATATAAAAAATATGGTTTAGGAAGGCCTGCAGGCTTCTACGTTTCACAACCATGTTGTTGGGTGATATCTTCTCCTTGAACTAGTAGATTTATATTATATGATTTGTAACGCCACTGTACGCACTCCACGTGCGTCTATCCCAGGGACTTGGCGGTAAGACATATTCATGTGACCGCAAGTGTAGGCCAAGTCTTCAACCCTACAGCTATCATCACACATTACCTTGTGTGGTGGCGGCATGTGGTGCCCCCCTCTGTCCCCCTCCCGCGGCCCCTGCTGCTGCTGCTGCTGCTGGGGGGGCCCTCTCCCCCCGCCTGGCGGCCCCTGCTGCTGCTGGGGCTGGGGGGGCAGCCCCTCCGGGCCCTTCCTGCTGTCCTCCTCCTCTTGCCGGTTCTCGTAGTGGATGAAGTCGTCGAAGATGGACGTGGAGTGTCGGTAGCCGTGGAGTATCCGGAGCACCTGTCGCCCCTTCTCAAACGGAACCTCTTGCGTGTCGCGCGAGTTGGTCACCGGCTTGTTCTCGTTGTTCTCGAGCCGGATGTGACGCAGCTGCACGTTGGGCACGTCCTTGACGTAGACCCAGCGCACGCGGAACTGCCCCTTCCACTTGTCCTGCGACCACACGGAGCTTGACGCGTGGTAGTCGATGGGCGACGACATCTGAGCCATACCGCAGAAGTGTCCCGAGCCATTGACGGAGAAGAACAGGTAGACGGGCCCGCCCTGACCCTTGGCCTCGCGCTCGCGGAACGCCTGGTCTAGACGCTTGTTCCCGTGCTCCGTCGAACACCAAATCTCGTACTTGATCGAACGGTGGATGTCGTCCTCGGAATACGACTTGATCACAAAGAAGCGCGCCCCCTTCGCGGAGAGGTCGTACTCGGGTGGGTTGTAGTTGTTTTTGACGCACAGTTCGTCGAGCACAGGGTGGTTGGGCAACGGCGCCGGCGCCACTGGGGGGGGTTGGCTCATGGGGTGGTGTGGGGGTGGCTGTGGCTGGTGGTGGGGGTGGTGTGAGGGGAGGTGTGGTCCGGCCAGCATGGCCACCTGGTGGTGGGGGGGCACCTGGGGGGGATAGCCCATGGCACCGTTGGGTGGCCCTCCCCCTCTCGGCCCCCCTGCTCTTACCGGGCCGCCTCCCCACGCGGGACGCGCCACCTGGGGCGGGCCCACCGGCTGCTTGGGTCCGCCCCCATTGCCGCCGCCGCCGCCCCCCCCACCGTTCTTGCCCTCCCACGTGCCGATGTCCATGTTGTGTTTGCCGGGCACCATGGGCGGGGGCGGCATGCCGGGCCCCTTCTTCTTCATGACGCCCGTGCTGGGCTGAGGCTGGGGCTTGGCCGGCTGGCTCGCTATCGACGCCCACGTCATCTTCTTGGGGGCGGATGTCGTAGGCACCTGCACGCTCACCATGTCCTTCATCTCGCCCCCCCCTGCCTTGCTCAAGTCCTTACCGTCCACCACTTTCATCACCTGCCCGCCCCCGTTGGCGTCCGCCAGCCCCAGGCCCTGCATGCCCTGCTCCGCCCCCTTCAGCCCGTCCCCGTACATGGCGTCGCCGCGGTAATAGTCGTCGTAGTGCGGCTTGCGCGACATGGTCGCTGCCGAGTTGCCCCAAGTAGAGTAGTCGCCGTTGCCGTGGAAGTAGTTGAAGCCGGCCGCTGGCTGGGCAGGCTGGCCGAACGCAGCCCCGAAGCCCGCCGCGCCGCCCCCAAACATGCCGTCCATGTAGCTGTCGTGGCCCATCTGCCCACCGTAGCCGCCCAGGAAGGTCATGGGGTCGCCGTTGGACCAGGTGCCGTCGCCCACACCGAACGCCTGGTAGGGGAATGACGTGCCGTAGTAGTTGGACATGCTGTAGGGGTCGGAGGCCAGCGTCGTAGAGATGGGCGTGCTGTAGCCCTGCGGACAGACAAGACACAGGTTAACATCAACATCAAGTCTTGACATACACTCGCAGTCACATAAAGTGGTCAATCATGTCATCCCGAAGCAAATGTACGGACTAAAGCCAGCGGACAATGTGTCCATTCTTTGTGACTTCAAGTGTACAATCCCTGTTTCTCAATGAAGGCACTTGAGATCGTTTAGAAGCGACACCGATCGGTTGTTTCAACACTTCGAGGCGGTCTTGGCACAAAACAATAATTATCATTCATTAATATAATAATGATAATTATTATCATTGGATTGAACCTCTTGCCACAAAGGTCTATTTTGAAGAAAACTAAGACAGAAATATCTGATCAAAACTACATATAGGCCTACTTACCAATATACTAGCGGCATACTTACTTTGCGTGGCCACCTGAACTTTGTCCCTGCTTGACATTGGGTCTAAAATTAGTTGATGATTAATGTTTGCTCAACGACCCCACTAACGGCTGGGTTGTATGGGGGTACGAATGAGCAGGCGACAATGGAACTAAGAAGTGATCTGATAAGTGCAAGGACCTTTACAAAACCTCATGTGCCTGTGCAGGATTCGAACCCACGCCCAATAGTGAGTTCAGTTTCTGAAGCGGTGCTTTAGCTGACTGATTTTCGAAGGGCGGTTGAATATTATTTTCAATTCTGGGGTTCTGGAGACTCAGGAAAATTAAAAGGTTTTTTATGGAAGCGAATCAAAATGTCTATTTAAAACTTATGAAAACTGAAATAATCTATAATTTGATTCACAATCTAATTTGAACTCCTCTAACAGTTCACTTTGTGTTTGCTCTGGAGAGTCGGAGTTAGGAATTGGTTTGAGTTGCGGATCCATAACTACAATCCAAGGATAAACCTAGTCAAGTCAAAATTACGACCTAATTCTAGGCTATTCATTCTGAGTAGCCCAAAGTTGGACAAATTCTGCCGTTAATACAGGTGGTTCATGTTACTGACTATGCTTATGACATCAACAAAACAATAACTACACCAATGCATGTGGGGTCTATTCACAAGGTCATCTGAAATTCATCCAATCTTCTTCACATGACATATTGGGTTCAACGACATACTGTCATGTTAGTCAAGATTGACTGGCGTTGGACGAATGATCAATGAGATGATGCTTCTTAGGTCATGGGAAGGAAGCGGTCGTGGAACCATCCTCACATTGATCTAGACTACAAAGAGAAACAAGGAAAAACTTCTACAAAGATACACAGCGGTTTTGGATTGTGTTGTAGACCGATCTACCCTCACCTCCCAGTCATATCGAGTAAGCGCTTCAAGCTGAGCTACCTGTGCTGGTAGTTAACAAGATTTAATGTTAGAAGAAAATACCAATTTCAAAAAAACAAAAAAACAGGTAGGTATGATCAGTTATAGGACAAGATGCATTGAGGGTTGCGTTTGCCTGTTAGAGATGGTGACTTCACTTCCTATCCCTCCCATGTTGGCAATGTGTACCAATTTACTAGTCACATCTTCAGAACCAACGATCGTGCGTAGTGCAGCAGTGATGAGAGGAACCAACTGTGTTTACAAATACACGCAGTTGTCTGAAACAGTCTCTTAAGAAGTAAAACGGAGATAGTGAGGTTAAATTGTCCATCACTCAAAGTGTGAAGGAATTCATACAATAACGCAAGTTATATAGCTAGTCACTTACATCTGAATGATTTATATATAGCCTAATCGAAATCACGTGAGAAGTCTGCACGCCCCAAAGAAATACATATTCATATTTTATTTTATTGCATGATCAGTAAATAACCTTTCTTATAGGCCTATCGCATTTGTTTCTTCCACCATATCTCGGATGCTAATACCAGTATGCACTGCATCTAAGATGCCAATATTTTAGTACATGAGAAGGCATGACATCAACTTTCTACAGAACAACACTAGAGTTAACTAGTTACTAGTTTCACTTGTTAACTTCAAGTTACTAGTTTTAAAGTTGAGTAAAGCCACCATCTCCACCGGGCAAACGCAACCCTCAATGACTGCTACAATCCAGGGTCACCACACAACGCAAGTGACCCCGTGTACTGGACCGCACCAGATAATATGTAGTTCTCAACAAACAAATGGACCTATTGTTGGCAATTCTCGGTTCAGCTGCCTCATCTCCAGTTGGCAATTATCACCCAAATAACAATATTTTCAGTTGACATTTAATGCCACCAACTTAATAGGCCTACATGTTTATATTCATTTCTATTTGGTTTGACACACTGCCAAGCTAGCGTTTTGTCTGGCGCTGTATGGTGTATGGTGTGTGGCCCAGTTTCCTTTTTACTGTATACGCTAATGTGTCCATGCAACATCTTCCATAGCGACCACATGGTGATGCGTTGCAGTTAGCACGACTAGTGATCAATGTAAATTTTCATGAACATTTTCTTCGTTGAAAATTTTCATGAAAATTTTCAAAAGGTTGAAAATTTCTTTGTCTGTTTGTGGTGAAAGGAGATGTGATAGAATATTCTTAAGCTTCTTTACCATTTTGTCACCAAATTATAACATGTGACAACAAGTGAGGTTATGTAGGTACAGCTCTATACAGACAAAGTCAAAGAGTCAAAGAACAAAGAACTTGGTACCAGGAAACATCAAACAGGAAATTTATGAGTATGAAACCAAAAAAGCCTCATTTGAAAAGTGGAAGAGAAAACATGAAAAAAAATATTCATTGAAAATTTCAATAAATTTGCATTAAAAATTTTCAATGAATTGAAAATTTTCTGAAAATTTTCAACGTTCCATCACTAAGCACGATCATGGCTATATGGCCGGGATGGCCTAGCTTCGATGATTGTTAGATTCAAGGTGCAAAGGGTATTTTGCACAAAGGGCTGACAACTAAGATCTATTTGCCTCATGCAACGAAGAAGGAGACGACAAAATGAAAATTAATTTTATAATGTGCTTTTGGATAGTGGGAAGGAGGGTTACATGAAACCATCCCAGTATTGACCTGGACGACAGAGGGAATCTAACTCCGGCTTCCTGACTGACGGTACAGTGTGTTAGCCACTTGACCACCCATCTCAGTCAACAGAATAAATGTCTCAAGTCACAGCGTACACATTTCTCACTCTTTATAGTGTTTTTCTTTCAGTGTTGGAGGGGTTGTAATTAAATTATTGATATTAGGTTCAACGATGAGGCACCGTTTTGAAGGTCAAGGCATCGACGAATCATAAATTAGGTTATGTGAAGATGAGATGGTTATTACTAATTTCATTAGGTTTTTGATCCAGTGGGAAGGAAGCAATTGCGGTCTGTTTTGAAGAACCATCCCAGTATTCGCTTCAACAATTAAGAGGAATCAAGAAAAAGCTCCGTTAGGAGTAGACTGGACCAGAGCAGGAATCAAACCCAGTCTCTTGAATGGTGGTCCAGCGCGCTAGCAACTGATCCCCATCTCAGTTGGAGGATATTGGTTGACCACTGTTCAGTTGATTTGTTCCTTTCATTTTACTCCACTTCAGTTGGCAACTGTGGTTGTCCAAGAAACCAGCTGTGTTTAGGCCTAGCCATGTTTGGGTTTACTACGACAACCACTTAGAACCTATTATTTCTACAATTTTTTTTTAGAGATTTCATCAAGTTTTGGATTATATTCAACATTTTAAGTTGTGTACAAATTTGTGCCACTTCTAGTCAGGTTATTTTGAAGTAGGCCTACCAGTATTAAAATTGACATTTTTTGCTGAATTGGTACAGGCATGCCGCATGAGACAGCCTAGCTGAGGGCTACCGGTACTCCATTTTTATGAAAAGAGTCCAACTTCAAAGATTGACTTGAATAGTTACCACAGCTTTGCTTAGTGAACTAAGGGTGAGCCTAAGTCAGGGACAGAAAAGGAAAAGTCATCATTGCTTGCTGGCTTTATGCCCTAATATTTCAGGGTAGCACGACAGTGGGCTTATTGCGAGATCTCCCAGTATTGTATTCTCTTGATACATGACAACAAGATTGCAAAAAAAGCGTCACATATAGACCTACGCAAAGCTATGCCAGCTGAATGATATCATTGAGTAATTATCCTTAGGGATAGAGTGGCAGAGCCCTGGTTAAACAGTCTACAGACCATGGTGATGTTACGCATGGTAATCCTGCTACGAGCGCTGTTATCACCAAGAAAATGTCACTTGCTAGAGCACGTTGCGAGTGAATGCTGCTAGGAGCGCTGTTTTGGATCAGTCAACTTTGTGATTGTTGGGTGAGCATAGGCTCTGTCATACAGCATTGCCTATCTAGAGATGATATGCATGAATAGACAGTAAATCTTGGTAGATACTGACAGTTGAAGTGCAACCCAAAATAAAATAAAATGTTGATAGTAAGTTATAAGCCTACCTGATGATGTTGGGTAGACCGCCATGAATCAAAATCTTCATGTTCATTCACGTGGTCCTTTGGGCCATTTGACACTGCAAACAAAACAATGATGAGTGACCAACTGCAAGGTTACAATGTCAAGGCCAGTAGGCCCTAGGGTAATTTTACTGATTAACATACCATGGCCAATTTTTGTTTGATGTTTGCGTTTTTGATGTTTTCTGATGGATCTGGTTTATATCTATGGTGTGTAGTTTGGACATTTTGAATTTTGTTTGTTTTAATGTGTTTTTTTACTCACTTGAAGTTGATGCTTTGTGATCTGACAAATGTGACAAAAGCTGAGCAGTAGGTTAGGTTCGGGTCAGGTTAGTGTCCAAACCTTGCGTATACCGCCGGCAGGCGGAACGGAGCTTATGTTTGAAAAAAAATGAAAATTGAAAAAAAAAAATGAAAAAAAAAAAATGGCCGACCTTATTACCACGTTACGTTTTGAGAGTCGAAACGTTACGTGGCAGTGGTAATTGCTGCCACGTAACGTTTTGGTTCATTTTAATCAAAACGTCACGTGGCAGCTATTCTGAAAATTGCTGCCACGTAACGTTTTGGTTTTGAATGTGTGTTTTACAGCTGCTGACCGAGCAAACAATGTTTCCTTTCCAGGCCTACGCTGTCTACTGATTGTGATTATTAATATAGAAAGGTCGTAAATTAGTTCAGGTTTCTGATCTTGGAACACTTTATTTTTTACATGTGGTAAACTTGTTAAACCTACGGTAAAAACAATGAATTACCAAGTGTTGTGTGATAGGCCTATCAGCTAAAACTGACCTGTCAAAATGTACGTTTTGACAAGAGACTGTCAAAACGTAGTTTTTGATATGACTTTGACCTTATATCTTTGGATCCAGGACGTAATTGTGGGAAGGTAAGACCAGGCTTAGAAGATAAACGTTGATTGCAATAATAATAATAATTAAAAAAAGAAGTTTCTCTAAACGTAAATTGGTGAATCTCAAAACGTTACGTTTTGACTTTTTACATGAGGTACTTCCAAGACGATCGTTCAAAGAAAGACGGAGTTATTTTCCAAGACACATCATTTTATAGGTGGAATGTGAAGATTATAGAAATATCTTTGGTGAAGATATTCAGAACGACATTTATCCAGGCTCATCAGCTGACATAATAATGACATTACAGTAAAAAGAATTGATTACAAAGTGGTTAGCTACACGTAGGACTATCACAACATTTTGTAATCCTTTGTTTTTACCGTGATGTCAGCTGATGTAAGTCTATAAAAAAAGTCAAAAATTACGTTTTGACAGCTGATGGTAAGACTATAAAAAAGTCAAAAATTACGTTTATAAAAAGTAAAAAATTACGCTTTGACAGCTGATGTAAGTCTATAAAAAAGTCAAAAATTACGTTTGGACAGGTCAGTTTTTGTAATGCATTGTTTTTACCGTAATGTCAACTGACCTAGCTCTAGAAAAAAACTACCGTACAATTAAGTTCTGGATTCAGAGGTACTAGATCGAAGTCTTGTCATAAAGGTACATTTGACAGTTCCGTTTTAGCTACGCGTAAGACTATCACAACATTTTGTAATCCTTTGTTTTTACCGTGATGTCAGCTGATGAAAGTCTATGAAAAAAGTCAAAAATTACGTTTTGACAGCTGAAGTAAGTCTATAAAAGTCAAAAATTACGTTTTGACAGCTGATGTAAGTCTATAAAAAAGTCAAAAATTACGTTTTGACAGGTCAGTTTTAGCTAAGCCTATAGGTCTATCACACAACAATCAGTAATTAATCCATTGTTTTTACCGTAGGTTCAACAAGTTTTGACTAGAAACGTAAGAAAAAAACAGAACATAACCATCTTTAAAACCAAAACGTTACGTGGCAGCAATTATCATTGTTGCTGCCACGTAACATTTCGACTCAAAACGTAGAAAAAAACAAAACGTCACGTGGCAGCAATTTTGAAAATAGCTGCCACGTAACGTTTCGACTCTCAAAACGTAACGTGGTAATAAGCACTCCGAAAAAAAATTGTCTTGGTACGTTAATCAGTACCCAAATTTATCGGCCTTAGGCTTTGGCCCAACTGGAAGGCTAGTCAAACCACTCAATGGCCAAACTGATTAACAAGGCTGCTAGGCATAGGCCTAGGTCTAGCCTACATAAAAAATGGGCCTAGGCCCTAGGCATATTTTGTCAATTTCTCAGAAGGATATTGGTACTAGATTTAGGCCTATATAATAACAGCTGGCTGGATCCAATTGGAAAGACATATACCATAGGTAGGCCTAGGCCAATATGCTAAGACAACATTATTTAGGCTCTGGCTCAAAAGTTCACATGACCCCTAGACTTTTATCTTCACTTCAAGCTGATGATGGTAGCTGGCCCAGATAACAAACAACATCTTCACTTCCAAGCTGATAGGCCTAGGCCTAAACATTTATTATGTAAACAGAAAAATAGAAGATAAGAGCAGTCAATAGGCTTGATGTAACAATGGAAAAATAAACCTACTAATTTGTTAGGCCTAGCCTAGGCCTATGCCTCACACTATATTCCTTGGATATTCAGTAAGAGCATTCTGAAGAATTGGTAAGGTGACAAAAATATTGACTGTCATTGATGAGAAATTGATTGTCTCTGCTTACCTTGATTCCCTTGTCCTTTCATCCGCTGAAATGTCACGATTCGCAGAACATGGAAAGGAAGTGTAATAATTAGTACATATAGCTTAGACGTGACAATATGCCATTCAGCCTTCACACTGTAATAATAACATAAATATAGGCTGATCTTGAACAGAAAGCTACGCCCAACAAGAAAATCTTCAATTCTTCTTTCTTTACCTGGTCTGACACGCCTGCTGACATCACCTAATTCCAACACAATTTAAGCAGCTTTCTGCAAAGTCTAAAACATAAAATGTTCACTATATCACGGACCACTTGTAAATAGTTTTTTTCACACGATAATATACAAAGAAACGTGTAAAATAATAAAACTTTAGTCCTCTCACTTCACTCTGAACAATGGCGACTTACCGGATGGGCATGCGCGGCATAGTTCCGCTAAGCTCCGGAAAAAATAATAATATTATATATTGAAATAATTAGGAATGAATTTATTATATAAGTAGTCTGCGCGATGAAAGAAGTTGCCCTTCAATATATTAAGCTTCACTACTTCATGAAAACGGAAAATACTTGGAATAATTTATGATCAAGGGATTGCCGTCAGCTGTTTTAGAACTCAGCAATGGGTTCCAGCGTAGCGCTCTTTCGCTCTTTGTATCAGAGTTCGATTTGGGATGTACACTAGTGGTGAACGTACCTTAGCACTTCCAGAGTCAGACATTTTCTTTTCGCATCTAAGTTTGTGAAGGTAAGCTGCTGGACTGTCCACTTCAAGAAGATTATTTCATACGTTTCTATGATTTATCTCTACTCTTAGGCATCAATTAACAGTTTGTATCTTTCCTTGTTCACAGTTTGTTGGATATCTAACTCAACCGAAAATGGTGGCAGCAAAGAAACAGGTAATGACAGCAATTTCTTTTACGCCTAGGCCTATGCCTAGTTACACACGTGGCTCAAGTAATTTTGCCATTTATAACAAAAACTCATGTCTTATATTTCTGATTTTAGAAAAAAGCGATGGAGAGCATCAACTCTCGATTGGCTCTCGTCATGAAGTCCGGAAAATTCTGCCTGGGACTGAAACAAACATTGAAAACTCTGCGACAGGGAAAAGCAAAACTTGTCATCATTGCCAACAACACCCCTCCCCTGAGGTGAGACTGAGAAGTAGTTTTCCCTATTTTAAATGTCAGATTTTGTAACATTAGTTACAAAAATTTAAGAAGGGAATTCTATGGAGTAGTCTCAATTTCACTGCTTTGAGAAAAGTCTGATCATTTGATCCAATCCAACTAATGTATCTAGCCTCTAGGCCCACTGTGTAAGCCTAGACCTAGTTTCAAAACTATCAAATTTAAGATGGTCATTGAGATCATATTCAAAATTACTCAAGCAGTGAAGTACCTGTAAAGACTAACTATTTGCCTGTAGTATGCTGGAGATACCAGACCAGTGGTAATCTAGCAGGCTACGAAGGCAGTTCATCATGCCTTACATCCAAAGGTAGGCCTAGCCCTGGGGTTTCATCCTGGCCCTGTTATTGCTGTCGTATACTAACTCAGTTTTCCTTTTTGTTTCCAGGAAGTCTGAAATTGAATACTACGCCATGTTGGCCAAGACTGGTGTCCACCACTACACTGGAAACAATATCGAGCTCGGAACAGCGTGCGGAAAGTATTTCCGAGTTTGTACCCTCTCGATCACAGACCCTGGTGATTCTGACATTATTCGATCAATGCCAACAGGAGATGCCCAATAATTTATGTTTTGTAATCTCTTGTAACCTCTACAAATAAATTTAAGGCATTTTCTTCTATTCTGTCTTCTTCAATTATCGGAACAACCTTAGCAACCAAATCCTCCAGCTCTCATTTATTACCCTATTTCTGGTCAATAGTGGCTATAGGTGTAGTAATGTTCTAAGCAATGATCATTTTAGTGTGGGGTGTGGTTTTAGTTTTGTTCTCTGGAAGTATAAGCATACGTTGGTGTACCGGTACCGTAATGTTCAATTTGTCATGAAATTTGTGAAGTTCATTACCAGTAGGCCTACTAGGCTTGGACTTGAATTTATGTGACTGCTTGTATGTGTTATCAATTTTTCAGTTTCAACATGTTTTTTATCCTTTTTAAACAATCAGATGACAAATATAAAATAGAATAACAAACACGAAATGAGAATAATAACAAATAAATTCAATACGAATATAATGGTAAATAAGAAGAATGAAGAAGAACTGCCATTAGTGCGAAATAAGTTGATTAATAATAAGAAGCCCGCATACGAACGAATTCCTGTGTGCGGGCAACATAACGTGTGATTATTTTACAAAATTTGGCTATGAAGCAAATAATAAAATGAGTAAAATAAGTACATCTATTTTGTTAACAGAGAAGACCGAAACAAATATTGAAACAATTAGAATAAATGTTCACAAAATTACTCTTGATTGAAAAATGAACAGTTATGATAATGATTAGAAGAAAAAGCATAGCGTGAGAGATTATAAACAAAGCACATAAAAGTGAAATTACAATTAAGTTATATGAACCAAAACACTGATGGGATGGAAAGCAAACATTGAACACATTATTAACGAAAAATTCCAAAATTTCCATGAAGAGCTTATAGTCATTTTGGAACCATAATCCAACAACAAATTACCGTGTCATGACAACAATATAATTTAAATGTGGTTTTTGTTTCATGTATGAAACCCACCCTGTAGTTAAATATTCAATAATATCCAACTTGTTAGTTTTTTTTTTAAAGCGGTTAAACTCTTAGTAGAACGAATAGAACGTGGAATCTTATTGTACAATTTTGGACCTATAAAATCTATGTGCTGCTGTCCAATTTGTTCATTACGTCTATGACTATCGATAACGTAACGGGATAAGCAACACGGCATAAGTCATATCCTTTTAACATTAGGCCGTTTTCACCATGATGGAATCAGCGCGCTTTCGTATACATTTGTGAGATTCGCAATTCCAAATCAAATCGTACGTATTAGGCTCTTATTTCAATATATAGTACATAGTTGTACAATTGCATTGATTTCAATCTTTCTAGTAGATGATGAGTAGTTATCCAGTTATCAAATGGTAAATATAGCAGTAGGGCTCTTGACTAGGGGACTAAATGCTTTTACAGACATATTTTAAATTTGGATTGGCTAATTCAAATGAAGTTCATCCCAATATTGTTTAATGCAGTTGGAAAGAGCTGGATTCACAGATTGCATTACATTTATTACTTGGGGAGCCCGTAGACTGGACCCCGATATTGTGGGCAACAAAAGTGTATTAAATGTCGTGTGGATATAGTGGACCACAAACTAGATATACTGTACCCCAAAGCTCGTTAGACATACTGCACCCCGGTATTCTGGTCCCCGATATAGTGGGCCACAAAACTAGGACACGGGTGGTCCAGAATATCTTTTCCGAACGACCGAAGTGGTATTGTGGACCCCGATAAACTGATACACAGAGATTTGTCATTGTTGACCCCAATAAACTGAGCCCCGATATTGTGGGCCACAAAAGTGTATTAAATGTCGTGTGGATATAGTGTACCACAAACTAGATATACTGTACCCCAAAGCTCGTTAGACATACTGCACCCCGGTATTCTGGTCCCCGATATAGTGGGCCACAAAACTAGAATACGGGTGGTCCAGAATATCTTTTCCAAACGACCGAAGTGGTATTGTGGACCCCAATAAACTGATACACAAAGATTTATTGGGGTTAACAATGACAAATCTTTGTGTATCAGTTTATTGGGGTCCACAATACCACTTCGGTCGTTCGGAAAAGATATTCTGGACCACCCGTGTTCTAGTTTTGTGGCCCACTATATCGGGGACCAGAATACCGGGGTGCAGTATGTCTAACGAGCTTTGGGGTACAGTATATCTAGTTTGTGGTACACTATATCCACACGACATTTAATACACTTTTGTGGCCCACAATATCGGGGTTCAGTTTATTGGGGTCAACAACAACAAATCTCTGTGTATCAGTTTATTGGGGTCCACAATACCACTTCGGTCGTTTGGAAAAGATATTCTGGACCCCCATGTTCTAGTTTTGTGGCCCACTATATTGGGGACCACAAAACCAAAGTATTTGTACAATTTTCTGGTTTAAACGTGTGGGCCACAATACTGGGGTCCACTTTATCCTTTTCTTGGGGTACAGAATATCGGGGTTCACAATACTGTGGTCCACAAGAGCGGTACCCATTACTTGTATAGATCAACACACAATAATACCAGCAAATCATCATAACATTTGTAAGGCGGCATCCCTTTGATATACGCATGGTGCGAAAGCAAACCGCCATGTTGCTTATCCCGTTACGTTATTGATAGTCATAGATTACGTTTAGGAAAAGCAAGAAGATTTAAATCGAAAGTACGTGTTTGATGAACCTTAGTTATAGTGTTAGCTTTATTGAATGAATTAATATTTTTATAAATATAAATTAATGAAGATTTGATGAACAACTGATTCAAATTTAGAACTTTAGTTTCCTGAAATAACATTAGTGTTGAAAATAATATTGGTTTATTAAGAATAACTTTTAGAATTAGTTTTTGAATATTGACGATTGGACTGAAATTAGTTTTATTTGCTCCCCCCCAACCTATTATACCATATTCAAAAAAAGACTGAACCATAGACTTGTAAACCATCAAAAGCAATTTGCGAGTGAGAATATGGCGAAGTCTATAAAATAAATAAAGAATATTTCTTTTTTTTTTAACCAGAGATTTTATGTGCACGTTCCACCTTAAATGTTCATCAATGATGATTCCAAGATATTTTAGGTGAGAGCTAGCTTGAAGAGTAGTACAACTGCAATCACCGTTTATTTGGCAATGGTCTGAATGAAGCTGCAATTTGTAGTTTGAACCCGGTTCAGTTTTTGAATTGACCGTGATAGGAATGTAAGAAGTCTTGGATGTATTTAATGTTAACAAATTACCATTAAGCCAGTGATAGACAGATTGTGAGGATTGGTTGGCTGTTTTAAAAACTTCTTCCCAATTATCTCCAACGAATACTAGAGCTGTATTATCCGCATATGAAAATATATTCCCATTTATGTCCAGGTTACAGAGGTTGTTTATATATACATATTAAGAACAGGATCGGTCCCAGAACCGTACCCTTAGGGACGCCGATGGTGATAGTTTTTTCTCCACTGAAAGAGTTTCCCACTTTAACCTTTTGTTTTCTATTTGACAGATGACTGCTGAATAATTCTAAAACTACACCACGAATGCCCGCCATCTCCATTTTATTCAGTAATATTTTGTGGTCTACAGTGTCAAAAGCTTTGGCTAGATCTAGAAACACTGCCAAAGCTTTTTTATTATCATCCAGAGATCTATATAGCAAACTAGTTAGATTCCATATTGCAATATCAGTACTACTCTTAGGCCTGAAACCAAATTGATGAGGAGAAAGTAAGTTTTTTAAATCTAAAAAGGATAGTAATTTCATTTTGATACATTTTTCAAATAATTTCGAAAAATGGGATATCAGCGATATAGGTCTATAATTTTCTAATAGCGTAATATCATTTTTTTATGAATCGGAATTACAAGTGCAGTTTTAAATGTATCTGGGAAAAGTCCGGCTTGAAAGCATTTGTTGAATATGTATACAAGGGGAGGAGTTATATACGACTTTGCACATTTGATTGCAAAAGTTTGTATGTCGTCAGATCCACAAGCAGAATTTATTTTTAAATTCTCGATTAGATCAAGAACTTCATTTTCTGTTATTGGATTTAAAAACATATTGATATTATTCATATTTACATTTGGATAGTTTATTTTTGATTGCATGGGATCATCACCTGAAGGAGAGTTTACTCTATTTTTTTAATTACATTGGCCAACATCTTTGAAATTACATTTTTCTCTCTAGGGTGTATTTGTTTGTCGCGTTTTTTCTTGTCGCCTGATACGACTTCGGACCAAATTTCCTTTTGTCCATTCACGATCCAGAATACAACCGAAATAAGATGAAATCTTTTGGCAAAACCAAGAGTAAAAACAGATTAAATGATTACTATGAAAATTGTCGACCAAATTCTGTCTACGGTCTTCCGGTTTTCTGACTCAATCAATGCATACAGAAGCTAGTTTCGACCGTTTGATTCGAAGAACCGCGGGCAAAGACCCCATCATCTAAGAAGACACAAAACTGAGCTTGTTAACCATGTAACTGCTCACTAGCGCTACCTGTCGCAGTGGAGTGAAGAAGAGATATCTGCTTTACCGTCAATATGTCCAATGCATATCACACTGATCTGATGTAGTTATCATGTTTTCAATCGACGACTCGTAGTCTCCGCCCCCATGACGTCACAAATCATACCATCCAATCAACATGGCTGTTAGAACTGTAGTCTAATTCAAATATCCAATCAGGGTACAGTGGAGCCTCAATTATAATTTTCTCATATATACATTTAAAACTTTCATTTTTTGATCCAACCCATATGCTCCACATGTTGAATAGTCTCATTAATAAGTTTTTCACGTTAATACATTTTTTTAGTCTGGTCCCCTGAAAAAGGGAATAAAAGACGTTCGACTGTATCTTCAAAATGACCCAAATGATTTAGATCCAACTGGACGACTGGTGAAGCCACGCCCATTTCGAGTCGTCAATTATTCATACAAATATTTGTGATACCGTAAGTTATAAATAGTGGGGTGATGTGCAAATGACCGGATATTTCAATTGGCCAAGCTTGGGCTGTACTCACATTCCCGTTTCGCCTGGAGTCTGAAGAATCACTTCGGTTGTACCTGGATTAAACACTCGGTAATATAACAGATAGTGTCATCTCGTCCACTCATGATGGAACTATATTGATGAAATAGATTAATTCAAAGAAAAAACATGGATGATCATGTGAATCAAAGAGGTTGTGAAAGAAAACATTTTGAAAATCATTTTAAGTGGCCTGCCAGAGGAATAATTCACTCCCGATACGCATCGCTCTGTTGTCGCTTAGAAGGCTTAGTTTTGCGTCTTCCAACGTAGTTAGATATTAAGGTCTTTGCCGTGGGTGTGAAAAAGTTTGTGATGTGGAAAAAAATCATGACGAATGACGAGGAAAACATCGGAATGGGAGCCATAGTTTATTTTTATAAGCATACCAAAGCTGGATGAAGGTTACATTGTCAAGTTAAATAACAATTTCAATAACATTTATTATAAATAAATATTTATTACAGTGTTGACTTCTTATAATGAGAAACACCTAGCTTACAATGAATACCTAGCAGTCTGGGTATAGAAGCCATCAGTACCAACTCGACGCAAAGAAAATGTTATTTTGCAACAGAAGATATACCCTACAAACATGGGCATGCTAAAAGCATGCCGAAAAGGTTACCAAAAGAACATGCCCTAGGCGTTGCCATATTTTGTGCCCTGACGTGCCCTGTGGGAAGCTGATGAAATGAGACCTCATGAATATGCCCAGGATCCGCCCTGGATATGCCCACTGCCAACCTCACCCGAATGAGCGTGTCTAGGGCGCATGCGAGCCATGTCCAGGACACGCCCGCAGGGTATGTGTACGGCGTGTCCTGGGAGTCCCGCCCTATGTTAAATTAAATGGGGTTGGGCACGCCTGGGGCGCCCCAATATTCCCTTTGGGCATGTCTAGGGCGCGCATAGGGAATGTTTTGTGTTTGTAGGGTAGCTTGTTATACATTATCAAAATCACAAGAAACTTTGAATGACTTCTGATTTGATTAATTAAAAATAATTATTCATGAATTATATTGATTGCAATCTTGGCCCCCTCACCCGACACACTAATACATACAACTTCTCGAAATCCTTATCTGGATAATTTATTTGACTCATTTCACCCAAAGTCAGTCCAACAATGCGCACACAGCATTAGAGAATTAAGTTACTTATCATTAGAGACATGTAAACATAGTTTCTGTTTCTTCTTCTCACAGCATTTAGAATTTGAAAAGTAGCATTTTGGTGCATCTATTATTTTGAAACATCGTGTTTTGTAGCGCAACAACGTTCTGTATTTCGTAGCTAGACGAACTTGGCTACAAGTACATTTCATTTGCTATCGTTGCGCTTGAATCAACAGCATCGTGACATGCAAGGTTGGCCAACTTTACCAACACTGTCGGCGCATTTCTGGGCTTCAAGCTAGCTTCAATGGAAACATTGCTATTTGTGGTAGTTGTAAGTTTGCATAATGTTTATATATTTCTGTGTGTACGACAACTGTATGTATTTATGTATCCTTCTGTATTTTATTGTATTTTTCGTGTATTCAATTTTGTTTCTGAAATTTATGTGAATTTCATTTTAAACTGGTTAAATGTAAGAACGGCTCTGGCGAATTTTGTCAGCAATAAAGATCCTTTAATAATAATAATAGTTATCTGTGAATACAACAGTCTAAACTAACAATGACTACGTTTGTCACACAGCTGGGCAACGGTTCAAACATTCTAACTGATGTACACAAAGTGATTAGTCAAACACAATCAAGTTCCAACACGGTTCAAGCTGCCATTTGGCTTTCAAATCAAATCTCAAAACGGATTAAAATGGTTTGGAGCATCGCGATAAAACACGTCAAATATTTCCGTCGTTTCCAGACTGTGATGATCGTAGTCAGTGCAGTTGTTATAACCATGGTAACTCGCCTCCAGTCTAGCCTCTAGCCGCGCCAGCGTACGGCAACAGACCTCGGAGCATTTGTACAGATCAATGGCATGCAAGCACAAGGGCGTAATCGTTCATTACGCTTCTATTTAGACCAACATATTTTTGGAGCTCCTTAAATGCAATAATTAATAATATAATTTTACTGACTGTTTTACTTTAATTACGGCATTTGGTTGCTTAATACTTAATAATAAGGAGTATATACAAAATAACATCAAACTCTTCTCACGCTCAAATGCAGTCTCAATCGACATATACGTAACAAAGTCAAAATGGAGAAGTATATAAAAACTAGAATTATTATGAATGCTACTCATGTAGGCCTACCACGGATTAGCTGCTCCTTGATATAGGCAATACTAATAACATGACATCAAAGGTGATTCCTGCCATCTTGCCTGACAACACTGCTTGATTATATCACTTAACTCTAGATTAAATAAATTACTTTGGTTTATATAAAAAGTATTGAAGTTAAGACCACAAAACTGCCATAACCCTGTCATGATTCACCGATACCGGCACATTAAACATATAAACCGAAAACAACCGTATAAAAATATCCTCCCCCCTCCCCCTCCAGCCCTGTTGCACGTCTTCTGGTGTCGCGTGGGCAACAGCAGGAAGGTGGCGGCCGTCGCTACATCTCAGACTGACTTCTTCTTCTGGTCGGAGCCTCCTCCTCCTCCGATGATCTTCTTGCGTTGAGAGAACATGTGCAAGTACATCTTCGGGAACACTGGAACATACAGGAACATCTTGACTCCTTGTTCCCCGGGTGTTGAAACTATGTAGGCCTACCAATTCACCATCCAAAGCTATGAACCTACTGATCGTTAGTATGAAGGAACTATTTTGTTACAAAATGATGTTGACGTTGGCTCGGCTGTGGCAACAGTAATAATTGGCCAGTGAAGAGAATGAGGGCATGGATCAAAAGGCCTAGCAATAGAATGGAATGTTTTCCGAGCTTGAAATGAATCGGATGAAAATCGTAGCGCAATGTTATTATTATTATTATTCAACTCTTGCAAATGCACATAAATGCGCGGTGGCAAGTTCCCTAAGTACCCCTATCCCACCACGAATACGACACGAATATTCAGACGATTCGTAAGTTCTTATATAATTGATAGGGCCTACTAGTTTATTTTTTCTGTTCTAGGCTCTGTATTATTTCTTATTCATCTTTGTATATTTTTTAATAATTTACATTACCATGTTAATTAGGCCATGTTAGGTTAACAAACGCTGAAAGGGCTTATGGACCAAGCATTCATACATTTAATATAATTTGGTTGATAAATAATAATTAGATGATCAAAAGCAAAGACTCCATCCCACTTTTATAGAGCTTTGTCTGTGTTTTTTTTGTGTTTTTTTTGTGTTCGTTTGTTGTAAGCACTCCACAGGCCGCACTTTGACTGATCAACATGAAACCTTTTCTGTAAACGCAAACGTATTTAACTTAGAGCTGTAAAGTTTTTGGAATGAATCAGTTGGACTAATTTTGAGAAATATCACCTCAAAGTTTCTAAAAACCCATTAAGATTAGGCTGGGCAAGAAAATTTGAAAAATAAAATTTTCTCTGAATGTGTAAAAATGAATGATACACATTATCACCATTTTGTCAGCAATTCGAAGCAGCAGTTTTCAAAAAAAAAAAAATCAATTACCGTACTGTTTTTATTCATGTAATATATGGAAATAATAGCAGAATTATGTTGCTATTAAAACTGGATTCACAATGGGATTGATTGATTGATTATTGTTTGCTCAACGACCCCACCAACAGCTAGGTTACACAAGTGATGAATGATTAACTAAAGTTAGGAGATATGATATCAGTGTTGACGTTCACATTGTGTTTAATATTAGTGACTGACCTTGAAAGTTGACCAACTTTCAACTTTAGTATTAATCGTTAGTTTCAATCATTAGTCCGACCAATCAGAAGTCGTGGATTTGAAGCGACCGGAAGTCAATGCAATAGGAGGCGGCAAGCCTGACGTTTGCTCGATGTTCCCGCTTCTTTACAGCCTTCTAACATGTAGATTTCCAAGTCTGTCATCTTTAAGAAAGCTACGATTCATGAGAAGTACGTCATTTCCGCCAAAATTAATTCTTATTTCAAGTCTATGTGAATGCTCAGTTTCTTAATTTTAGTATTTAGTACCGGTACTAGTCACTAATAATTAGTTTGCATCAAGATGCATTGAAGGTTGCGTTTACCCGTGTTTCCCGGTGGCAAACTAACGCAACCCTCAATGCATCTTGGTTTGCATTGTGAATCCAGCTCAAGATTCAATGCTTCCTAGATTCCTAGGTGTGTAGAATACAAGAGTCGATAAAGTAGCAAGGGTAGAACTACTTTAACGACTCTTATTATACCTTATTCAGATATCTCGCTCATCTTACAACGCATGCTGCGTTTGCCTGGTAAATAAATGAATACGAGTTATGTATAAAACTGAAGTAGTCCGTGTACTAGTGATGCCTTCGCATAACAAATTAGGAACCGGGTACCCACCGAAATTACCCGTGTAATTCTGAATAAAATCAAAATCCTCTTTTCATTTATATCACTTATTCCAATTCCCAGTATTTCATCAGGTAGAATCGTCCTTCTTTGTCTTCGAAGAGAAAAGACATCCCCTTTGACTGCCACACAGCTAGTGTACTGATTCACAGACGAAATACCAGCTATCTACTGGACCTGGCAGTGACCTGGCAGTGACCTGGTAGTGAGCGGCAGAAGAGGGAGGGGTGGGGTCATATGAATGCCTTCAGAAAGCTAATGTGTTGACATTGGACAATAGAAACAAATTGAGGGGGTTATTCTTGTTTGTTGATAGTTGGTGAAATGTCATTGGAAGTACCGATATATGGAGGTTCCGATCAATTGTCCTCCTTATCCATTAGGTTGTTTGTGTCCATTCCCCAAATATTGCATGAGAAACTTTACTTTAATGGAGGTATCTTTGAGGTTTTATGCGCACATCATGACTCTTGCCAGAAAATTGAAAAAACTAAGAACAAAATATTTAAAATGGGGTGGTATCATCGCCCTTGTGGTGCCCCGTCCAAACGATCCTATCTTTCATCCACAGCCTTAATTGGGGAACAATGATTTTGTATAATAAAAATAAACAAAACAATTAGGCCTATGCGAGATTGAGCTTTCTGAAACGGTCTCTTGTTCATATTTCAGGTACCGGTACCTGGATAAGAGAAGTAGACCCGAGTAATGCCTACCCTAGGTCCGTGTACTCACGTGGAATGTAGGACAGCATGATGCCGATCAACAGGTATTGGTAGTTGAACGTGAAGTTCCACATGTTGGGCAGCTCGAAGGTCCACAGCTTCATGTCCCGAGCGTACGACTGAGCGTAGTAGAAACACAGCAGTTCCCCCGTTACGCCGATCGGGTACAGCGCGTAGAAGAATGTGTAGCTGTACAACAATACAATCTCCGCTTCCTTACAACATTCTGTTTTACAAGAAAGAAGTAGGCCAGGCACTACCGGTATAGGCCTACCGTAAAATGGTTACACTACACTGACAATCAGTCAGTTGATCTAGATTGGATTCAACGACACACTGTTATGATGACTCAGATCTAATCGGCGTCGATGAATGATGTTGGATAGTGTAAGTGCGGCGGTCGTGGTCTGTTCTTAAAGAACAACCCAGTAGGCCTACTATTTTTAAAGAGAAAGAGAAGCCACAAAAAAGTGTGTCAGGATGGTCGACTATTCCGGTGACGGCTCATCTCGGCCTACGCTCTTCAGTTTGACAATCGGCTCATCCAATACAAATCAGCAATACCGCCAACTTACCGACACCATATGAGAGCATACGGTACAGCCCCGATGAGATTGAGAGCGTAATACAAGTATCGAATGATCTCCGTGACGGACCACGCAAACAGAGCCAGCGGCAATCCTGGGGAAGCAGGTGCAGTGGGAGTCGGTAACAGGACGCCGCACACAACCATTACTCGTGAAAACACCTGCAGCGTTGTCACCACAAGGTTGGATGGGACGAGACGAAGAGCTACGTGAACAATCTGATGGCAAAGGTCATGGATTGGTTTCAGAATATGGTAGCTCTATACACTTGTACTGACTAGGTCCAGGCATGGGCCTATATGCCTATATAGACCCATCATCTGGCAATAAAATGGAGGGTGCCTGAGGCAGTGTCGTAACTAGGGATTTCGGTGCTGCTGCTAGTCTGATTTTATTTCACTGTGGTGCTACTAGGCCTACGTTGCAATAGGCGACTTGAAATCAGACATCTGAGATACTTCCGTACAATAGGCCTACCTTTTCAACAACTTGGGTCAAAAGCTTGAAGCTGAATTTGGTTAATCTGAATGATACATACCTCTAACAGAGCTGCATTTTGGAAAATCACCACAATGGGTTTAACCGTCTCCCACAGCGAAACATCTCGCGGACCTGCGGCATAGTGTTTTACAAGGAGAAAGAAAAGGTAGCTCCAACTGAAAGAACAAATTAATAATTCATCAAAAGGTCAGAACTTGTAACGTGATTTACAAATCGTAATAGGCTCTAGTTGTACCTAGGGTTTATACTGCTAAATAATTATAATTGCCTTT
Organism: Brachyptera risi; assembly: GCA_964007535.1. Classification (NCBI taxonomy): domain Eukaryota; kingdom Metazoa; phylum Arthropoda; class Insecta; order Plecoptera; family Taeniopterygidae; genus Brachyptera; species Brachyptera risi. The sequence continues at coordinate 3,553,752 of OZ023336.1, forward strand.
CTGTTACTACGTACATAACCTAAAAACTTACCCTATAACTTGTGCAAAGTTGTAAATAAATAGATAACCTTTTACAAGACTTGAAGGCTCTTTACTTGCTTTTCCTTCAGGTTTCATTTTCGATGCAGCCATTGTAATGACTAGCAAGATATCAAATAGCCACGCTGGCCTTTTCCCGAATTAGATACTGAATGACTATCATAAAGTCCGCTTTGCGATTATGTAGATTGGATGTAAATATTTGGAAAGTGTCAGCAGTTTCGAACTTCCGATGTCCGAGGAACGAAAGCTAGTTGTCCTGAGTTCGAACCCTGAAATGCAAGGTTGCCAACAACGATCAGAAGTGGCAAAATATAAAATTGATGATGGTTGTAGGGTAATTATATATTGTGTAAGTACAGTGGTTAATGAGCAACAATTAAATGACGCTGCATAATTAAAAACATAAGACACCAAGAATTGTGGGATCATGGTGGAATGAAATCTTTAGCCCTTTACGTGAATTACGTCTACATAATTCTCTAAACACACACATATAAATAATATAATATATATATATATATATATATATATATATATATATATATATATATATATATATATATATATATATATATATATAGGTCCTATATATATATATATATAGGTCCTATATATATATATATATATATATATATATATATATATATATATATATATATATATATATATATATATTATATATATATATATATATATATATATATATATATATATATATATATATATATATATATATATATATATATATATATATATATATATATATATATATATATATATATATATATATATATATATATATATATATATATATATATATATATATATATATATATATATATATATATATATATATATATATATATATATATATATATATATGTATATTTATATATATTTATATATACATATATATATATATATATATATATATATATATATATATATATATATATATATATATATATTTATATTTATATATATATATATATATATATATATATATATATATATATATATATATATATATATTTACAGGGACGTCGTTAGGATTTGTTTATTGGGGGGGCGCACAGGTTACATGAATGAAATGACCGCCCAGCTGGACACATGCCACGCGCGCGAAAAGGGGGGATTCCGCCCCCCAGCAAAGCCCCGCAGGGAAATTGTGAAAATATGAACATTTTTCAAGAGATTTTTTCGATTCACGAGTGGATTTGGAGTCTCATAATTGCATCATCATGGACATTTTCGAAGCTATAGGCCTACCTACTTTCGCCATTTCTCCATGCAAAGGCCCGCAGGGAATTTTTTGAAATAGACGATATCATTTTTCAAGCGATCTTTGATATTCACAAGCGGTTTTGGAGTCCAACTATTGAATCGCTATGGACACAACCAAAGTTATGTTTAATAGTATAATCATTATGGATATTTCCGAAGCTATTTCCTCGATTTCTCTCAGCAGTGATTTTTTTGAAACATTGTCATTTTTCAAGTGATTTTTGTGATTCACGAGCAGTTTCGGAATCTAATAATTGAATCATATAAAAAAAGGAAGTAAAGGCCAAAGTAGTAGAGTGTATTCTGATACAATTCATATTAATAAGTCATCAACTTATCATATTTTATTGTGTGTTTATTCGTAGGTCAACAATATATATATATTTTTAAATAAGGGAAGTTATTGTGGGGGCGCAAATGTCGATTGGGGGGCGGGTGAGACCCCCTAATGACGGCCCTGTATATATATATATATATATATATATATATATATATATATGAGTATATAATCAAAATAAGTAACTTAATCACGAAATTATACCAAATGAGGATCAAGGGTAAATATAATGATCTGTTGAATTCTTACCTGAATGGAAGGAAGCAGTCAGGAAATGGATTGAGAGAAGTTTCAGAAATCAAGTTCGGTATACAACAAGGAGGTACCACTTCTCCCAAGTTTCTTATATTCTACATGAATGATTTTAGAAATTTAAAATTAAAAGGTAAAATTGTAATTTATTCTGATGACATCTGTTTAGTATATGAGAGTAATGACGGAAATGAAATAACAGAGAATATACAGCAAGACATGGCTGTTATTTGAATGGTTGTGTAGTAATTACTTATCGATGAATATTGGTGAAACGAAGTACATGATTGTAACTAGAAGTGAACAGGGAAGAACACACTATGTGCCAAGTGTGCATAACGTCTTGGTTGAGCAAGTTTCCGAGTATAAATACCTACGGTTTATTATAGACTCTAAACTTAAATTCAAAAATCAAATGAGGCTCAGTATTACCAAGTCCAGTTAGTATTTATCTGAGAGTTGGTGAAAACAAATACCACAGGTAACCATGGTGATAACAAGTTTGAACTGTCAGATAGAGGCTAACTGAACTTGGTAATACCGGGCCTTAGAGTCAAAAATAGTCCGCATGATTGGTTTTCTATTTCTATGGAGAACACAAAATATAATACCTATTAATGTAAAACATCATCAATATAATGCCTTTGTTCATTCTCATCTAAGCTTCTTAGTTGGGGTATGGCTGTATGGGCTGATGCATATGCCAAAGAATCAGAAGGTATTAAGGTTTTACAAAACAAGCTACTCAAAGTTCTCTCTAATTTTAATATGAGAAAGCGTACTCAGGAAGTTTATAAAGAAACATTCAAGTTAAATGTTAACTTTGTATATAATGTACAAAGTTACTCATAATTTGATTAAGAATGATTTTCAGATATCATTCAACTCAGAGGTCCATATAGATATAATACCAGACAACTGACAAGCTATTGAAGTACACATTGATTCCACGAGAACAAATATTGGTAAAATGGCAGTCATAACCAAAGCTGCGCATTTATATAATGATGTGCCTAATAATATTAAAAGTGTGATTACGGTAAATCAATAAGGAATGATATTATAATAATAATCCGTCCCTGGTTCCAACTGAAACATTGTGTCAGGGGGTGGGTATTTCCACCATCACTAGGGCCGCAGGACTCCTGGAAACCGGTTGGCCACACCTGGCATTTCCTCCTCCTCTTCTTCCACTTCCAATTGTTCCACCAATGGCGTTCTTCACTGCACAATGTTCTCACTCGTGGCGCTAGTGCGCCATGGCCCTGCACGGTCGACTTTTCAGCTGTTACAGTTTTGTTATTGTGTTGTGTACAAATTTACATCTCGGTTTACATATCTCCGATCTTGGAAATTTCAACGGCATTCAATAGTGCTACGTTAGTGCCGTAAAATTTACCGTTAGTGCCGCTTCAGTTTCGCCGTCACGACGAATTCAATTTTCAGAACCAGCCACTCACATATCTCTGATCTTGAAAATTTCAACGATATACGTTGATGCTACGTTAGTGCCCGTTAGTGCCGTGAAAAAATCTTCAGTACCGCTTCGGTTTCACCCTTACGACGCGTTGTCAATGTGAGGGGCCAACTTCACGCCAGCCCCTCACATATCTCCGACCTTGAAAATTCCAACGGCATTTGTTAGTGGTGCGTTAGTGCCCGTTAGTGCCGTGGAAAAATTGTTAATACCTCTTCGGTTTCGCTTCTACGACGCGTTGTCAATGTGAGGGGCCAACTTCACGCCAGCCCCTCACATATCTCCGATCTTGAAAATTCCAACAGCATTCGTTGGTGTTGTGTTAGTGCTCGTTAGTGCCGTAAACATTTTTCGTTAGTGCCGCTCTGGTTTCGACGTTATAACGAGTTGTCGATGTTAGGGGCTGGCGTGAAAATTCGGCCCCTCACATGGACAACGCGTTATTTGGCGAAACCAAAGCGGCCGTAACGAAATTTTTCCAACGAATGCCGTTGGAATTTTCATGATCAGAGATATTTGAGGGGCTGGCGAAACCAAAGCGGACTAACGAAAATGTTCTAACGAATGCCGTTGGAATTTTCAAGATCGGAGATAAATGTGAGTGGCTGGCGTGAAGTTGGCCCCTTACATTGACAACGCGTCGTAGCGGCGAAACCGAAGGGGTACTAACGATTCTCTCACGGCACTAACGTTTACTGTTAGAATTGTCAAGATCGGAGATATGTGAGGGGCTGGTTCTGAAAATTGAATTCGTCAACGAATTCAACGGCGAAACTAAAGCTGCACTAACAGAAAATTTTACGGCACTAACGGGCACTAACGTAGCACTAACCAATGGTGAAATAATATAACCATATTCTGCCATGTGACCGTACACGTGTGACAACTTCACGGACGTAGTCAACCATACATAAATCACTCGATAACATGGCTCATAAGCAGACAGTTACAAAACTAGGGCAGTCCGCTGCTAGCGCACTCTGTCCGGAGCTTTGCGTGAAGAAGCCAATTCCTTCCATTTTGTTCTGTCCCCCCACTGACGTTCTGCCTCTAACTCCTTCCACCTTCCTCCTCTCATCAGTACATCCTCCTTGATCAGTCCAATCCACCTCTCTCTCGGTCGTCCCACTCTCCGTGTTCCCACTGTAGCCGCCTCGAATACCCGCCTTGGTATTCTCTCGGTTCCCATCCTCTTCATATGACCGAACCACCCAAGCCTCTCTCTTCCCAGTTTGAACCCTAATCTCTCTACTCCTAGCTCACTTCTTATCTGCTTACTTCGAACTTTATCCATTCTCGTAATCTTCTTCACACTCCTCAAGAACTTCATCTCAGCTGCCTGTAGCTGGTTCAATTCCATAATACCCATGATAAATGGAATGATATTATAATAATAAATATTACTGATCAATTTTGATACTGTCTCAAAGATCATAACACATTAATAGATTGATAATAATAATAGAATCAATCAAAAATCAAAAATCAAAATAATACATAATAATGTGGTATTATCTCTAAAAATTGTCGTAACTTTGAGCCGGATCAAAGTTATGACCTTTTGTGAATTCGGCCCCAGGACTGCGTTGTTTGTGACCATAATATAATTTTAACAATAACAACAACAATGACAGTAACAATAACAATAACTTCAGTTTTGTATACTGAAGTACTCTTCTATGTCATAGAATACATTTTCTCTAAGGTACCTGTTTATTTCACTGAGAAATTGTGACGAACCTTTGAGTTCTTCAATCTTGGAGGGTAATCTATTAACTAATCTGATATCTGCCTCACTTGGAGCCTCCTCTAAATGTTCCAAGCTGCCTGTTGGTACATGACTAATGTTCCTTGTTCCAGTGTTATGTGAGTGGATGTTTGTATTACTCCACTGTTCAGAGTTAATACCAATATCGATTCAATGTATAGATTCGTAACTGTCATGATATTTACTTGTTTAAAGTAACTTCTGCTCGATCCTGCGACATCTAACAGCCCTTCTTTGTAATTCACATGTACATTAGTCATATTGAAGTCTCTGTTGAATAAAAACACTTGATTAATCTAACTTCGGTCAATATTTAAAATCATTTCCTGCTTTCTTTTTTTATAACGGAAGGACATTTCATGAATATTTGACCCCAATTGCACAGATCGTCAAAATACATATTATTTTTCAAAACGTTCTAATCTTGCGTTCTCTCTGTGACGAATGACAGCTGTTGTAGTCGTGGATTGTTTCTATTACGTAGGCCTACATATTGTCAAGAATACATATAAACTAGGCAAGGTAAACATGTTGAGTGATTCAAAACGATCTGCACAAGAATGTTTGTAGAATATCTGAATATGATTCAAGGAACTTGCCCTGCCCGTCCGTTTTCTATACTGAAGTGTATAGTTTCCCATCAACTTGATGACATTTAGTGGGCAGTGAGAGAGAGAACTTGAATTAAGAGCCTACATTCGATTGGGAATCACACTGTCTTGAAAAATTCTCACGTTATAAGTACATAGAACCTAACTTACAAATATCTTGATAGATAAACGATATATATATATATATATAAACGATCCTATCTTTCATCCATAGCTTTCATTGGGGAACAATGATTTTGTATCAAGTTTATTTGTTATTAAATAACAATTATATCTATATTATACTCCAATGAGGAAATGTATGTCTGGGTCAAAGCCAGTCTTTGCCTTCTTTCGAGATACAAATGCAACATTTATTCAGAAAAGTTGATATTTTGATGATTTAATAACCAATAAAGGTAGGTTCATAGAGCCACGGCATTTTTGCCGGCCGGCAATCTTGTCGGGTGCCGTTGGACGTCAAATGATTTGTACCGTTCATACTACCACAGCAAAGTGCAGGGCCGTGCATTCCAGGTATGCGGGGTATGCGGCGCATACCCAATCATAATTACACATTACACATCTAATTGAATTGTGTTCTCTGAGATTATCTAGTGAATTGTTTTCGAAATTGCGGGTCAATATTTTCGGTTAAGAGTATAGTTTTGCTAACTGCAAGCGCAAGAATAAGAGTAACTCGTGTTGGGTATGCCGTGAAAACATCGCATCGCCAGGGTAGCGAAGGAGTGGATTACACGCGCAGATTTACCGTTCTAGCCCAGACTCATCAAGCGGGGGAGACATCGCGAAAAGGTAGGCTTGGTATGCGATGAAATGATCGCATGCCGTGGATTTTTCTCTAGGACACATCACGTACAGCAGTCTTAGGCCAGGCCTATAGTCACGTGTGAACTTGAGCAAGTGTTTAGGTATTGTATTTGTAGGTTATAAATGAGAGTAATCATAAATGTAAACGTATGAAGTTTGGTGATTTATGAACAAGTGAGCTAAGTTCATATTGAACACAGAACAGATTGTAATAAATTAATCATAATTAAATTCAGTGTTTTTCAATTCTCCTATTAGTATGGAAGTAACCGTCGACCACATAGAGGTGACCCCAGTCACTGTGGCTAATCTCTAGCTAGCCACTACTACATTGATGAAAATAATAATCAACGTTATGACGTGTAAATCAAAACAAAACAGTGTATCAAAAACAGTAACACATGCGAGACCGAACACGCGCAAAAGGCTAGCTCGCTAGGCCTACCACTATACGCTACCGGTGAGATTGGAAATAGAAGCACAAAATCACATTCACAGTGAGTGAGTGAGTGAGTCCCTTGGTCACTCTTAATTTTATCATGTGTTGTGACGGCAATTAAATAAAGATGTGTTTCGTAGCGAAATTAACATTATGTCAAAGCGCAAAGCAACCATGCAATAATGAATGTCGATTATTTCAGGAAAAGTGGAGAAATATGTACTTTTTTTCACCTACTTCCAGGGCAGATCGATCTGTTGTCAGTGATATTGCATTTAACAAAATTAAAACACTCTGAGCAAAAGTCTACCATGGGAAAAATAATTTTTTTTCCCTTTGTTTTTCCATCTGAATCCATTCATACGTTCCATCAAAGGTCAACAAAATACACCAAAAATTATGGTTTGAAAAAAATTCCCTGCGGGGCTAAAATGGGGGGCCTTGCCCCCTAAACCCCCCGCGGGTCACCGGCTTCGCACATACTACCCTGTCTGTGCTAATCGTTCTTCTTAAGAGTAGCATACCCAGCAAAATAATCACCGCACGCCGCAGCAGCAAACTATCGCCGACTCGAGGCAATTATATATCAAATCGATGAGATAACCATGGCAACGTCTATAGTGATCGAGTTTGACAGTCGATAGTTCGTACGTAGAACACACAGTTCGAGTATAAACGTGGCCGTGATGTCGTCTACGTCATCACGGCAAGTTTGTCATCCGGCAAAATGTTCAACTTCATTCAACTTTCAAGGCCACAGTGAACGACAAGCCCGGCAAGTCTGTGATTGGCTCATTCACTTTGACGGCACGGCAAATTCGTGTTGCCAAATTTCGTTTCCCTGTGTCAGGAACGTGAAGTTACCCATTTCATAGCATCACGCACTTCACTTCAATTCTGCTTGGTGTTATATGAGGGGACGTGGGAGGCAATGAGCCAAGTGTTTCCTGTTATTTTCCAGGCTGTATTGATAAATAATAAGTTGCACTTGGCATACAGTTTTGATTTCATACCTTTTATATGAAGAAGTTTTTGTAGTTGTTGAAATATTTCAGGACTTGGCTCCAAGTTTTTACCCGTCAGGTTTTTTGGTGGGATTATTATTTACTGGAGATATGAGTGTGTTATATGATATGGTGTTAGTGAATTGTTCACGTTGTATGAACAGTCGGCGGCCGCCCCGGCTGCCCCTGCGGTAGTTACGCCACTGCATATATATATATATATATATATATATATATATATATATATATATATATATATATATATATATATATATACGGTATATATATATATATATATATATATATATATATATATATATATATATATATATATATATATATATATACGGTATATATATATATATATATATATATATATATATATATATATATATATATACGGAATATATATATATATACGGAATATATATATATATATATATATATATATATATATATATATATATATATATATGTATATATATATATATATATATATATATATATATATATATATATATATATATATATATATATATATATGTATATATATATATATATATATATATATATATATATATATATATATATATATATATATATATATATATATATATATATATATATATATATATATATATATATATATATATATATATATATACATAATATATGTATATTATATATATATTCAAATATATATATATATATATATATATATATATATATATATATATATGGTAGTATTATTTCTGCGGTAATGCCACTATGTTGAAACTCTTCGTCGAACTTCTTCTCGACACGAAGAGTTTCAACATAGTGGCATTACCGCAGAAATAATACTACCATATATATATATATATATATATATATATATATATATATATATATATATATATATATATATATGTATATTTAAATATATATAATATACATATATTATGTATATATATATATATATATATATATATATATATATATATATATATATATATGTATATTTATATATATATATATATATATATATATATATATATATATATATATATTTATATATATATATATATATATATATATATATATATATATATATATACATAATATATGTATATTATATATATTTAAATATATATATATATATATATATATATATATATATATATATATATATATATATATATATATATATATATATGGTAGTATTATTTCTGCGGCAATGCCACTATGTTGAAACTCTTCGTGTCGACGTTTCGGCAGACTTTGCTCCGCCATCTTCAGGACTCGGTCGGTGGTCAGCACTCGAATGAAACCAGAACATTCTGTGCGTCGTCAAGTACTAAAATCAAGAGAATCAGCTATCCAATGATAGTCGTTAGTTTGTTAAAATCGGTGCTGATTCGATCGGGTGATGTTAAACCCCTTCTGATTGGATGAGGGATCTCAGTCAGTCAGGAAAGCTCCTCATGAGCTCGTCGTGTTGTTGATGATGAGTTTAGTAAGGCTTCTGGTGATCGGCCGGCGCAACTCAGAGGTATTCCCGCGAGTTGATGAGCTTGCGACCGGACCATCCCAAGCGGTCACCCATCCAACTTGTGGCCCGAGAGACGATTGCTTAACCACGGAACATGCTTGTCTAGTCGAACTCCGAGTGACTGCTGGTGAGGTAGTGGAAATGGAGGTTTGGTGATCGACCCCCCGGCTGTAAGATTTAGATAATGTTGAAATAGAGTCGGGCCGTATGTGTTTGACTGGGACAGAAGCAACGACTGTCTGCCGAAACGTCTGCCGAAACGTCGACACGAGGAGTTTCAACATAGTGGCATTACCGCAGAAATAATACTACCAACTACCATCGGCCACGAGAACCTACGTAAGCACACATATATATATATATATATATATATATATATATATATATATATATATATATATATATATATATATATATATATATGATAATTAAACTTCTTGGCTACGATCCAATATCGAGATATTTGGGATTTTATAGTTATGTCGAAAAAGATACGCCTCGACCGGGATTCGTGCCCGGGACCTTCTGCTTGCCGGGCAGGTGCTCTACCACTAAGCTACCGAGGTATTACTCCTTCGACATAACTATATTTAGACTCACGATACTTCGAGGGGACTAGCCCTAGAGGGGGCTTGGGTTCACCCAAGGTGTAACGATTATACGCTACCACAGATCCTTGTGACTCTATTTTACCTTCACCTAGGCATGAGGACAATGATATGAAGAATCTGAAATACATGTTTGAGCAATCATCAAACAGTACCATATTAACCTATTATATTGGATGGATTGAATGGTTGGAAATGGATGGAAATGAGAAGGTCCCGGGCTCGAATCCCGGTCGAGGCGTATCTTTTTCGACATAACTATAAAATCCCATATATATATATATATATATATATATATATATATATATATATATATATATATATATCAGTAGCGAGCGGTGATTATTTAGCTGGGTATGCTACTCTTAATGAAAACAAGTAATCCATACAGGGTAGTATGTGCGAAGCCGATGACCCGGAGGGGGCTTGGGGGGCAAGGCCCCCCATTCTCAGCCCCGCAGGGAATTTTTTTTTAAACCATAATTTTAGGTGTTTTTTGTCGAGTTTTGATGGTACGTATGGAAGAGAGCTAGACTAGAGATTTAGCTATAAGCCCATGCCAATGAGCATTTACTATTAGGTCGACAAGTCGATCGGTAGAGATGCACAAGAGCAGTAACAACTCTCGTAGATCTATGAGTAATGCCACTCCGCATCTCAGCGGCCGCAGCGGCATACGGCGACATGTCGATCGGTAGAAGATGCACAAGAGCAGTAACAACTCTCGCAGATCTATGAGTAATGCCACTCCGCATCTCAGCGGCCGCAGCGGCATACGGCGACATGTCGATCGGTAGAAGATGCACAAGAGCAGTAACAACTCTCGCAGATCTATGAGTAATGCCACTCCGCATCTCAGCGGCCGCAGCGGCATACGGCGACATGTCGATCGGTAGAAGATGCACAAGAGCAGTAACAACTCTCGTAGATCTATGAGTAATGCCACTCCGCATCTCAGCGGCCGCAGCGGCATGCGGCGACATGTCGATCGGTAGAAGATGCACAAGAGCAGTAACAACTCTCGTAGATCTATGAGTAATGCCACTCCGCATCTCAGCGGCCGCAGCGGCATGCGGCGACATGTCGATCGGTAGAAGATGCACAAGAGCAGTAACAACTCTCGTAGATCTATGAGTAATGCCACTCCGCATCTCAGCGGCCGCAGCGGCATGCGGCGACATGTCGATCGGTAGAAGATGCACAAGAGCAGTAACAACTCTCGTAGATCTATGAGTAATGCCACTCCGCATCTCAGCGGCCGCAGCGGCATACGGCGACATGTCGATCGGTAGAAGATGCACAAGAGCAGTAACAACTCTCGTAGATCTATGAGTAATGCCACTCCGCATCTCAGCGGCCGCAGCGGCATACGGCGACATGTCGATCGGTAGAAGATGCACAAGAGCAGTAACAACTCTCGCAGATCTATGAGTAATGCCACTCCGCATCTCAGCGGCCGCAGCGGCATACGGCGACATGTCGATCGGTAGAAGATGCACAAGAGCAGTAACAACTCTCGTAGATCTATGAGTAATGCCACTCCGCATCTCAGCGGCCGCAGCGGCATACGGCGACATGTCGATCGGTAGAAGATGCACAAGAGCAGTAACAACTCTCGTAGATCTATGAGTAATGCCACTCCGCATCTCAGCGGCCGCAGCGGCATACGGCGACATGTCGATCGGTAGAAGATGCACAAGAGCAGTAACAACTCTCGTAGATCTATGAGTAATGCCACTCCGCATCTCAGCGGCCGCAGCGGCATACGGCGACATGTCGATCGGTAGAAGATGCACAAGAGCAGTAACAACTCTCGTAGATCTATGAGTAATGCCACTCCGCATCTCAGCGGCCGCAGCGGCATACGGCGACATGTCGATCGGTAGAAGATGCACAAGAGCAGTAACAACTCTCGTAGATCTATGAGTAATGCCACTCCGCATCTCAGCGGCCGCAGCGGCATACGGCGACATGTCGATCGGTAGAAGATGCACAAGAGCAGTAACAACTCTCGTAGATCTATGAGTAATGCCACTCCGCATCTCAGCGGCCGCAGCGGCATGCGGCGACATGTCGATCGGTAGAAGATGCACAAGAGCAGTAACAACTCTCGCAGATCTATGAGTAATGCCACTCCGCATCTCAGCGGCCGCAGCGGCATACGGCGACATGTCGATCGGTAGAAGATGCACAAGAGCAGTAACAACTCTCGCAGATCTATGAGTAATGCCACTCCGCATCTCAGCGGCCGCAGCGGCATGCGGCGACATGTCGATCGGTAGAAGATGCACAAGAGCAGTAACAACTCTCGTAGATCTATGAGTAATGCCACTCCGCATCTCAGCGGCCGCAGCGGCATACGGCGACATGTCGATCGGTAGAAGATGCACAAGAGCAGTAACAACTCTCGTAGATCTATGAGTAATGCCACTCCGCATCTCAGCGGCCGCAGCGGCATACGGCGACATGTCGATCGGTAGAAGATGCACAAGAGCAGTAACAACTCTCGTAGATCTATGAGTAATGCCACTCCGCATCTCAGCGGCCGCAGCGGCATACGGCGACATGTCGATCGGTAGAAGATGCACAAGAGCAGTAACAACTCTCGCAGATCTATGAGTAATGCCACTCCGCATCTCAGCGGCCGCAGCGGCATACGGCGACATGTCGATCGGTAGAAGATGCACAAGAGCAGTAACAACTCTCGTAGATCTATGAGTAATGCCACTCCGCATCTCAGCGGCCGCAGCGGCATACGGCGACATGTCGATCGGTAGAAGATGCACAAGAGCAGTAACAACTCTCGCAGATCTATGAGTAATGCCACTCCGCATCTCAGCGGCCGCAGCGGCATACGGCGACATGTCGATCGGTAGAAGATGCACAAGAGCAGTAACAACTCTCGTAGATCTATGAGTAATGCCACTCCGCATCTCAGCGGCCGCAGCGGCATACGGCGACATGTCGATCGGTAGAAGATGCACAAGAGCAGTAACAACTCTCGTAGATCTATGAGTAATGCCACTCCGCATCTCAGCGGCCGCAGCGGCATACGGCGACATGTCGATCGGTAGAAGATGCACAAGAGCAGTAACAACTCTCGTAGATCTATGAGTAATGCCACTCCGCATCTCAGCGGCCGCAGCGGCATACGGCGACATGTCGATCGGTAGAAGATGCACAAGAGCAGTAACAACTCTCGTAGATCTATGAGTAATGCCACTCCGCATCTCAGCGGCCGCAGCGGCATGCGGCGACATGTCGATCGGTAGAAGATGCACAAGAGCAGTAACAACTCTCGCAGATCTATGAGTAATGCCACTCCGCATCTCAGCGGCCGCAGCGGCATACGGCGACATGTCGATCGGTAGAAGATGCACAAGAGCAGTAACAACTCTCGCAGATCTATGAGTAATGCCACTCCGCATCTCAGCGGCCGCAGCGGCATGCGGCGACATGTCGATCGGTAGAAGATGCACAAGAGCAGTAACAACTCTCGTAGATCTATGAGTAATGCCACTCCGCATCTCAGCGGCCGCAGCGGCATACGGCGACATGTCGATCGGTAGAAGATGCACAAGAGCAGTAACAACTCTCGTAGATCTATGAGTAATGCCACTCCGCATCTCAGCGGCCGCAGCGGCATACGGCGACATGTCGATCGGTAGAAGATGCACAAGAGCAGTAACAACTCTCGTAGATCTATGAGTAATGCCACTCCGCATCTCAGCGGCCGCAGCGGCATGCGGCGACAAGTCGATCGGTAGAAGATGCACAAGAGCAGTAACAACTCTCGCAGATCTATGAGTAATGCCACTCCGCATCTCAGCGGCCGCAGCGGCATGCGGCGACATGTCGATCGGTAGAAGATGCACAAGAGCAGTAACAACTCTCGTAGATCTATGAGTAATGCCACTCCGCATCTCAGCGGCCGCAGCGGCATACGGCGACATGTCGATCGGTAGAAGATGCACAAGAGCAGTAACAACTCTCGTAGATCTATGAGTAATGCCACTCCGCATCTCAGCGGCCGCAGCGGCATACGGCGACATGTCGATCGGTAGAAGATGCACAAGAGCAGTAACAACTCTCGTAGATCTATGAGTAATGCCACTCCGCATCTCAGCGGCCGCAGCGGCATGCGGCGACAAGTCGATCGGTAGAAGATGCACAAGAGCAGTAACAACTCTCGCAGATCTATGAGTAATGCCACTCCGCATCTCAGCGGCCGCAGCGGCATACGGCGACATGTCGATCGGTAGAAGATGCACAAGAGCAGTAACAACTCTCGCAGATCTATGAGTAATGCCACTCCGCATCTCAGCGGCCGCAGCGGCATGCGGCGACATGTCGATCGGTAGAAGATGCACAAGAGCAGTAACAACTCTCGCAGATCTATGAGTAATGCCACTCCGCATCTCAGCGGCCGCAGCGGCATGCGGCGACATGTCGATCGGTAGAAGATGCACAAGAGCAGTAACAACTCTCGTAGATCTATGAGTAATGCCACTCCGCATCTCAGCGGCCGCAGCGGCATGCGGCGACATGTCGATCGGTAGAAGATGCACAAGAGCAGTAGCAACTCTCGTAGATCTATGAGTAATGCCACTCCGCATCTCAGCGGCCGCAGCGGCATACGGCGACATGTCGATCGGTAGAAGATGCACAAGAGCAGTAACAACTCTCGTAGATCTATGAGTAATGCCACTCCGCATCTCAGCGGCCGCAGCGGCATACGGCGACATGTCGATCGGTAGAAGATGCACAAGAGCAGTAACAACTCTCGCAGATCTATGAGTAATGCCACTCCGCATCTCAGCGGCCGCAGCGGCATACGGCGACATGTCGATCGGTAGAAGATGCACAAGAGCAGTAACAACTCTCGTAGATCTATGAGTAATGCCACTCCGCATCTCAGCGGCCGCAGCGGCATACGGCGACATGTCGATCGGTAGAAGATGCACAAGAGCAGTAACAACTCTCGTAGATCTATGAGTAATGCCACTCCGCATCTCAGCGGCCGCAGCGGCATACGGCGACATGTCGATCGGTAGAAGATGCACAAGAGCAGTAACAACTCTCGCAGATCTATGAGTAATGCCACTCCGCATCTCAGCGGCCGCAGCGGCATGCGGCGACATGTCGATCGGTAGAAGATGCACAAGAGCAGTAACAACTCTCGTAGATCTATGAGTAATGCCACTCCGCATCTCAGCGGCCGCAGCGGCATGCGGCGACATGTCGATCGGTAGAAGATGCACAAGAGCAGTAACAACTCTCGTAGATCTATGAGTAATGCCACTCCGCATCTCAGCGGCCGCAGCGGCATGCGGCGACATGTCGATCGGTAGAAGATGCACAAGAGCAGTAACAACTCTCGTAGATCTATGAGTAATGCCACTCCGCATCTCAGCGGCCGCAGCGGCATGCGGCGACATGTCGATCGGTAGAAGATGCACAAGAGCAGTAACAACTCTCGTAGATCTATGAGTAATGCCACTCCGCATCTCAGCGGCCGCAGCGGCATGCGGCGACATGTCGATCGGTAGAAGATGCACAAGAGCAGTAACAACTCTCGCAGATCTATGAGTAATGCCACTCCGCATCTCAGCGGCCGCAGCGGCATACGGCGACATGTCGATCGGTAGAAGATGCACAAGAGCAGTAACAACTCTCGTAGATCTATGAGTAATGCCACTCCGCATCTCAGCGGCCGCAGCGGCATACGGCGACATGTCGATCGGTAGAAGATGCACAAGAGCAGTAACAACTCTCGTAGATCTATGAGTAATGCCACTCCGCATCTCAGCGGCCGCAGCGGCATACGGCGACATGTCGATCGGTAGAAGATGCACAAGAGCAGTAACAACTCTCGTAGATCTATGAGTAATGCCACTCCGCATCTCAGCGGCCGCAGCGGCATGCGGCGACATGTCGATCGGTAGAAGATGCACAAGAGCAGTAGCAACTCTCGTAGATCTATGAGTAATGCCACTCCGCATCTCAGCGGCCGCAGCGGCATACGGCGACATGTCGATCGGTAGAAGATGCACAAGAGCAGTAACAACTCTCGTAGATCTATGAGTGATGCCACTCCGCATCTCAGCGGCCGCAGCGGCATGCGGCGACATGTCGATCGGTAGAAGATGCACAAGAGCAGTAACAACTCTCGTAGATCTATGAGTAATGCCACTCCGCATCTCAGCGGCCGCAGCGGCATACGGCGACATGTCGATCGGTAGAAGATGCACAAGAGCAGTAACAACTCTCGTAGATCTATGAGTAATGCCACTCCGCATCTCAGCGGCCGCAGCGGCATGCGGCGACATGTCGATCGGTAGAAGATGCACAAGAGCAGTAACAACTCTCGTAGATCTATGAGTAATGCCACTCCGCATCTCAGCGGCCGCAGCGGCATACGGCGACATGTCGATCGGTAGAAGATGCACAAGAGCAGTAACAACTCTCGTAGATCTATGAGTAATGCCACTCCGCATCTCAGCGGCCGCAGCGGCATACGGCGACATGTCGATCGGTAGAAGATGCACAAGAGCAGTAACAACTCTCGTAGATCTATGAGTAATGCCACTCCGCATCTCAGCGGCCGCAGCGGCATACGGCGACATGTCGATCGGTAGAAGATGCACAAGAGCAGTAACAACTCTCGTAGATCAATGAGTAATGCCACTCCGCATCTCAGCGGCCGCAGCGGCATGCGGCGACATGTCGATCGGTAGAAGATGCACAAGAGCAGTAACAACTCTCGCAGATCTATGAGTAATGCCACTCCGCATCTCAGCGGCCGCAGCGGCATACGGCGACATGTCGATCGGTAGAAGATGCACAAGAGCAGTAACAACTCTCGTAGATCTATGAGTAATGCCACTCCGCATCTCAGCGGCCGCAGCGGCATACGGCGACATGTCGATCGGTAGAAGATGCACAAGAGCAGTAACAACTCTCGTAGATCTATGAGTAATGCCACTCCGCATCTCAGCGGCCGCAGCGGCATACGGCGACAAGTCGATCGGTAGAAGATGCACGAGAGCAGTAACAACTCTCGTAGATCTATGAGTAATGCCACTCCGCATCTCAGCGGCCGCAGCGGCATGCGGCGACATGTCGATCGGTAGAAGATGCACAAGAGCAGTAACAACTCTCGTAGATCTATGAGTAATGCCACTCCGCATCTCAGCGGCCGCAGCGGCATGCGGCGACATGTCGATCGGTAGAAGATGCACAAGAGCAGTAACAACTCTCGCAGATCTATGAGTAATGCCACTCCGCATCTCAGCGTCCGCAGCGGCATACGGCGACATGTCGATCGGTAGAAGATGCACAAGAGCAGTAACAACTCTCGTAGATCTATGAGTAATGCCACTCCGCATCTCAGCGGCCGCAGCGGCATACGGCGACATGTCGATCGGTAGAAGATGCACAAGAGCAGTAACAACTCTCGTAGATCTATGAGTAATGCCACTCCGCATCTCAGCGGCCGCAGCGGCATACGGCGACATGTCGATCGGTAGAAGATGCACAAGAGCAGTAACAACTCTCGTAGATCTATGAGTAATGCCACTCCGCATCTCAGCGGCCGCAGCGGCATACGGCGACATGTCGATCGGTAGAAGATGCACAAGAGCAGTAACAACTCTCGTAGATCTATGAGTAATGCCACTCCGCATCTCAGCGGCCGCAGCGGCATGCGGCGACATGTCGATCGGTAGAAGATGCACAAGAGCAGTAACAACTCTCGTAGATCTATGAGTAATGCCACTCCGCATCTCAGCGGCCGCAGCGGCATACGGCGACATGTCGATCGGTAGAAGATGCACAAGAGCAGTAACAACTCTCGTAGATCTATGAGTAATGCCACTCCGCATCTCAGCGGCCGCAGCGGCATACGGCGACATGTCGATCGGTAGAAGATGCACAAGAGCAGTAACAACTCTCGTAGATCTATGAGTAATGCCACTCCGCATCTCAGCGGCCGCAGCGGCATACGGCGACAAGTCGATCGGTAGAAGATGCACAAGAGCAGTAACAACTCTCGCAGATCTATGAGTAATGCCACTCCGCATCTCAGCGGCCGCAGCGGCATACGGCGACAAGTCGATCGGTAGAAGATGCACAAGAGCAGTAACAACTCTCGTAGATCTATGAGTAATGCCACTCCGCATCTCAGCGGCCGCAGCGGCATGCGGCGACATGTCGATCGGTAGAAGATGCACAAGAGCAGTAACAACTCTCGTAGATCTATGAGTAATGCCACTCCGCATCTCAGCGGCCGCAGCGGCATGCGGCGACATGTCGATCGGTAGAAGATGCACAAGAGCAGTAACAACTCTCGCAGATCTATGAGTAATGCCACTCCGCATCTCAGCGGCCGCAGCGGCATACGGCGACATGTCGATCGGTAGAAGATGCACAAGAGCAGTAACAACTCTCGTAGATCTATGAGTAATGCCACTCCGCATCTCAGCGGCCGCAGCGGCATACGGCGACATGTCGATCGGTAGAAGATGCACAAGAGCAGTAACAACTCTCGTAGATCTATGAGTAATGCCACTCCGCATCTCAGCGGATGCAGCGGCATACGGCGACATGTCGATCGGTAGAAGATGCACAAGAGCAGTAACAACTCTCGTAGATCTATGAGTAATGCCACTCCGCATCTCAGCGGCCGCAGCGGCATACGGCGACATGTCGATCGGTAGAAGATGCACAAGAGCAGTAACAACTCTCGTAGATCTATGAGTAATGCCACTCCGCATCTCAGCGGCCGCAGCGGCATACGGCGACATGTCGATCGGTAGAAGATGCACAAGAGCAGTAACAACTCTCGCAGATCTATGAGTAATGCCACTCCGCATCTCAGCGGCCGCAGCGGCATACGGCGACATGTCGATCGGTAGAAGATGCACAAGAGCAGTAACAACTCTCGTAGATCTATGAGTAATGCCACTCCGCATCTCAGCGGCCGCAGCGGCATACGGCGACATGTCGATCGGTAGAGATGCACAAGAGCAGTAACAACTCTCGTAGATCTATGAGTAATGCCACTCCGCATCTCAGCGGCCGCAGCGGCATACGGCGACATGTCGATCGGTAGAAGATGCACAAGAGCAGTAACAACTCTCGTAGATCTATGAGTAATGCCACTCCGCATCTCAGCGGCCGCAGCGGCATACGCCGTATTTGTGGTCAACGAACATCCGATCGTTAGAGACTATACGCACAGACGACTCGAGTTCCGAGATTATTTTCACGATTTAGCTAGAAGGACTCAAGCAAACTCACTCACTGTTTTCTGCACACTTCCCCCGCAAATTGCCCATACATTGGGACGTTTGATGCGCGAGAAAATCAACTCCATCGGTACCCCGAGGTAGCTATCATTTCATAGCAAGTTAGGCCTAGGTACTTGTACAGTGTGTGTGTTGAATGGGTGGCTAGTGTACGGCGGTACAGGCCACTCATTGGCGTACACAATGATGATATTTTAACGCATATAACCTTGAGGTTAATGCAATTTTAAGACTTTGAGGCAAGCTGAGTCTGTTTTTTTCAAAGTTATCTGTTGTGTACGCCTAGTTGTTTTAAATAACTAAAATGAAAATGATGTCTTAAAATAGAGGTCAGATAGCAATCTATGTATCTATGTTGGCTATGCTGCGCATAGCTAGCATACCCAGACCACTCGCCTCTGATATATATATATATATATATATATATATATATATATATATATATATATATATATATATATATATATATATATTTTTTTTTGTTAATAACGTCGAAACTTGATACAAAATCATTGTTTCCCAATTAAGGCTATGGAACAGCAGGACTGCGCTGTCTGTGACCATAATTTTTCGCCGTAGATAAAAGTCTTTCAGTATAAACACTCGAATGTTGATATCTTCCACTTTGAAGTAAGTGTCTTGGGCAATGATCACTTCTTTCCCTTGACAGCATATGTAAAGTTCATTATACAAAATTGACAAAATAAATGAGTGATAGGCCTATAACGTTATAATTAGGCCTATCACTTTACTAATTAATGGTCGTGGCGAATTAGTACTTCATCCAAGCATTTTCTTCGAGGACTGTGGGAAACCACGGAAAACCAAGCCAGGATGGGAAAAAATAAAAATATATTATATATATATATATATATATATATATATATATATATATATATATATATATATATATATATATATATATATTATATATTGTGACAGAACTCGCTCAGGGCAGGAACATGAGACTCTTAATTGAGCAATCAATTTTACTTCAACATCGTATCACAGCGACAAACAAATTGAATTGTTGAAAACTTGTAATTTGAAGACACAAGCCACAATTGCTAACCCGTTTCAGCCGAGACATGGTAATAGTGTTGCTTATTGGCGCTGCTTGGTGCTTGGTGCTTGGTGCTTGGTGCTTGGTGCTTGGTGCTTGGTGCTTGGTGCTTGCTGCTTGGTGCTTGGTGCTTGGTGCTTGGTGCTTGCTGCTTGGTGCTTGGTGCTTGCTGCTTGGTGCTTGCTGCTTGGTGCTTGCTGCTTGGTGCTTGGTGCTTGGTGCTTGGTGCTTGGTGCTTGCTGCTTGGTGCTTGGTGCTTGCTGCTTGGTGCTTGCTGCTTGGTGCTTGGTGCTTGGTGCTTGGTGCTTGGTGCTTGGTGCTTGGTGCTTGGTGCTTGCTGCTTGGTGCTTGGTGATTGGTGCTTGGTGCTTGGTGCTTGCTGCTTGCTGCTTGCTGCTTGGTGCTTGCTGCTTGGTGCTTGGTGCTTGGTGCTTGGTGCTTGGTGCTTGGTGCTTGGTGCTTGGTGCTTGCTGCTTGGTGCTTGCTGCTTGCTGCTTGGTGCTTGCTGCTTGCTGCTTGGTGCTTGGTGCTTGGTGCTTGGTGCTTGGTGCTTGGTGCTTGCTGCTTGGTGTTGCTTATTAACAAGTGTTGCAAGTTACACTTGGTCGTTATAGTACAGGCAATCACAGTAGGCCGACTTTATTGTAATAGTCGTCAAAGAAGTGACATTACTCTTCTGTTGAAGGTCTTTGCACCTGGGATTCGAAAGACTGCATGTTTGATACATTAGAAACAACAACACTGAATTCAATTCAAGTTATATATCATTTTATTCTTGTTCCTCTAATCAAGGATTAACATATTCAGTAGTTATGCATAGATTATAAATACGTAGTTTTATAACAATATGATGATAACATACATAGAAGTAATATCTCAACTGTATAAATATATACATTGATCATCGTTTTGGAGAAGTAAGGAATTGATTGCATGAATTCAATATTTCAAGAAAGAGATTTTAATTGTGTTTAATCTTAGTTTGGAAACAAGAAGCCCGCGTAAGAGACAACTCTTGTGTGCGGGCTGTCTGAAGTAAAGATATGTCGAAATGGTGAGTTGTGACTTTAGTTTTAACTTATTATAATTATTTTGTTTTCCATTTCATTCTATTCTCTTATTTTTCTTCTGTTATTTGTTCATTCATTTCACTTCAATCATTCAACTGGTGCTACTTGCCGATGCAGACTGTCCAGAGCTGTAGGGAGCATGAGGGGCTTTCGTTGAGTTTTCCAGTCTTGTTTGCGTGAGGAATTAAGTTCAAATCGTATTTTGAATCGGATCATTGTGACCCTCTTTTCACCTATCGAGTACTGTTTGTATGGAACATCTGTTTTTCCATTTGTGCGAAATATCTTTCAAGACTTCAGTGTAGAGAGAAGAATGCTGCGCGGAAACATCATATGAACACTTGTACGAGGGGTGAACAACTAAATAAATCAGGTGTACATTTTGATTTTTTTTTTTTAAATCACGAGAATCAGAAAAAATCACGCGAATCCATAAAAATCAAGCGAATAAAAAAATCACAGGAATGAAAAAAAAATGCGAATAAAAAAAAATCACACAAATCAAAATGATCAAGCGAATAAAAAAAAAACCACACGAATAAAAAAAAATCACAAGAATAAAAAAAATCACGCAAATCAAAATGATCAAGCCAATGAAAAAAATCACACGAATACAAAAAAATCACGCGAATAAAAATAAATCACACAAATAAAAAAAATCACGAGAATAAAAAAAGATCCCAAGAATAAAAAAAACCCACGAGAATCGAAAAAGATCACGAGAATAAAAAAAATCACGAGAATAAAAAAATCAAGAATCAAGTGTACAAAAAATATAAGTTGTTTACCTCTTGCACTTGTAGGCCTATCTTGCCTCTCTGGTTTCACTTTTCATGCCAGTGAAGGTTTATAAACACTGGTATGCAATTTCAACAACACGTTGCATGTGAAGTGTGAATTTATAGGAAACAAGTATAATTTGAATCGCGGTACCAGCTCGTTTTTCATCCCCAATATATGACTGGTTGCCCACTGCCCACTGCCCACTACCCACTGCCCACTGCCCACTGCCCACTACTCACTGCCCACTGCCCACTGCCCACTGCCCACTACCCACTGCCCACTACCCACTGCCCACTGCCCACTGCCCACTGCCCACTGCCCACTGCCCACTACCCACTGCCCACTGCCCATCCACCGGTCTGGTAGCTATCATACAATGTTCAATTAATTGCATCATCGTTACAGTTATTTTCTTCACAAAAATGTTTGAAATAAATCCCCCCCAAAAAACAAAAGATAACGAAATTATGAACCAAAACTTGTGATATGGAAAGCTCAAGACAAGCACACAGGCATTATTTTCCAAGAACAGTTTACAATGAAATAACTTTCATGGTTTCGGGAATAATTTTTGGAGTTCACAGGTTATTCTTATTTTAATCGCGACCTGTGTATGAAATATAATTTTCCATGTGTGGTTTCATTGTTTTGCATTACACCTTTGATATCACAACATGTATAAAGTCAATAGTTCTGTATGGGATTATATTTCAGAGTATTCTCACAATTTGTCTTAATTCCGCGTATTTATTGAAACTTTGACTGGAATACAATTGATTTTAATAATCTTGATACATCTGTGAACCAAATATCAATGAAATCTGTTCGAAAATAGAATGATGAGGAATGCATTCACATTTGATATTATTTGATGTTAATTTTGACAGCTATTGACATTTGATAGTGCTATGTTCAGTAGCAACTATATAATAGTGTCAACTATTCCTTACTTCCTCAAGATGTATAATTTGAAGGAAATAGAAGTTATCGGACTTTTTGTGGGAGCCAGGGAAACACAATTTGTAATTTTTCAGTGACTTTTGTAAACGTTTCTTTATAAGTAATTTTTTAAAATATCGAATCGGAGTGTCAGCACTTGAAGACTCCGTAAGAATTTTAAGAAATCATTTGTATAATTAACGTTTCACTATATCACTTTTTAATATTGTAATCACTAAGACTCCTTATTATTTTATTCAATCCTATTTTGTTTTTACATTTTTTCTATTCGATCAGTTCCCTTTTCATGTACAAATATGTCATATTTTCAATCTATTTCTCTGTATTATTCTATGTATTTTTTATACTGATTGCTATCCTGTTTTATAATATAGTCAGGGACCAATAAAGGTTATTTCTTAACCTGCCACAGAAATCTTCTGCTTAGCCTCTAAGGTCCCCTTGAGAGCGAGATGTCCAACTCTGCAGATCAGCTCTCTGGCGTCATCTGCCGCCGCGACTCTGTATGCCAGGGCCTGCGTGATGGTCTTGCTCTCCCACTCCCACTTCCAGCTGGGGTCCGGCCGGTCGTCCTCCTTGTCGCTCCTGAGGAGCTTATCCCCCAGGTACCAGGACATGGTCGCCTGAGGGACGCCACCACGCACAGTGCACGTGGCACGCATGACGTCACCGGCCTTGTGCCTGGTTCCTGTCAACAGGAGGAGCTCGGGAGCGGACGGAGCGGCTGAAATCACAAGACACCGGTGAAGCGGTTGCTAGGCGTTGTCACGTCTTGGAACATCAGAGCCGATGTGGAAAAGACATCGGCTGAGTGAAAGATCTTTATGAGCCGTGAAATATGTGTGGCATGAGGAGAGGATAGATATTTCTGGGGATTGAAACTATTGACAAATCGATTACCGGATCTAGGAATGAGGATGTTCGTATGCCACATCTGGGAGATGTTTCAGTGGCAGAGTCTGTCAGGTCAAGAGACTGCTGAGCCTTCTGATGAGAACTGAGTTCCAGACAACACAGAGTCGAGTCTCATCAGGGAGGAGGAGGAGGAGGAGGAGGAGGAGGAGGAGGAGGAGGGGGAGGAGGAGGAGGACAGATCTCCAGTTCGACATGTGACATGAATGCCGACATATTCCAAAATATTCAAATATTCCCATATTTTCATGAAAAAAAAAACTCAAAAGTATGATGATCAAATACGATCATATTCCTTCCATACTTTTTCATTCACATCATTGTATTCATATTGTACTCAGTCTAAAATGATGACAAGACATGCATTCTGTTGAATCGATTGCAAACATCAATGGAGGTTTCATGTGAGCAAAAATGACAAAGAAAACGATTAGCGTGGAAAAAATAGAATGATGACAACAATATTTCGAATTGAATTGAAACTTTTCTTCACAAATCCTGTGGAGGCGTATCCGTGGGTTGGGAATAACAGATAATAGATACCACTAGGTAACGTCAAGTTCTTTTCTTGCAAGTGTCGTAGAAACTTGATTCAAAATCACTGCTTCCCAATTGAGGCTATGGATGAAAGGTAGTATCGTTCGGACGGAGCACCACAAGGGTGATCTTACCACCCCATTTTGATTATATGAGAGCAATGAGCTATGACACCAGGACTGCGCTGTCTGGGACCATACTTTTCCGCCGCAGATGAACGTCTTCCAGTCCCCAAAAGTCCGGAACACATCAAAAGTAAAAACCGTTTCTGTGACATATCTGGACATTACCAGCAATAGTATCAGGAGTGAAGACAACACACGAATGTTGATATCTTCCACTTCAACTCAACTCAAGCTCTTGGCCGATGTTCATTTCACTTCTTTCCATCAACAGCAGATGTAAAGTTCATCGTTATACAATATGGAAAAAAGAAGGACGAAAAAGAGTAATAGGCCTAAATTGGTATAATTGGGTTTTCCACTCCACTATTGGAGTTCGTGGTTAATTATTACTTCATGCCAGCATACGCTCCGAGGACTGTGGAAAACCATGGGAAACCAAGTCAGGATGGATAAAGAAGACAAAAAGGTTCAGTATGTTGTGAGAGAGGAAGCAGAGAGTACGATGTTTGGATTGAAGTGATACGATCAAAGAAATTAGAAACATATTCGCGGTCAGAGCAGAACAGAACGAGAATAGACTTCCATAGCATAGCCTGGAGGCTGACAGTTTGAAAATGGAACTCTATTTGAATATGTATACGTAAAGGTGAATCGAGAGTGTGAAGAAACAATATATTGACAGAGAAGAGGAATTATTCCTGGGAAATCCTGCAAGGAACTGGCCGTGAATCATGATCTAGTGCTAGTATGAAAGACCAGCAAGGCAACTTATGGTTCAGTTCACAGCACGTGGTAATTACATTCCACTGGAACAATCAAACATCTCTAGTAACATACATGTAATCTTTTCATCAGCACAAGTAATATCTAGTTATATGGCACATGTAGCTGAGTGGTTAACGCACTTGCTTCATGTGATCAGGGAGGTGAAGGAACATATCGGACCTGGTTCGATCCCCGCCACCGTCCATCTTTACAGGGATTTTTCATGGTTTCCCTCTGTAGTCTGGGCTAATGCCGTGATGGTTCTCACAATATGGACCACGACCGCTTCCTTCCCACTATCCTATCCCACCTCTTCCGATAAGAGTCATACAGACACTTGTGAAACCCATGAGGTACAAGAAGAAAGAATACAGTACTACCTTTAGTATCACAGTGACAACCCAAGCATCGCACCTCATCACATCCTCCCACAAATATATGATCTTGATGAATTGAAAAACGCAAATTGAACGATCCTGGGTTGTCCAGAAGGCCAAGTGAGACGGATGTGAGCTGCTCGTGATGGAAACAGATCTCACTGGTCCAGGCGTTGCCATGGCAAGTCTTACCTGTGACGATTAGGAGAGAGAATGTGTATTGATCGTAGCTGACTCCTGGTATTCTCACTTGACTCCACACGACGCCGCTGTCGTCGCCAGTAGCCCCCGTGATGGTGACCCCACACTGTCCGCGCTCCAGGCCCCTGCCGTGGTATTGGAAGCGGCCCACAGTGCGCGAGGCGTGACCTTGGTGGAAGTACAGCCAGTCCGACGCGCTGGGTAGGTGGATCACACACCTGTTGAGCGGTCTGCCAGCCATGTACAGGACGGTCGTGTTGCTGCCCGGCGCGGCCACAACGCGTGCCTCTGACGCCATTGGGACCACAGCACGATCTGTTGAACAAGAGAAGAGACGACGTCTTGTTGATCCTGTTATACTCGCAACTAGGTGATCTGCACTACATACAGTACAGACACGCTAACACGTGTGGTAGGATCGTCCGACGAACAACTGGAAGGTTGGTACGCCTCTCAGAAGTCGGAAGAACGATTCACACATCATTACACATATCACATTATCACATTATCACATTATCACATAATCACATTATCACATAATCACATAATCACATAATCACATTATCACATTATCACATTATCACATTATCACATTATCACATTATCACATTATCACATTATCACATTATCACATTATCACATTATCACATTATCACATTATCACATTATCACATTATCACATTATCACATTATCACATTATCACATTACATTATCATTATCACATTATCACATTATCACATTATCAACATTATCACATTATCACATGATCACATTATCACATTATCACATTATCAATCATCACATCATCACATCATCACATTATCACATTATCACATCATCACATTATCACGATTATCACATTATCACATTATCACATTATCAGCATTATCACATTATCACAGTTATCACAGTTATCACATTATCACATTATCACATTATCACATTATCACTTATCACATTATCACATTATCACATTATCACTTTATCACATTATCACATTATCACATTATCACATTATCACATTATCACATTATCATTATCCATTATCACATTCATCACATTATCACATTATCACATTATCACATTATCACATTATCACATTATCACATTATCACATTATCACATTATCACATTATCACATTATCACATTATCACATTATCACATTATCACATTATCACATTATCACATTATCACATTATCACATTATCACATTATCACATTATCACATTATCACATTATCACATTATCACATTATCACATCATCACATATCATCTCACATTATCACATTATCACATCATCACATTATCACATTATCACATTATCACATTATCACATTATCACATTATCACATTATCACATTATCACATATCACATTATCACATTATCACATTATCACATTATCACATTATCACATTATCACATTATCACATTATCACATTATCACATTATCACATTATCACATTATCACATTATCACATTATCACATTATCACATTATCACATTATCACATTATCACATTATCACATTATCACATTATCACATTATCACATTATCACATTATCACATTATCACATTATCACATTATCACATTATCACATTATCACATTATCACATTATCACATTATCACATTATCACATTATCACATTATCACATTATCACATTATCACATAATCACATTATCACATTATCACATTATCACATTATCACATTATCACATTATCACATTATCACATTATCACATAATCACATAATCACATTATCACATTATCACATTATCACATTATCACATTATCACATTATCACATTATCACATTATCACATTATCACATTATCACATTATCACATTATCACATTATCACATTATCACATTATCACATTATCACATTATCACATTATCACATTATCACATTATCACATTATCACATTATCACATTATCACATTATCACATTATCACATTATCACATTATCACATTATCACATTATCACATTATCACATTATCACATTATCACATTATCACATTATCACATTATCACATTATCACATTATCACATTATCACATTATCACATTATCACATTATCACATTATCACATTATCACATTATCACATTATCACATTATCACATTATCACATTATCACATTATCACATTATCACATAATCACATAATCACATTATCACATTATCACATTATCACATTATCACATTATCACATTATCACATTATCACATTATCACATTATCACATTATCACATTATCACATTATCACATTATCACATTATCACATTATCACATTATCACATCATCACATTATCACATTATCACATTATCACATTATCACATTATCACATTATCACATTATCACATTATCACATTATCACATTATCACATTATCACATTATCACATTATCACATTATCACATTATCACATTATCACATTATCACATTATCACATTATCACATTATCACATTATCACATTATCACATTATCACATTATCACATTATCACATTATCACATTATCACATTATCACATTATCACATTATCACATTATCACATTATCACATTATCACATTATCACATTATCACATTATCACATTATCACATTATCACATTATCACATTATCACATTATCACATTATCACATTATCACATTATCACATTATCACATTATTGATCATTCATGTCTCACCAGGAAAACGCAGCATTCGCGTTGTGGGATGAGCGAGATCTCGTATTGAATGTTATAGAATAAAGACCTCGATTTCAGATCATTTCAACTCACCGTCCTCCTGATTCACCCATTGAGCATTTTAATTGTATTGTTGATGTATTGTTGATGTATTGTTGAGGTTTATCGCGAGGTGTGAGCTAGAATACAAGGAGAACACGAGAAACCCCACAGCAAAGCCCGAGGTGGGTGGATCTCTCTGAATATCTTGTAATCTTATTCCACCCTCAACAGCCAATCACGGGGCTGTGGAAACCAGTCCGAAGTTCAATACTACCTGTTGAACATGTATTGACTTGAGGACTTGAGAATTTTGGCGAAAAATTTTGGGAGAAAAATGGGCGGGGTACCACAGGGTCGATCCTACCACCCCATTTTAATGAATAAAGACCAATGAACTCCAACACTAGGACTGCGCTGTTCGTGACCATAGATATCCGCTGTAGATGGAAGTCTTATAGTATTCGGAAGTCCGGAACACATTAAAATGAAAACCGTTTCTGTGATATATATCCAGACATTACCTGCATTGGTGTTGAGAGTGGAATAAACACACGAATGTTGAATGTCGAAAATATTTATTAATAATTCAAATCCATTTTTCCATCATGTTGTCCTCATATTCCAGTACAAGAGACACTGAGGTGAACTGATTGTTCCTGACTTACCGACATTGCCCCCTGATATGAGCTGCCACACACTAAGATGACGAGGATCATCAGGAAGATCATGTTGTCCTAATATTCCGGTACAAGAGACACTGAGGTGAACTGATTGTTCCTGACTTACCGACATTGCCCCCTGATATAAGCTGCCCCACACTAAGATGACGAGGATCATCAGGAAGATCATGCTGTCCTCATATTCCAGTACAAGAGACACTGAGGTGAACTGATTGTTCCTGACTTACCGACATTGCCCCCTGATATAAGCTGCCCCACACTAAGATGAGGAGGATCATCAGGAAGATCATGTTGTCCTCATATTCCAGTACAAGAGACACTGAGGTGAACTGATTGTTCCTGACTTACCGACAAGGCCCCCTATTATAAGCTGCCCCTCACTAAGATGACGGGGATCATCAGGAAGATCATGTTGTCCTCATATTCCAGTACAAGAGACACTGAGGTGAACTGATTGTTCCTGACTTACCGCCATTGCCCCCTGATATAAGCTGCCCCTCACTAAGATGACGAGGATCATCAGGAAGATCATGCATCCTCATATTCCAGTACAAGAGACATTGAGGTGAACTGATTGTTCCTGACTTACCGACATTGCCCCCTGATATGAGCTGCCACACACTAAGATGACGGGGATCATCAGGAAGATCATGTTGTCCTCATATTCCAGTACAAGAGACACTGAGGTGAACTGATTGTTCCTGACTTACCGCCATTGCCCCCTGATATAAGCTGCCCCTCACTAAGATGACGAGGATCATCAGGAAGATCATGCATCCTCATATTCCAGTACAAGAGACATTGAGGTGAACTGATTGTTCCTGACTTACTGACATCGCCCCCTGATATAAGCTGCCCCACACTAAGATGACGAGGATCATCAGGAAGATCATGTTGTCCTCATATTCCAGTACAGGAGACACTGAGGTGAACTGATTGTTCCTGACTTACCAACAAGGCCCCCTGTTATAAGCTGCCCCACACTAAGATGACGGGGATCATCAGGAAGATCATGTTGTCCTCATATTCCAGTACAAGAGACACTGAGGTGAACTGATTGTTCCTGACTTACCGCCATTGCCCCCTGATATAAGCTGCCCCTCACTAAGATGACGAGGATCATCAGGAAGATCATGCATCCTCATATTCCAGTACAAGAGACATTGAGGTGAACTGATTGTTCCTGACTTACTGACATCGCCCCCTGATATAAGCTGCCCCACACTAAGATGACGAGGATCATCAGGAAGATCATGCTGTCCTCATATTCCAGTACAAGAGATACTGAGGTGAACTGATTGTTCCTGACTAACCGACATCGCCCCCTGATATGAGCTGCCCCACACTAAGATGACAAGGATCATCAGGAAGATCATGCTGTCCTCATATTCCAGTACAAGAGACACTGGGACTGATTGTTCCTGACTTACCAACATTGCCCCCTGATATAAGCTGCCCCACACTAAGATGACGAGGATCATCAGGAAGATCATGCATCCTCATATTTCAGTACAAGAGACACTGGGGTGAACTGATTGTTCCTGACTTACCGACATTGCCCCCTGATATAAGCTGCCCCACACCAAGATGACGTGGATCATCAGGAAGATCATGTTGTCCTCATATTCCAGTACAAGAGACACTGAGGTGAACTGATTGTTCCTGACTTACCGACATTGTCCCCTGATATAAGCTGCCCCACACTAAGATGACGAGGATCATCAGGAAGATCATGTTGTCCTCATATTCCAGTACAAGAGACACTGAGGTGAACTAATTGTTCCTGACTTACCGACAATGCCACCTGATATAAGCTGCCCCACACTAAGATGACGAGGATCATCAGGAAGATCATGCTGTCCTCATATTCCAGTACAAGACACACTGAGGTGAACTGATTGTTCCTGACTTACCGACATTGCCCCCTGATATAAGCTGCCCCACACTAAGATGACGGGGATCATCAGGAAGAACATGTTGTCCTCATATTCCAGTACAAGAGACACTGAGGTGAACTGATTGTTCCTGACTTACCGACATTGCCCCCTGATATAAGCTGCCCCACACTAAGATGACGAGGATCATCAGGAAGATCATGTTGTCCTCATATTCCAGTACAAGAGACACTGAGGTGAACTGATTGTTCCTGACTTACCGACAATGCCCCCTGATATAAGCTGCCCCACACTAAGATGACGAGGATCATCAGGAAGATCATGTTGTCCTCATATTCCAGTACAAGAGACACTGAGGTGAACTGATTGTTCCTGACTTACCTACATTGCCCCCTGATATGAGCTGCCCCACACTAAGATGACGGGGATCATCAGGAAGATCATGTTGTCCTCATATTCCAGTACAAGAGACACTGAGGTGAACTGATTGTTCCTGACTTACCGACATTGCCCCCTGATATGAGCTGCCCCACACTAAGATGACGAGGATCATCAGGAAGATCATGTTGTCCTCATATTCCAGTACGAGAGACACTGAGGTGAACTGATTGTTCCTGACTTACCGACATTGCCCCCTGATATAAGCTGCCCCACACTAAGATGACGAGGATCATCAGGAAGATCATGCTGTCCTCATATTCCAGTACAAGAGACACTGAGGTGAACTGATTGTTCCTGACTTACCGACATTGCTCCCTGATATGAGCTGCCCCACACTGAGATGACAAGGATCATCAGGAAGATCATGCTGTCCTCATATTCCAGTTCAAGAGACACTGAGGTAAACTGATTGTTGACCCACCGACATTGCCCCCTGATATAAGCTGCCCCACACTAAGATGGGGAGGATCATCAGGAAGATCATGTTGTCCTCATATTCCAGTACAAGAGACACTGAGGTGAACTGATTGTTCCTGACTTACCGACATTGCCCCCTGATATAAGCTGCCCCACACTGAGATGACGAGGATCATCAGGAAGATCATGTTGTCCTCATATTCCAGTACAAGAGACACTGAGGTGAACTGATTGTTGACCCACCGACATTGCCCCCTGATATAAGCTGCCCCACACTAAGATGACGAGGATCATCAGGAAGATCATGTTGTCCTCATATTCCAGTACAAGAAACACTGAGGTGAACTGGTTGTTCCTGACTTACCGACATTGCCCCCTGATATAAGCTGCCCCACACTAAGATGACTAGGATCATCAGGAAGATCATGTTGTCCTCATATTCCAGTACATGAGACACTGAGGCTGATTGTTCCTGACTTAGCGACATTGCCCCCTGATATAAGCTGCTCCACACTAAGATGACGAGGATCATCAGGAAGATCATGTTGTCCTCATATTCCAGTACAAGAGACACTGAGGCTGATTGTTCCTGACCCACCGACATTGCCCCCTGATATAAGCTGCCCCACACTAAGATGACGAGGATCATCAGGAAGATCATGTTGTCCTCATATTCCAGTACAAGAGACACTGAGGTGAACTGATTGTTCCTGACTTACCGACATTGCCCCCTGATATGAGCTGCCCCACACTGAGATGACGAGGATCATCAGGAAGATCATGTTGTCCTCATATTCCAGTACAAGAGACACTGAGGTGAACTGATTGTTGACCCACCGACATTGCCCCCTGATATAAGCTGCCCCACACTAAGATGACGAGGATCATCAGGAAGATCATGTTGTCCTCATATTCCAGTACAAGAGACACTGAGGTGAACTGATTGTTCCTGACTTACCGACATTGCCCTCTGATATAAGCTGCCCCACACTAAGATGACGAGGATCATCAGGAAGATCATGTTGTCCTCATATTCCAGTACAAGAGACACCGAGGTGAACTGATTGTTCCTGACTTACCGACATTGCCCCCTGATATAAGCTGCCCCACACTAAGATGACGAGGATCATCAGGAAGATCATGTTGTCCTCATATTCCAGTACAAGAGACACTGAGATGAACTGATTGTTCCTGACTTACCGACATTGCCCCCTGATATAAGCTGCCCCACACTAAGATGACGAGGATCATCAGGAAGATCATGTTGTCCTCATATTCCAGTACAAGAGACACTGAGGTGAACTGATTGTTCCTGACTTACCGACATTGCCCTCTGATATAAGCTGCCCCACACTAAGATGACGAGGATCATCAGGAAGATCATGTTGTCCTCATATTCCAGTACAAGACACACTGAGGTGAACTGATTGTTCCTGACTCACCGACATTGCCCCCTGATATAAGCTGCCCCACACTAAGATGACAACGATCATCAGGAAGATCATGTTGTCCTCATATTCCAGTACAAGAGACAATGAGGTGAACTGATTGTTCCTGACTTACCGACATTGCCCTCTGATATAAGCTGCCCCACACTAAGATGACGAGGATCATCAGGAAGATCATGTTGTCCTCATATTCCAGTACAAGACACACTGAGGTGAACTGATTGTTCCTGACTCACCGAAATTGCACCCTGATATAAGCTGCCCCACACTAAGATGACGAGGATCATCAGGAAGATCATGTTGTCCTCATATTCCAGTACAAGAGACACTGAGGTGAACTGATTGTTCCTGACTCACCGACATTGCCCCCTGATATAAGCTGCCCCACACTAAGATGACGAGGATCATCAGGAAGATCATGTTGTCCTCATATTCCAGTACAAGAGACACTGAGGTGAACTGATTGTTCCTGACTTACCGACATTGCCCTCTGATATAAGCTGCCCCACACTAAGATGACGAGGATCATCAGGAAGATCATGTTGTCCTCATATTCCAGTACAAGACACACTGAGGTGAACTGATTGTTCCTGACTCACCGACATTGCCCCCTGATATAAGCTGCCCCACACTAAGATGACGAGGATCATCAGGAAGGTCATGTTGTCCTCATATTCCAGTACAAGACACACTGAGGTGAACTGATTGTTCCTGACTCACCGACATTGCCCCCTGATATAAGCTGCCCCACACTGAGATGACGAGGATCATCAGGAAGATCATGCATCCTCATATTCCAGTACAAGAGACACTGAGGTGAACTGATTGTTCCTGACTTACCGACATTGCCCCCTGATATAAGCTGCCCCACACTAAGATGAAGGGATCATCAGGAAGATCATGTTGTCCTCATATTCCAGTACAAGAGACACTGAGGTGAACTGATTGTTCCTGACTCACCGACATTGCACTCTGATATTAGCTGCCCCACACTAAGATGACGAGGATCATCAGGAAGATCATGATGTCCTCACATTCCAGTACAAGACACACTGAGGTGAACTGATTGTTCCTGACTCACCGACATTGCACCCTGATATAAGCTGCCCCACACTAAGATGACGAGGATCATCAGGAAGATCATGTTGTCCTCATATTCCAGTACAAGAGACACTGAGGTGAACTGATTGTTCCTGACTTACCGACATTGCCCCCTGATATAAGCTGCCTCACACCAAGATGGAGAGGATCATCAGAAAGATCATGTTGTCCTCATATTCCAGTACAAGAGACACTGATGCTGATTGTTCCTGACTCACCGACATTGCACCCTGATATAAGCTGCCCCACACTAAGATGACGAGGATCATCAGGAAGATCATGTTGTCCTCATATTCCAGTACAAGAGACACTGAGTTGAACTGATTGTTCCTGACTCACCGACATTGCCCCCTGATATGAGCTGCCCCACACCAAGATGACGAGGTTCATCAGGAAGATCAAGTTGTCCTCATATTCCAGTACAAGAGACACTGAGGTGAACTGATTGTTCCCGACTCACCGACATTGCACCCCGATATAAGCTGCCTCACACTAAGATGACGAGGATCATCAGGAAGATCATGTTGTCCTCATATTCCAGTACAAGAGACACTGAGGTGAACTGATCGTTCCTGACTCACCGACATTGCCCCCTGATATGAGCTGCCCCACACTAAGATGACGAGGATCATCAGGAAGATCATGTTGTCCTCATATTCCAGTACAAGAGACACTGAGGTGAACTGATTGTTCCCGACTCACCGACATTGCACCCCGATATAAGCTGCCTCACACTAAAATGACGAGGATCATCAGGAAGATCAAGTTGTCCTCATATTCCAGTACAAGAGACACTGAGTTGAACTGATTGTTCCTGACTCACCGACATTGCCCCCTGATATGAGCTGCCCCACACTAAGATGACGAGGATCATCAGGAAGATCATGTTGTCCTCATATTCCAGTACAAGAGACACTGAGGTGAACTGATCGTTCCTGACTTACCGACATTGCCCCCTGATATAAGCTGCCCCACACTAAGATGACGAGGATCATCAGGAAGATCATGTTGTCCTCATATTCCAGTACAAGAGACACTGAGGTGAACTGATTGTTCCTGACTTACCGACATTGCCCCCTGATATAAGCTGCCCCACACTAAGATGACGAGGATCATCAGGAAGATCATGTTGTCCTCATATTCCAGTACAAGAGACACTGAGGTGAACTGATTGTTCCTGACTTACCGACATTGCCCCCTGATATAAGCTGCCCCACACTAAGATGAGGAGGATCATCAGGAAGATCATGTTGTCCTCATATTCCAGTACAAGAGACACTGAGGTGAACTGATTGTTCCTGACTTACCGACAAGGCCCCCTATTATAAGCTGCCCCTCACTAAGATGACGGGGATCATCAGGAAGATCATGTTGTCCTCATATTCCAGTACAAGAGACACTGAGGTGAACTGATTGTTCCTGACTTACCGCCATTGCCCCCTGATATAAGCTGCCCCTCACTAAGATGACGAGGATCATCAGGAAGATCATGCATCCTCATATTCCAGTACAAGAGACATTGAGGTGAACTGATTGTTCCTGACTTACCGACATTGCCCCCTGATATGAGCTGCCACACACTAAGATGACGGGGATCATCAGGAAGATCATGTTGTCCTCATATTCCAGTACAAGAGACACTGAGGTGAACTGATTGTTCCTGACTTACCGCCATTGCCCCCTGATATAAGCTGCCCCTCACTAAGATGACGAGGATCATCAGGAAGATCATGCATCCTCATATTCCAGTACAAGAGACATTGAGGTGAACTGATTGTTCCTGACTTACCGCCATTGCCCCCTGATATAAGCTGCCCCTCACTAAGATGACGAGGATCATCAGGAAGATCATGCATCCTCATATTCCAGTACAAGAGACATTGAGGTGAACTGATTGTTCCTGACTTACTGACATCGCCCCCTGATATAAGCTGCCCCACACTAAGATGACGAGGATCATCAGGAAGATCATGTTGTCCTAATATTCCGGTACAAGAGACACTGAGGTGAACTGATTGTTCCTGACTTACCGACAAGGCCCCCTGTTATAAGCTGCCCCTCACTAAGATGACGAGGATCATCAGGAAGATCATGCATCCTCATATTCCAGTACAAGAGACATTGAGGTGAACTGATTGTTCCTGACTTACCGCCATTGCCCCCTGATATAAGCTGCCCCTCACTAAGATGACGAGGATCATCAGGAAGATCATGCATCCTCATATTCCAGTACAAGAGACATTGAGGTGAACTGATTGTTCCTGACTTACTGACATCGCCCCCTGATATAAGCTGCCCCACACTAAGATGACGAGGATCATCAGGAAGATCATGTTGTCCTCATATTCCAGTACAGGAGACACTGAGGTGAACTGATTGTTCCTGACTTACCAACAAGGCCCCCTGTTATAAGATGCCCCACACTAAGATGACGGGGATCATCAGGAAGATCATGTTGTCCTCATATTCCAGTACAAGAGACACTGAGGTGAACTGATTGTTCCTGACTTACCGCCATTGCCCCCTGATATAAGCTGCCCCTCACTAAGATGACGAGGATCATCAGGAAGATCATGCATCCTCATATTCCAGTACAAGAGACATTGAGGTGAACTGATTGTTCCTGACTTACTGACATCGCCCCCTGATATAAGCTGCCCCACACTAAGATGACGAGGATCATCAGGAAGATCATGCTGTCCTCATATTCCAGTACAAGAGATACTGAGGTGAACTGATTGTTCCTGACTAACCGACATCGCCCCCTGATATGAGCTGCCCCACACTAAGATGACAAGGATCATCAGGAAGATCATGCTTTCCTCATATTCCAGTACAAGAGACACTGGGACTGATTGTTCCTGACTTACCAACATTGCCCCCTGATATAAGCTGCCCCACACTAAGATGACGAGGATCATCAGGAAGATCATGCATCCTCATATTTCAGTACAAGAGACACTGGGGTGAACTGATTGTTCCTGACTTACCGACATTGCCCCCTGATATAAGCTGCCCCACACCAAGATGACGTGGATCATCAGGAAGATCATGTTGTCCTCATATTCCAGTACAAGAGACACTGAGGTGAACTGATTGTTCCTGACTTACCGACATTGTCCCCTGATATAAGCTGCCCCACACCAAGATGACGAGGATCATCAGGAAGATCATGTTGTCCTCATATTCCAGTACAAGAGACACTGAGGTGAACTAATTGTTCCTGACTTACCGACAATGCCCCCTGATATAAGCTGCCCCACACTAAGATGACGAGGATCATCAGGAAGATCATGCTGTCCTCATATTCCAGTACAAGACACACTGAGGTGAACTGATTGTTCCTGACTTACCGACATTGCCCCCTGATATAAGCTGCCCCACACTAAGATGACGGGGATCATCAGGAAGAACATGTTGTCCTCATATTCCAGTACAATAGACACTGAGGTGAACTGATTGTTCCTGACTTACCGACATTGCCCCCTGATATAAGCTGCCCCACACTAAGATGACGAGGATCATCAGGAAGATCATGTTGTCCTCATATTCCAGTACAAGAGACACTGAGGTGAACTGATTGTTCCTGACTTACCGACAATGCCCCCTGATATAAGCTGCCCCACACTAAGATGACGAGGATCATCAGGAAGATCATGTTGTCCTCATATTCCAGTACAAGAGACACTGAGGTGAACTGATTGTTCCTGACTTACCTACATTGCCCCCTGATATGAGCTGCCCCACACTAAGATGACGGGGATCATCAGGAAGATCATGTTGTCCTCATATTCCAGTACAAGA
Source organism: Brachyptera risi (assembly GCA_964007535.1). Taxonomy (NCBI): domain Eukaryota; kingdom Metazoa; phylum Arthropoda; class Insecta; order Plecoptera; family Taeniopterygidae; genus Brachyptera; species Brachyptera risi. The sequence continues at coordinate 3,592,538 of OZ023336.1, forward strand.
GACACTGAGGTGAACTGATTGTTCCTGACTTACCGACATTGCCCCCTGATATGAGCTGCCCCACACTAAGATGACGAGGATCATCAGGAAGATCATGTTGTCCTCATATTCCAGTACGAGAGACACTGAGGTGAACTGATTGTTCCTGACTTACCGACATTGCCCCCTGATATAAGCTGCCCCACACTAAGATGACGAGGATCATCAGGAAGATCATGCTGTCCTCATATTCCAGTACAAGAGACACTGAGGTGAACTGATTGTTCCTGACTTACCGACATTGCTCCCTGATATGAGCTGCCCCACACTGAGATGACAAGGATCATCAGGAAGATCATGCTGTCCTCATATTCCAGTTCAAGAGACACTGAGGTAAACTGATTGTTGACCCACCGACATTGCCCCCTGATATAAGCTGCCCCACACTAAGATGGGGAGGATCATCAGGAAGATCATGTTGTCCTCATATTCCAGTACAAGAGACACTGAGGTGAACTGATTGTTCCTGACTTACCGACATTGCCCCCTGATATAAGCTGCCCCACACTGAGATGACGAGGATCATCAGGAAGATCATGTTGTCCTCATATTCCAGTACAAGAGACACTGAGGTGAACTGATTGTTGACCCACCGACATTGCCCCCTGATATAAGCTGCCCCACACTAAGATGACGAGGATCATCAGGAAGATCATGTTGTCCTCATATTCCAGTACAAGAAACACTGAGGTGAACTGGTTGTTCCTGACTTACCGACATTGCCCCCTGATATAAGCTGCCCCACACTAAGATGACTAGGATCATCAGGAAGATCATGTTGTCCTCATATTCCAGTACATGAGACACTGAGGCTGATTGTTCCTGACTTAGCGACATTGCCCCCTGATATAAGCTGCTCCACACTAAGATGACGAGGATCATCAGGAAGATCATGTTGTCCTCATATTCCAGTACAAGAGACACTGAGGCTGATTGTTCCTGACCCACCGACATTGCCCCCTGATATAAGCTGCCCCACACTAAGATGACGAGGATCATCAGGAAGATCATGTTGTCCTCATATTCCAGTACAAGAGACACTGAGGTGAACTGATTGTTCCTGACTTACCGACATTGCCCCCTGATATGAGCTGCCCCACACTGAGATGACGAGGATCATCAGGAAGATCATGTTGTCCTCATATTCCAGTACAAGAGACACTGAGGTGAACTGATTGTTGACCCACCGACATTGCCCCCTGATATAAGCTGCCCCACACTAAGATGACGAGGATCATCAGGAAGATCATGTTGTCCTCATATTCCAGTACAAGAGACACTGAGGTGAACTGATTGTTCCTGACTTACCGACATTGCCCTCTGATATAAGCTGCCCCACACTAAGATGACGAGGATCATCAGGAAGATCATGTTGTCCTCATATTCCAGTACAAGAGACACCGAGGTGAACTGATTGTTCCTGACTTACCGACATTGCCCCCTGATATAAGCTGCCCCACACTAAGATGACGAGGATCATCAGGAAGATCATGTTGTCCTCATATTCCAGTACAAGAGACACTGAGATGAACTGATTGTTCCTGACTTACCGACATTGCCCCCTGATATAAGCTGCCCCACACTAAGATGACGAGGATCATCAGGAAGATCATGTTGTCCTCATATTCCAGTACAAGAGACACTGAGGTGAACTGATTGTTCCTGACTTACCGACATTGCCCTCTGATATAAGCTGCCCCACACTAAGATGACGAGGATCATCAGGAAGATCATGTTGTCCTCATATTCCAGTACAAGACACACTGAGGTGAACTGATTGTTCCTGACTCACCGACATTGCCCCCTGATATAAGCTGCCCCACACTAAGATGACAACGATCATCAGGAAGATCATGTTGTCCTCATATTCCAGTACAAGAGACACTGAGGTGAACTGATTGTTCCTGACTTACCGACATTGCCCTCTGATATAAGCTGCCCCACACTAAGATGACGAGGATCATCAGGAAGATCATGTTGTCCTCATATTCCAGTACAAGACACACTGAGGTGAACTGATTGTTCCTGACTCACCGAAATTGCACCCTGATATAAGCTGCCCCACACTAAGATGACGAGGATCATCAGGAAGATCATGTTGTCCTCATATTCCAGTACAAGAGACACTGAGGTGAACTGATTGTTCCTGACTCACCGACATTGCCCCCTGATATAAGCTGCCCCACACTAAGATGACGAGGATCATCAGGAAGATCATGTTGTCCTCATATTCCAGTACAAGAGACACTGAGGTGAACTGATTGTTCCTGACTTACCGACATTGCCCTCTGATATAAGCTGCCCCACACTAAGATGACGAGGATCATCAGGAAGATCATGTTGTCCTCATATTCCAGTACAAGACACACTGAGGTGAACTGATTGTTCCTGACTCACCGACATTGCCCCCTGATATAAGCTGCCCCACACTAAGATGACGAGGATCATCAGGAAGGTCATGTTGTCCTCATATTCCAGTACAAGACACACTGAGGTGAACTGATTGTTCCTGACTCACCGACATTGCCCCCTGATATAAGCTGCCCCACACTGAGATGACGAGGATCATCAGGAAGATCATGCATCCTCATATTCCAGTACAAGAGACACTGAGGTGAACTGATTGTTCCTGACTTACCGACATTGCCCCCTGATATAAGCTGCCCCACACTAAGATGAAGGGATCATCAGGAAGATCATGTTGTCCTCATATTCCAGTACAAGAGACACTGAGGTGAACTGATTGTTCCTGACTCACCGACATTGCACTCTGATATTAGCTGCCCCACACTAAGATGACGAGGATCATCAGGAAGATCATGATGTCCTCACATTTCAGTACAAGACACACTGAGGTGAACTGATTGTTCCTGACTCACCGACATTGCACCCTGATATAAGCTGCCCCACACTAAGATGACGAGGATCATCAGGAAGATCATGTTGTCCTCATATTCCAGTACAAGAGACACTGAGGTGAACTGATTGTTCCTGACTTACCGACATTGCCCCCTGATATAAGCTGCCTCACACCAAGATGGAGAGGATCATCAGAAAGATCATGTTGTCCTCATATTCCAGTACAAGAGACACTGATGCTGATTGTTCCTGACTCACCGACATTGCACCCTGATATAAGCTGCCCCACACTAAGATGACGAGGATCATCAGGAAGATCATGTTGTCCTCATATTCCAGTACAAGAGACACTGAGTTGAACTGATTGTTCCTGACTCACCGACATTGCCCCCTGATATGAGCTGCCCCACACCAAGATGACGAGGTTCATCAGGAAGATCAAGTTGTCCTCATATTCCAGTACAAGAGACACTGAGGTGAACTGATTGTTCCCGACTCACCGACATTGCACCCCGATATAAGCTGCCTCACACTAAGATGACGAGGATCATCAGGAAGATCATGTTGTCCTCATATTCCAGTACAAGAGACACTGAGGTGAACTGATCGTTCCTGACTCACCGACATTGCCCCCTGATATGAGCTGCCCCACACTAAGATGACGAGGATCATCAGGAAGATCATGTTGTCCTCATATTCCAGTACAAGAGACACTGAGGTGAACTGATTGTTCCCGACTCACCGACATTGCACCCCGATATAAGCTGCCTCACACTAAAATGACGAGGATCATCAGGAAGATCAAGTTGTCCTCATATTCCAGTACAAGAGACACTGAGTTGAACTGATTGTTCCTGACTCACCGACATTGCCCCCTGATATGAGCTGCCCCACACTAAGATGACGAGGATCATCAGGAAGATCATGTTGTCCTCATATTCCAGTACAAGAGACACTGAGGTGAACTGATCGTTCCTGACTTACCGACATTGCCCCCTGATATAAGCTGCCCCACACTAAGATGACGAGGATCATCAGGAAGATCATGTTGTCCTCATATTCCAGTACAAGAGACACTGAGGTGAACTGATTGTTCCTGACTTACCGACATTGCCCCCTGATATAAGCTGCCCCACACTAAGATTACGAGGATCATCAGGAAGATCATGTTGTCCTCATATTCCAGTACAAGAGACACTGAGGTGAACTGATTGTTCCTGACTTACCGACATTGCCCCCTGATATAAGCTGCCCCACACTAAGATGACGAGGATCATCAGGAAGATCATGTTGTCCTCATATTCCAGTACAAGAGACACTGAGGTGAACTGCTTGTTCCTGACTTACCGACATTGCCTCCTTATATAAGCTGCCCCACACTAAGATGACGAGGATCATCAGGAAGATCATGTTGTCCTCATATTCCAGTACAGGAGACACTGAGGTGAACTGATCGTTCCTGACTTACCGACATTGCCCCCTGATATAAGCTGCCTCACACTAAGATGACGAGGATCATCAGGAAGATCATGTTGTCCTCATATTCCAGTACAAGAGACACTGAGGTGAACTGATCGTTCCTGACTTACCGACATTGCCCCCTGATATAAGCTGCCCCACACTAAGATGACGAGGATCATCAGGAAGATCATGTTGTCCTCATATTCCAGTACAAGAGACACTGAGGTGAACCGATTGTTCCTGACTTACCGACATTGCCCCCTGATATAAGCTGCCTCACACTAAGATGACGAGGATCATCAGGAAGATCATGTTGTCCTCATATTCTAGTACAAGAGACACTGAGGTGAACCGATTGTTCCTGACTTACCGACATTGCCGCCTGATATAAGCTGCCCCACACTAAGATGACGAGGATCATCAGGAAGATCATGTTGTCCTCATATTCCAGTACAAGAGACACTGAGGTGAACTGATTGTTCCTGACTTACCGACATTGCCCCCTGATATAAGCTGTCCCACACTAAGATGACGAGGATCATCAGGAAGATCATGTTGTGCTCATATTCCAGTACAAGAGACACTGAGGTGAACTGATTGTTCCCGACTCACCGACATTGCACCCCGATATAAGCTGCCTCACACTAAGATGACGAGGATCATCAGGAAGATCATGTTGTCCTCATATTCCAGTACAAGAGACACTGAGGTGAACTGATTGTTCCCGACTCACCGACATTGCACCCCGATATAAGCTGCCCCACACCAAGATGACGAGGATCATCAGGAAGATCATGTTGTCCTCATATTCCAGTACAAGAGACACTGAGGTGAACTGATTGTTCCCGACTCACCGACATTGCACCCCGATATAAGCTGCCTCACACTAAGATGACGAGGATCATCAGGAAGATCATGTTGTCCTCATATTACAGTACAAGAGACACTGAGGTGAACTGATTGTTCCTGACTTACCGACATTGCCTCCTGATATAAGCTGCCCCACACTAAGATGACGAGGATGATCAGGAAGATCATGTTGTCCTCATATTCCAGTACAAGAGACACTGAGGCTGAATGTTCCTGACTTACCGACATTGCCCCCTGATATAAGCTGCCCCACACTGAGATGACGAGGATCATCAGGAAGATCATGTTGTCCTCATATTCCAGTACAAGAGACACTGAGGTGAACTGATTGTTCCTGACTTACCGACATTGCCCCCTGATATAAGCTGCCTCACACTAAGATGACGAGGATCATCAGGAAGATCATGTTGTCCTCATATTCCAGTACAAGAGACACTGAGGCTGATTGTTCCTGACTTACCGACATTGCCCCCTGATATAAGCTGCCCCACACTGAGATGACGAGGATCATCAGGAAGATCATGTTGTCCTCATATTCCAGTACAAGAGACACTGAGGTGAACTGATTGTTCCTGACTTACCGACATTGCCCTCTGATATAAGCTGCCCCACACTAAGATGACGAGGATCATCAGGAAGATCATGTTGTCCTCATATTCCAGTACAGGAGACACTGAGGCTGATTGTTCCTGACTTACCGACATTGCCCCCTGATATAAGCTGCCCCACACTGAGATGACGAGGATCATCAGGAAGATCATGCTGTCCTCATATTCCAGTACAAGAGATACTGAGGTGAACTGATTGTTCCTGACTTACCGACATTGCCCCCTGATATAAGCTGCCTCACACTAAGATGACGAGGATCATCAGGAAGATCATGTTGTCCTCATATTCCAGTACAAGAGACACTGAGGCTGATTGTTCCTGACTTACCGACATTGCACCCTGATATAAGCTGCCCCACACTGAGATGACGAGGATCATCAGGAAGATCATGCTGTCCTCATATTCCAGTACAAGAGATACTGAGGTGAACTGATTGTTCCTGACTTACCGACATTGCCCCCTGATATAAGCTGCCTCACACTAAGATGACGAGGATCATCAGGAAGATCAGGCTGTCCTCATATTTCAGTACAAGAGACACTGAGGTGAACTGATTGTTACTGACTTACCGACATTGCCCCCTGATATAAGCTGCCCCACACTAAGATGACGAGGATCATCAGGAAGATCATGTTGTCCTCATATTCCAGTACAAGAGACACTGAGGCTGATTGTTCCTGACTTACCGACATTGCCCCCTGATATAAGCTGCCCCACACTAAGATGACGAGGATCATCAGGAAGATCATGCTGTCCTCATATTTCAGTACAAGAGACACTGAGGTGAACTGATTGTTCCTGACTCACCGACATTGCCCCCTGATATAAGCTGCCCCACACTAAGATGACGAGGATCATCAGGAAGATCATGTTGTCCTCATATTCCAGTACAAGAGACACTGAGGTGAACTGATTGTCACTGACTTACCGACATTGCCCCCTGATATAAGCTGCCCCACACTAAGATGACGAGGATCATCAGGAAGATCATGTTGTCCTCATATTCCAGTACAAGAGACACTGAGGTGAACTGATTGTTCCTGACTTACCGACATTGCCCCCTGATATAAGCTGCCCCACACTAAGATGACGAGGATCATTAGGAAGATCATGTTGTCCTCATATTCCAGTACAAGAAACACTGAGGTGAACTGATTGTTACTGACTTACCGACATTGCCCCCTGATATAAGCTGCCCCACTCTAAGATGACGAGGATCATCAGGAAGATCATGTTGTCCTCATATTCCAGTACAAGAGACACTGAGGTGAACTGATTGTTCCTGACTTACCGACATTGACCCCTGATATAAGCTGCCCCACAACAAGATGACGAGGATCATCAGGAAGATCATGTTGTCCTCATATTCCAGTACAAGAGACACTGAGGTGAACCGATTGTTCCTGACTTACCGACATTGCCCCCTGATATAAGCTGCCCCACACTAAGATGACGAGGATCATCAGGAAGATCATGTTGTCCTCATATTCCAGTACAAGAGACACTGAGGTGAACTGATTGTTCCTGACTTACCGACATTGCCCCCTGATATAAGCTGCCCCACACTAAGATGACGAGGATCATTAGGAAGATCATGTTGTCCTCATATTCCAGTACAAGAGACACTGAGGTGAACTGATTGTTCCTGACTTACCGACATTGCCCCCTGATATAAGCTGCCCCACACTAAGATGACGAGGATCATCAGGAAGATCATGTTGTCCTCATAATCCAGTACAAGAGATACTGAGGTGAACTGATTGTTCCTGACTTACCGACATTGCCCCCTGATATAAGCTGCCCCACACTAAGATGACGAGGATCATCAGGAAGATCATGCTGTCCTCATATTCCAGTACAAGAGACACTGAGGTGAACTGATTGTTCCTGACTTACCGACATTGCCCCCTGATATAAGCTGCCTCACACTAAGATGACGAGGATCATCAGGAAGATCATGTTGTCCTCATATTCCAGTACAAGAGACACTGAGGCTGATTGTTCCTGACTTACCGACATTGCCCCCTGATATAAGCTGCCCCACACTGAGATGACGAGGATCATCAGGAAGATCATGTTGTCCTCATATTCCAGTACAAGAGACACTGAGGTGAACTGGTTGTTCCTGACTTACCGACATTGCCCCCTGATATAAGCCCCACACTAAGATGACGAGGATCATCAGGAAGATCATGTTGTCCTCATATTCCAGTACAAGAGACACTGAGGCTGATTGTTCCTGACTCACCGACATTGCCCCCTGATATAAGCTGCCCACACTAAGATGACGAGGATCATCAGGAAGATCATGTTGTCCTCATATTCCAGTACAAGAGACACTGAGGCTGATTGTTCCTGACTTACCGACATTGCCCCCTGATATAAGCTGCCCGACACTAAGATGACGAGGATCATCAGGAAGATCTTGTTGTCCTCATATTTCAGTACAAGAGACACTGAGGTGAACTGATTGTTCCTGACTTACCGACATTGCCCCCTGATATAAGCTGCGTCACACTAAGATGACGTGGATCATCAGGAAGATCATGTTGTCCTCATATTCCAGTACAAGAGACACTGAGGTGAACTGATTGTTCCTGACTTACCGACATTGCCCCCTGATATAAGCTGCCCCACACTGAGATGACGAGGATCATCAGGAAGATCATGTTGTCCTCATATTCCAGTACAAGAGACACTGAGGTGAACTGATTGATCCTGACTTATCGACATTGCCCCCTGATATAAGCTGCCCCACACTAAGATGACGAGGATCATTAGGAAGATCATGTTGTCCTCATATTCCAGTACAAGAGACACTGAGGTGAACTGATTGTTCCTGACTTACTGACATTGCTCCTGATATAAGCTGCCCCACACTAAGATGACGAGGATCATCAGGAAGATCATGTTGTCCTCATATTCCAGTACAAGAGACACTGAGGCTGATTGTTCCTGACTTACCGACATTGCCCCCTGATATAAGCTGCCCCACACTGAGATGACGAGGATCATCAGGAAGATCATGTTGTCCTCATATTCCAGTACAAGAGACACTGAGGTGAACTGATTGTTCCTGACTTACCGACATTGCCCCCTGTTATAAGCTGCCCCACACTGAGGTGACGAGGATCATCAGGAAGATCATGTTGTCCTCATATTCCAGTACAAGAGACACTGAGGCTGATTGTTCCTGACTTACCGCCATTGCCCCCTGATATAAGCTGCCCCACACTAAGATGACGAGGATCATTAGGAAGATCATGTTGTCCTCATATTCCAGTACAAGAGACACTGAGGCTGATTGTTCCTGACTTACCGCCATTGCCCCCTGATATAAGCTGCCCCACACTAAGATGACGAGGATCATTAGGAAGATCATGTTGTCCTCATATTCCAGTACAAGAGACACTGAGGCTGATTGTTCCTGACTTACCGCCATTGCCCCCTGATATAAGCTGCCCCACACTAAGATGACGAGGATCATCAGGAAGATCATGTTGTCCTCATATTCCAGTACAAGAGACACTGAGGCTGATTGTTCCTGACTCACCGACATTGCCCCCTGATATAAGCTGCCCCACACTAAGATGACGAGGATCATCAGGAAGATCATGTTGTCCTCATATTCCAGTACAAGAGACACTGAGGCGAACTGATTGTTCCTGACTTACCGACATTGCCCCTGATATAAGCTGCCCCACACTAAGATGACGAGGATCATCAGGAAGATCATGTTGTCCTCATATTCCAGTACAAGAGACACTGAGGCTGATTGTTCCTGACTTACCGACATTGCCCCTGATATAAGCTGCCCCACACTAAGATGACGAGGATCATTAGGAAGATCATGTTGTCCTCATATTCCAGTACAAGAGACACTGAGGCTGATTGTTCCTGACCTACCGACATTGCCCCTGATATAAGCTGCCCCACACTAAGATGACGAGGATCATCAGGAAGATCATGTTGTCCTCATATTCCAGTACAAGAGACACTGAGGCGAACTGATTGTTCCTGACTTACCGACATTGCCCCTGATATAAGCTGCCCCACACTAAGATGACGAGGATCATCAGGAAGATCATGTTGTCCTCATATTCCAGTACAAGAGACACTGAGGCTGATTGTTCCTGACTTACCGACATTGCCCCCTGATATAAGCTGCCCCACACTAAGATGACGAGGATCATCAGGAAGATCATGTTGTCCTCATATTCCAGTACAAGAGACACTGAGGTGAACTGATTGTTCCTGACTTACCGACATTGCCCCCTGATATAAGCTGCCCCACACTAAGATGACGAGGATCATCAGGAAGATCATGTTGTCCTCATATTCCAGTACAAGAGACACTGAGGTGCACTGATTGTTCCTGACTTACCGACATTGCCCCCTGATATAAGCTGCCCCACACTAAGATGACGAGAATCATCAGGAAGATTATGTTGTCCTCAAATTCCAGTACAAGAGACACTGAGGCTGATTGTTCCTGACTTACCGACATTGCCCCCTGATATGAGCTGCCTCACACTAAGATGACGAGGATCATCAGGAAGATCATGTTGTCCTCATATTCCAGTACAAGAGACACTGAGGTGAACTGATTGTTTCTGACTTACCGACATTGCCCCCTGATATAAGCTGCCCCACACTGAGATGACGAGGATCATCAGGAAGATCATGTTGTCCTCATATTCCAGTACAAGAGACACTGAGGTGAACTGATTGTTCCTGACTTACCGACATTGCCCCCTGATATAAGCTGCCACACACTAAGATGACGAGGATCATCAGGAAGATCATGTTGTCCTCATATTCCAGTACAAGAGACACTGAGGTGAACTGATTGTTCCTGACTTACCGACATTGCCCCCTGATATAAGCTGCCCCACACTAAGATGACGAGGATCATCAGGAAGATCATGTTGTCCTCATATTCCAGTACAAGAGACACTGAGGCTGATTGTTCCTGACTTACCGACATTGCCCCCTGATATAAGCTGCCCCACACTAAGATGACGAGGATCATCAGGAAGATCATGTTGTCCTCATATTCCAGTACAAGAGACACTGAGGCTGATTGTTCCTGACTTACCGACATTGCCCCCTGATATAAGCTGCCCCACACTAAGATGACGAGGATCATCAGGAAGATCATGTTGTCCTCATATTCCAGTACAAGAGACACTGAGGCTGATTGTTCCTGACTTACCGACATTGCCCCCTGTTATAAGCTGCCCCACACTAAGATGACGAGGATCATCAGGAAGATCATGTTGTCCTCATATTCCAGTACAAGAGACACTGAGGTGAACTGATTGTTCCTGACTCACCGACATTGCCCCCTGTTATAAGCTGCCCCACACTAAGATGACGAGGATCATCAGGAAGATCATGTTGTCCTCATATTCCAGTACAAGAGACACTGAGGTGATCTGATTGTTCCTGACTTACCGACATTGCCCCCTGATATAAGCTGCCCCACACTAAGATGACGAGGATCATCAGGAAGATCATGCTGTCCTCATATTCCAGTACAAGAGACACTGAGGTGAACTGATTGTTCCTGACTCACCGACATTGCCCCCTGTTATAAGCTGCCCCACACTAAGATGACGTTTATTATTAGGAAGATCATGTTGTCCTCATATTCCAGTACAAGAGACACTGAGGTGAACTGATTGTTCCTGACTTACTGACATTGCTCCTGATATAAGCTGCCCCACACTAAGATGACGAGGATCATCAGGAAGATCATGTTGTCCTCATATTCCAGTACAAGAGACACTGAGGCTGATTGTTCCTGACTTACCCACATTGCCCCCTGATATAAGCTGCCCCACACTAAGATGACGAGGATCATCAGGAAGATCATGTTGTCCTCATATTCCAGTACAAGAGACACTGAGGTGAACTGATTGTTCCTGACTCACCGACATTGCCCCCTGTTATAAGCTGCCCCACACTAAGATGACGAGGATCATCAGGAAGATCATGTTGTCCTCATATTCCAGTACAAGAGACACTGAGGTGATCTGATTGTTCCTGACTTACCGACATTGCCCCCTGATATAAGCTGCCCCACACTAAGATGACGAGGATCATCAGGAAGATCATGCTGTCCTCATATTCCAGTACAAGAGACACTGAGGTGAACTGATTGTTCCTGACTTACCGACATTGCCCCCTGATATAAGCTGCCCCACACTAAGATGACGAGGATCATCAGGAAGATCATGTTGTCCTCATATTCCAGTACAAGAGACACTGAGGCTGATTGTTCCTGACTTACCGACATTGCCCCCTGATATAAGCTGCCCCACACTAAGATGACGAGGATCTTGAGGAAGATCATGTTGTCCTCATATTCCAGTACAAGAGACACTGAGGCTGATTGTTCCTGACTTACCGACATTGCCCCCTGATATAAGCTGCCCCACACTAAGATGACGAGGATCATCAGGAAGATCATGTTGTCCTCATATTCCAGTACAAGAGACACTGAGGCTGATTGTTCCTGACTTACCGACATTGCCCCCTGATATAAGCTGCCTCACACTAAGATGACGAGGATCATCAGGAAGATCATGTTGTCCTCATATTCCAGTACAAGAGACACTGAGGTGAACTGATTGTTCCTGACTTACCGACATTGCCCCCTGATATAAGCTGCCTCACACTAAGATGACGAGGATCATCAGGAAGATCATGTTGTCCTCATATTCCAGTACAAGAGACACTGAGGTGCACTGATTGTTCCTGACTTACCGACATTGCCCCCTGATATAAGCTGCCTCACACTAAGATGACGAGGATCATCAGGAAGATCATGCTGTCCTCATATTCCAGTACAAGAGACACTGAGGTGAACTGATTGTTCCTGACTTACCGACATTGCCCCCTGATATAAGCTGCCCCACACTAAGATGACGAGGATCATCAGGAAGATCATGTTGTCCTCATATTCCAGTACAAGAGACACTGAGGCTGATTGTTCCTGACTTACCGACATTGCCCCCTGATATAAGCTGCCTCACACTAAGATGACGAGGATCATCAGGAAGATCATGTTGTCCTCATATTCCAGTACAAGAGACACTGAGGTGCACTGATTGTTCCTGACTTACCGACATTGCCCCCTGATATAAGCTGCCTCACACTAAGATGACGAGGATCATCAGGAAGATCATGTTGTCCTCATATTCCAGTACAAGAGACACTGAGGCTGATTGTTCCTGACTTACCGACATTGCCCCCTGATATAAGCTGCCCCACACTAAGATGACGAGGATCATCAGGAAGATCATGCTGTCCTCATATTCCAGTACAAGAGACACTGAGGTGAACTGATTGTTCCTGACTTACCGACATTGCCCCCTGTTATGAGCTGCCTCACACTAAGATGACGAGGATCATCAGGAAGATCATGCTGTCCTCATATTCCAGTACAAGAGACACTGAGGTGAACTGATTGTTCCTGACTTACCGACATTGCCCCCTGATATAAGCTGCCCCACACTAAGATGACGAGGATCATCAGGAAGATCATGTTGTCCTCATATTCCAGTACAAGAGACACTGAGGCTGATTGTTCCTGACTTATCGACATTGCCCCCTGATATAAGCTGCCCCACACTAAGATGACGAGGATCATCAGGAAGATCATGTTGTCCTCATATTCCAGTACAAGAGACACTGAGGTGAACTGATTGTTCCTGACTTACCGACATTGCCCCCTGATATAAGCTGCCCCACACTAAGATGACGAGGATCATCAGGAAGATCATGTTGTCCTCATATTCCAGTACAAGAGACACTGAGGCGAACTGATTGTTCCTGACTTACCGACATTGCCCCTGATATAAGCTGCCCCACACTAAGATGACGAGGATCATCAGGAAGATCATGTTGTCCTCATATTCCAGCACAAGAGACACTGAGGCTGATTGTTCCTGACTTACCGACATTGCCCCCTGATATAAGCTGCCCCACACTAAGATGACGAGGATCATCAGGAAGATCATGTTGTCCTCATATTCCAGTACAAGAGACACTGAGGCTGATTGTTCCTGACTTACCGACATTGCCCCCTGATATAAGCTGCCCCACACTAAGATGACGAGGATCATCAGGAAGATCATGCTGTCCTCATATTCCAGTACAAGAGACACTGAGGTGAACTGATTGTTCCTGACTTACCGACATTGCCCCCTGATATAAGCTGCCCCACACTAAGATGACGAGGATCATCAGGAAGATCATGCTGTCCTCATATTCCAGTACAAGAGACACTGAGGTGAACTGATTGTTCCTGACTTACCGACATTGCCCCCTGATATAAGCTGCCCCACACTAAGATGACGAGGATCATCAGGAAGATCATGTTGTCCTCATATTCCAGTACAAGAGACACTGAGGCTGATTGTTTCCGACTTACCGACATTGCCCCCTGATATAAGCTGCCCCACACTAAGATGACGAGGATCATCAGGAAGATCATGTTGTCCTCATATTCCAGTACAAGAGACACTGAGGCTGATTGTTCCTGACTTACCGACATTGCCCCCTGATATAAGCTGCCCCACACTAAGATGACGAGGATCATCAGGAAGATCATGCTGTCCTCATATTCCAATACAAGAGACACTGAGGTGAACTGATTGTTCCTGACTTACCGACATTGCCCCTGATATAAGCTGCCCCACACTAAGATGACGAGGATCATCAGGAAGATCATGTTGTCCTCATATTCCAGCACAAGAGACACTGAGGCTGATTGTTCCTGACTTACCGACATTGCCCCTGATATAAGCTGCCCCACACTAAGATGACGAGGATCATCAGGAAGATCATGTTGTCCTCATATTCCAGTACAAGAGACACTGAGGTGAACTGATTGTTCCTGACTTACCGACATTGCCCCCTGATATGAGCTGCCCCACACTAAGATGAAGAGGATCATCAGGAAGATCATGTTGTCCTCATATTCCAGTACAAGAGACACTGAGGCTGATTGTTCCTGACTTACCGACATTGCCCCTGATATGAGCTGCCCCACACTAAGATGACGAGGATCATCAGGAAGGTCATGTTGTCCTCATATTCCAGTACAAGAGACACTGAGGCTGATTGTTCCTGACTTACCGACATTGCCCCTGATATGAGCTGCCCCACACTAAGATGACGAGGATCATCAGGGAGATCATGTTGTCCTCATATTCCAGTACAAGAGACACTGAGGTGAACTGATTGTTCCTGACTTACCGTCATTGCCCCCTGATATAAGCTGCCCCACACTAAGATGACGAAGATCATCAGGAAGATCATGTTGTCCTCATATTCCAGTACAAGAGACACTGAGGCTGATTGTTCCTGACTTACCGACATTGCCCCCTGATATAAGCTGCCCCACACTAAGATGACGAGGATCATCAGGAAGATCATGTTGTCCTCATATTCCAGTACAAGAGACACTGAGGTGAACTGATTGTTCCTGACTTACCGACATTGCCCCCTGATATAAGCTGCCCCACACTAAGATGACGAGGATCATCAGGAAGATCATGTTGTCCTCATATTCCAGTACAAGAGACACTGAGGCTGATTGTTCCTGACTTACCGACATTGCCCCCTGATATAAGCTGCCCCACACTAAGATGACGAGGATCATCAGGAAGATCATGTTGTCCTC
Source organism: Brachyptera risi (assembly GCA_964007535.1). Classification (NCBI taxonomy): domain Eukaryota; kingdom Metazoa; phylum Arthropoda; class Insecta; order Plecoptera; family Taeniopterygidae; genus Brachyptera; species Brachyptera risi. Next base: position 3,608,070 of record OZ023336.1, read on the forward strand.
ATATTCCAGTACAAGAGACACTGAGGCTGATTGTTCCTGACTCACCGACATTGCCCCTGATATAAGCTGCCCCACACTAAGATGACGAGGATCATTAGGAAGATCATGTTGTCCTCATATTCCAGTACAAGAGACACTGAGGCTGATTGTTCCTGACTTACCGACATTGCCCCTGATATAAGCTGCCCCACACTAAGATGACGAGGATCATCAGGAAGATCATGTTGTCCTCATATTCCAGTACAAGAGACACTGAGGCGAACTGATTGTTCCTGACTTACCGATATTGCCCCTGATATAAGCTGCCCCACACTAAGATGACGAGGATCATCAGGAAGATCATGTTGTCATCATATTCCAGTACAAGAGACACTGAGGCTGATTGTTCCTGACTTACCGACATTGCCCCCTGATATAAGCTGCCCCACACTGAGATGACGAGGATCATCAGGAAGATCATGTTGTCCTCATATTCCAGTACAAGAGACACTGAGGTGCACTGATTGTTCCTGACTTACCGACATTGCCCCCTGATATAAGCTGCCCCACACTAAGATGACGAGAATCATCAGGAAGATCATGTTGTCCTCAAATTCCAGTACAAGAGACACTGAGGCTGATTGTCCCTGACTTACCGACATTGCCCCCTGATATAAGCTGCCACACACTAAGATGACGAGGATCATCAGGAAGATCATGTTGTCCTCATATTCCAGTACAAGAGACACTGAGGTGAACTGATTGTTCCTGACTTACCGACATTGCCCCCTGATATAAGCTGCTTGACACTAAGATGACGAGGATCATCAGGAAGATCATGTTGTCCTCATATTCCAGTACAAGAGACACTGAGGTGAACTGATTGTTCCTGACTTACCGACATTGCCCCCTGATATAAGCTGCCCCACACTGAGATGACGAGAATCATCAGGAAGATCATGTTGTCCTCAAATTCCAGTACAAGAGACACTGAGGCTGATTGTTCCTGACTTACCGACATTGCCCCCTGATATAAGCTGCCACACACTAAGATGACGAGGATCATCAGGAAGATCATGTTGTCCTCATATTCCAGTACAAGAGACACTGAGGTGCACTGGTGGTTCCTGACTTACCGACATTGCCCCCTGATATAAGCTGCCCCACACTAAGATGACGAGAATCATCAGGAAGATCATGTTGTCCTCAAATTCCAGTACAAGAGACACTGAGGCTGATTGTTCCTGACTTACCGACATTGCCCCCTGATATAAGCTGCCACACACTAAGATGACGAGGATCATCAGGAAGATCATGCTGTCCTCATATTCCAGTACATGAGACACTGAGGCTGATTGTTCCTGACTTACTGACATTGCCCCCTGATATAAGCTGCCTCACACTAAGATGACTAGGATCATCAGGAAGATCATGTTGTCCTCATATTCCAGTACAGGAGACACTGAGGTGAACTGATTGTTCCTGACTTACCAACAAGGCCCCCTGTTATAAGCTGCCCCACACTAAGATGACGAGGATCATCAGGAAGATCATGCTGTCCTCATATTCCAGTACAAGAGACACTGAGGTGAACTGATTGTTCCTGACTTACCGACATTGCCCCCTGATATAAGCTGCCCCACACTAAGATGACGAGGATCATCGGGAAGATCATGTTGTCCTCATATTCCAGTACAAGAGACACTGAGGTGAACTGATTGTTCCTGACTTACCGACATTGCCCCCTGATATAAGCTGCCCCACACTAAGATGATGAGGATCATCAGGAAGATCATGTTGTCCTCATATTCCAGTACAAGAGACACTGAGGCTGATTGTTCCTGACTTACCGACATTGCCCCCTGATATAAGCTGCCCCACACTAAGATGACAAGGATCATCAGGAAGATCATGCTGTCCTCATATTCCAGTACAAGAGACACTGAGGTGAACTGATCGTTCCTGACTTACTGACATTGCCCCCTGATATAAGCTGCCCCACACTAAGATGACGAGGATCATCAGGAAGATCATGTTGTCCTCATATTCCAGTACAAGAGACACTGGGGCTGATTGTTCCTGACTCACCGACATTGCCCCCTGATATGAGCTGCCCCACACCAAGATGACGAGGATCATCAGGAAGGTCATGTTGTCCTCATATTCCAGTACAAGAGACACTGAGGCTGATTGTTCCTGACTTACCGACATTGCCCCCTGATATAAGCTGCCCCACACTAAGATGACGAGGATCATCAGGAAGATCATGCTGTCCTCATATTCCAGTACAAGAGACACTGAGGTGAACTGATTGTTCCTGACTTACCGACATTGCCCCCTGATATAAGCTGCCTCACACTAAGATGACGAGGATCATCAGGAAGATCATGTTGTCCTCATATTCCAGTACAAGAGACACTGAGGTGAACTGATAGTTCCTGACTTACCGACATTGCCCCCTGATATAAGCTGCCCCATACTAAGATGACGAGGATCATCAGGAAGATCATGTTGTCCTCATATTCCAGTACAAGAGACACTGAGGCTGATTGTTCCTGACTTACCAACAAGGCCCCCTGTTATAAGCTGCCCCACACTAAGATGACGAGGATCATCAGGAAGGTCATGTTGTCCTCATATTCCAGTACAAGAGACACTGAGGTGAACTGATTGTTCCTGACTTCCCGACATTGCCCCCTGATATAAGCTGCCCCACACTAAGATGACGAGGATCATCAGAAAGATCATGTTGTCCTCATATTCCAGTACAGGAGACACTGAGGTGAACTGATTGTTCCTGACTTACCAACAAGGCCCCCTGTTATAAGCTGCCCCACACTAAGATGACGAGGATCATCAGGAAGATCATGCTGTCCTCATATTCCAGTACAAGAGACACTGAGGTGAACTGATTGTTCCTGACTTACCGACATTGCCCCCTGATATAAGCTGCCCCACACTAAGATGACGAGGATCATCAGGAAGATCATGTTGTCCTCATATTCCAGTACAAGAGACACTGAGGTGAACTGATTGTTCCTGACTTTCCAACAAGGCCCCCTGTTATGAGCTGCCCCTCACTAAGATGACGAGGATCATCAGGAAGATCATGTTGTCCTCATATTCCAGTACAAGAGACACTGAGGTGAACTGATAGTTCCTGACTTACCGACATTGCCCCCCGATATAAGCTGCCTCACACTAAGATGACGAGGATCATCAGGAAGATCATGTTGTCCTCATATTCCAGTACAAGAGACACTGAGGTGAACTGATCGTTCCTGACTTACCGACATTGCGCCCTGATATAAGCTGCCCCACACTAAGATGACGAGGATCATCAGGAAGATCATGTTGTCCTCATATTCCAGTACAAGAGACACTGAGGTGAACTGATTGTTGACTCACCGACATCGCCCCCTGATATAAGCTGCCCCACACTAAGATGACGAGGATCATCAGGAAGATCATGTTGTCCTCATATTCCAGTACAAGAGACACTGAGGTGAACTGATTGTTCCTGACTTACCGACATTGCCCCCTGATATATGCTGCCCCACACTAAGATGACGAGGATCATCAGGAAGATCATGTTGTCCTCATATTCCAGTACAAGAGACACTGAGGTGAACTGATTGTTCCTGACTTACCGACATTGCCCCCTGATATAAGCTGCCCCACACTAAGATGACGAGGATCATCAGGAAGATCATGTTGTCCTCATATTCCAGTACAAGAGACACTGAGGTGAACTGATTGTTCCTGACTTACCGACATTGCCCCCTGATATAAGCTGCCTCACACTAAGATGACGAGGATCATCAGGAAGATCATGTTGTCCTCATATTCCAGTACAAGAGACACTGAGGTGAACTGATAGTTCCTGACTTACCGACATTGCCCCCTGATATAAGCTGCCCCACACTAAGATGACGAGGATCATCAGGAAGATCATGCTGTCCTCATATTCCAATACAAGAGACACTGAGGTGAACTGATTGTTCCTGACTTACCGACATTGCCCCATGATATAAGCTGCCTCACACTAAGATGACGAGGATCATCAGGAAGATCATGTTGTCCTCATATTCCAGTACAAGAGACACTGAGGCTGATTGTTCCTGACTTACCGACATTGCCCTCTGATATAAGCTGCCTCACACTAAGATGACAAGGATCATCAGGAAGATCATGTTGTCCTCATATTCCAGTACAAGAGACACTGAGGTGAACTGATTGTTCCTGACTTACCGACATTGCCCCCTGATATAAGCTGCCTCACACTAAGATGACGAGGATCATCAGGAAGATCATGTTGTCCTCATATTCCAGTACAAGAGACACTGAGGTGAACTGATTGTTCCTGACTTACCGACATTGCCCCCTGATATGAGCTGCCCCACACTAAGATGACGAGGATCATCAGGAAGATCATGTTGTCCTCATATTCCAGTACAAGAGACACTGAGGTGAACTGATTGTTCCTGACTTACCGACATTGCCCCCTGATATAAGCTGCCCCACACTAAGATGACGAGGATCATCAGGAAGATCATGTTGTCCTCATATTCCAGTACAAGAGACACTGAGGTGAACTGATTGTTCCTGACTTACCGACATTGCCCACTGATATAAGCTGCCCCACACTAAGATGACGAGGATCATCAGGAAGATCATGCTGTCCTCATATTCCAGTACAAGAGACACTGAGGCTGATTGTTCCTGACTTACCGACATTGCCCCCTGATATAAGCTGCCCCACACCAAGTTGACGAGGATCATCAGGAAGATCATGTTGTCCTCATATTCCAGTACAAGAGACACTGAGGTGAACTGATTGTTCCTGACTTACCGACATTGCCCCCTGATATAAGCTGCCCCACACTAAGATGACGAGGATCATCAGGAAGATCATGTTGTCCTCATATTCCAGTACAAGAGACACTGAGGTGAACTGATTGTTCCTGACTTACCGACATTGCCCCCTGATATAAGCTGCCCCACACTAAGATGACGGGGATCATCAGGAAGATCATGTTGTCCTCATATTCCAGTACAAGAGACACTGAGGTGAACTGATTGTTCCTGACTTACCGACATTGCCCCCTGATATAAGCTGCCCCACACTGAGATGACGAGGATCATCAGGAAGATCATGTTGTCCTCATATTCCAGTACAAGAGACACTGAGGTGAACTGATTGTTCCTGACTTACCGACATTGCCCCCTGATATAAGCTGCCCCACACTGAGATGACGAGGATCATCAGGAAGATCATGTTGTCCTCATATTCCAGTACAAGAGACACTGAGGTGAACTGATTGTTCCTGACTTACCGACATTGCCCCCTGATATAAGCTGCCCCACACTGAGATGACGAGGATCATCAGGAAGATCATGTTGTCCTCATATTCCAGTACAAGAGACACTGAGGTGAACTGATCGTTCCTGACTTACCGACATTGCCCTCTGATATAAGCTGCCCCACACTAAGATGACGAGGATCATCAGGAAGATCATGTTGTCCTCATATTCCAGTACAAGAGACACTGAGGCTGATTGTTCCTGACTTACCGACATTGCCCCCTGATATGAGCTGCCCCACACTAAGATGACAAGGATCATCAGGAAGATCTTGTTGTCCTCATATTCCAGTACAAGAGACACTGAGGTGAACTGATTGTTCCTGACTTACCGACATTGCCCCCTGATATAAGCTGCCCCACACTAAGATGACGAGGATCATCAGGAAGATCATGTTGTCCTCATATTCCAGTACAACAGACACTGAGGCTGATTGTTCCTGACTTACCGACATTGCCCCCTGATATGAGCTGCCCCACACTAAGATGACAAGGATCATCAGGAAGATCATGTTGTCCTCATAATCCAGTACAAGAGACACTGAGGTGAACTGATTGTTCCCGACTCACCGACATTGCCCCCTGATATAAGCTGCCTCACACCAAGATGACGAGGATCATCAGGAAGATCATGTTGTCCTCATATTCCAGTACAAGAGACACTGAGGTGAACTGATTGTTCCTGACTTAGCGACATTGCCCCCTGATATGAGCTGCCCCACACTAAGATGACGAGGATCATCAGGAAGATCATGTTGTCCTCATATTCCAGTACGAGAGACACTGAGGTGAACTGATTGTTTCTGACTTACCGACATTGCCCCCTGATATAAGCTGCCCCACACTAAGATGACGAGGATCATCAGGAAGATCATGCTGTCCTCATATTCCAGTACAAGAGACACTGAGGTGAACTGATTGTTCCTGACTTACCGACATTGCCCCCTGATATGAGCTGCCCCACACTGAGATGACGAGGATCATCAGGAAGATCATGCTGTCCTCATATTCCAGTTCAAGAGACACTGAGGTGAACTGATTGTTGACCCACCGACATTGCCCCCTGATATAAGCTGCCCCACACTAAGATGACGAGGATCATCAGGAAGATCATGTTGTCCTCATATTCCAGTACAAGAGACACTGAGGTGAACTGATTGTTCCTGACTTACCGACATTGCCCCATGATATAAGCTGCCCCACACTGAGATGACGAGGATCATCAGGAAGATCATGTTGTCCTCATATTCCAGTACAAGAGACACTGAGGTGAACTGATTGTTCCTGACTTACCGACATTGCCCCCTGATATAAGCTGCCCCACACTGAGATGACGAGGATCATCAGGAAGATCATGTTGTCCTCATATTCCAGTACAAGAGACACTGAGGTGAACTGATCGTTCCTGACTTACCGACATTGCCCCCTGATATAAGCTGCCCCACACTAAGATGACGAGGATCATCAGGAAGATCATGTTGTCCTCATATTCCAGTACAAGAGACACTGAGGTGAACTGATTGTTCCTGACTTACCGACATTGCCCCCTGATATAAGCTGCCCCACACTAAGATGACGAGGATCATCAGGAAGATCATGTTGTCCTCATATTCCAGTACAACAGACACTGAGGCTGATTGTTCCTGACTTACCGACATTGCCCCCTGATATGAGCTGCCCCACACTAAGATGACGAGGATCATCAGGAAGATCATGTTGTCCTCATAATCCAGTACAAGAAACACTGAGGTGAACTGATTGTTCCCGACTCACCGACATTGCCCCCTGATATAAGCTGCCTCACACCAAGATGACGAGGATCATCAGGAAGATCATGTTGTCCTCATATTCCAGTACAAGAGACACTGAGGTGAACTGATTGTTCCTGACTTAGCGACATTGCCCCCTGATATGAGCTGCCCCACACTAAGATGACGAGGATCATCAGGAAGATCATGTTGTCCTCATATTCCAGTACGAGAGACACTGAGGTGAACTGATTGTTTCTGACTTACCGACATTGCCCCCTGATATAAGCTGCCCCACACTAAGATGACGAGGATCATCAGGAAGATCATGCTGTCCTCATATTCCAGTTCAAGAGACACTGAGGTGAACTGATTGTTGACCCACCGACATTGCCCCCTGATATAAGCTGCCCCACACTAAGATGACGAGGATCATCAGGAAGATCATGTTGTCCTCATATTCCAGTACAAGAGACACTGAGGTGAACTGATTGTTCCTGACTTACCGACATTGCCCCATGATATAAGCTGCCCCACACTGAGATGACGAGGATCATCAGGAAGATCATGTTGTCCTCATATTCCAGTACAAGAGACACTGAGGTGAACTGATTGTTGACCCACCGACATTGCCCCCTGATATAAGCTGCCCCACACTAAGATGACGAGGATCATCAGGAAGATCATGTTGTCCTCATATTCCAGTACAAGAGACACTGAGGTGAACTGATTGTTCCTGACTTACCGACATTGCCCCCTGATATAAGCTGCCCCACACTAAGATGACGAGGATCATCAGGAAGATCATGTTGTCCTCATATTCCAGTACAAGAGACACTGAGGTGAACTGATTGTTCCTGACTTACCGACATTGCCATCTGATATAAGCTGCCCCACACTAAGATGACGAGGATCATCAGGAAGATCATGCTGTCCTCATATTCCAGTACAAGAGACACTGAGGTGAACTGATTGTTCCTGACTTACCGACATTGCCATCTGATATAAGCTGCCCCACACTAAGATGACGAGGATCATCAGGAAGATCATGTTGTCCTCATATTCCAGTACAAGAGACACTGAGGTGAACTGATTGTTCCTGACTCACCGACATTGCCCTCTGATATAAGCTGCCCCACACTAAGATGACGAGGATCAGCAGGAAGATCATGTTGTCCTCATATTCCAGTACAAGACACACTGAGGTGAACTGATTGTTCCTGACTCACCGACATTGCCCCCTGATATAAGCTGCCCCACACTAAGATGACGAGGATCATCAGGAAGATCATGTTGTCCTCATATTCCAGTACAAGAGACACTGAGGTGAACTGATTGTTCCTGACTTACCGACATTGCCCCCTGATATAAGCTGCCCCACACTAAGATGACGAGGATCATCAGGAAGATCATGTTGTCCTCATATTCCAGTACAAGAGACACTGAGGTGAACTGATTGTTCCTGACTTACCGACATTGCCCCCTGATATAAGCTGCCCCACACTAAGATGACGAGGATCAACAGGAAGATCATGCTGTCCTCATAATCCAGTACAAGAGACACTGAGGCTGATTGTTCCTGACTTAGCGACATTGCCCCCTGATATAAGCTGCCCACACTAAGATGACGAGGATCATCAGGAAGATCATGTTGTCCTCATAATCCAGTACAAGAGACACTGAGGTGAACTGATTGTTCCTGACTTACCGACATTGCCCCCTGATATAAGCTGCCCCACACTAAGATGACGAGGATCATCAGGAAGATCATGTTGTCCTCATATTCCAGTACAAGAGACACTGAGGCTGATTGTTCCTGACTTACAGACATTGCCCCCTGATATAAGCTGCCACACACTAAGATGACGAGGATCATCAGGAAGATCATGTTGTCCTCATATTCCAGTACAAGAGACACTGAGGCTGATTGTTCCTGACTTAGCGACATTGCCCCCTGATATAAGCTGCTCCACACTAAGATGACGAGGATCATCAGGAAGATCATGTTGTCCTCATATTCCAATACAAGAGACACTGAGGCTGATTGTTCCTGACTTAGCGACATTGCCCCCTGATATAAGCTGCTCCACACTAAGATGACGAGGATCATCAGGAAGATCATGTTGTCCTCATATTCCAGTACAAGAGACACTGAGGCTGATTGTTCCTGACCCACCGACATTGCCCCCTGATATAAGCTGCCCCACACTAAGATGACGAGGATCATCAGGAAGATCATGTTGTCCTCATATTCCAGTACAAGAGACACTGAGGTGAACTGATTGTTGACCCACCGACATTGCCCCCTGATATAAGCTGCCCCACACTGAGATGACGAGGATCATCAGGAAGATCATGCATCCTCATATTCCAGTACAAGAGACACTGAGGTGAACTGATTGTTCCTGACTTACCGACATTGCCCCCTGATATAAGCTGCCCCACACTAAGATGAAGGGATCATCAGGAAGATCATGTTGTCCTCATATTCCAGTACAAGAGACACTGTGGTGAACTGATTGTTCCTGACTCACCGACATTGCCCTCTGATATTAGCTGCCCCACACTAAGATGACGAGGATCATCAGGAAGATCATGTTGTCCTCACATTCCAGTACAAGACACACTGAGGTGAACTGATTGTTCCTGACTCACCGACATTGCACCCTGATATAAGCTGCCCCACACTAAGATGACGAGGATCATCAGGAAGATCATGTTGTCCTCATATTCCAGTACAAGAGACACTGAGGTGAACTGATTGTTCCTGACTTACCGACATTGCCCCCTGATATAAGCTGCCTCACACCAAGATGACGAGGATCATCAGAAAGATCATGTTGTCCTCATATTCCAGTACAAGAGACACTGATGCTGATTGTTCCTGACTCACCGACATTGCACCCTGATATAAGCTGCCCCACACTAAGGTGACGAGGATCATCAGGAAGATCATGTTGTCCTCATATTCCAGTACAAGAGACACTGAGGTGAACTGATTGTTCCTGACTCACCGACATTGCCCCCTGATATGAGCTGCCCCACACCAAGATGACGAGGTTCATCAGGAAGATCATGTTGTCCTCATATTCCAGTACAAGAGACACTGAGGTGAACTGATTGTTCCCGACTCACCGACATTGCACCCCGATATAAGCTGCCTCACACTAAGATGACGAGGATCATCAGGAAGATCATGTTGTCCTCATATTCCAGTACAAGAGACACTGAGGTGAACTGATTGTTCCTGACTTACCGACATTGCCCCCTGATATAAGCTGCCCCACACTAAGATGACGAGGATCATTAGGAAGATCATGTTGTCCTCATATTCCAGTACAAGAGACACTGAGGTGAACTGATTGTTACTGACTTACCGACATTGCCCCCTGATATAAGCTGCCCCACACTAAGATGACGAGGATCATCAGGAAGATCATGTTGTCCTCATATTCCAGTACAAGAGACACTGAGGTGAACTGATTGTTCCTGACTTACCGACATTGCCCCCTGATATAAGCTGCCCAACACTAATATGACGAGGATCATCAGGAAGATCATGTTGTCCTCATATTCCAGTACAAGAGACACTGAGGTGAACCGATTGTTCCTGACTTACCGACATTGCCCCCTGATATAAGCTGCCCCACACTAAGATGACGAGGATCATCAGGAAGATCATGTTGTCCTCATATTCCAGTACAAGAGATACTGAGGTGAACTGATTGTTCCTGACTTACCGACATTGCCCCCTGATATAAGCTGCCCGACACTAAGATGACGAGGATCATCAGGAAGACCATGTTGTCCTCATATTCCAGTACAAGAGACACTGAGGCTGATTGTTCCTGACTTACCGACATTGCCCCCTGATATAAGCTGCCCGACACTAAGATGACGAGGATCATCAGGAAGATCATGTTGTCCTCATATTTCAGTACAAGAGACACTGAGGTGAACTGATTGTTTCTGACTTACCGACATTGCCCCCTGATATAAGCTGCGTCACACTAAGATGACGTGGATCATCAGGAAGATCATGTTGTCCTCATATTCCAGTACAAGAGACACTGAGGTGAACTGATTGTTCCTGACTTACCGACATTGCCCCCTGATATAAGCTGCCCCACACTGAGATGACGAGGATCATCAGGAAGATCATGTTGTCCTCATATTCCAGTACAAGAGACACTGAGGCTGATTGTTCCTGACTTACCGACATTGCCCCCTGATATAAGCTGCCCCACACTAAGATGACGAGGATCATCAGGAAGATCATGTTGTCCTCATATTCCAGTACAAGAGACACTGAGGTGAACTGATTGTTCCTGACTTACCGACATTGCCCCCTGATATAAGCTGCCCCACACTGAGATGACGAGGATCATCAGGAAGATCATGTTGTCCTCATATTCCAGTACAAGAGACACTGAGGTGAACTGATCGTTCCTGACTCACCGACATTGCCCCCTGATATAAGCTGCCCCACACTAAGATGACGAGGATCATCAGGAAGATCATGTTGTCCTCATATTCCAGTACAAGAGACACTGAGGTGAACTGATTGTTCCTGACTTATCGACATTGCCCCCTGATATAAGCTGCCCCACACTGAGATGACGAGGATCATTAGGAAGATCATGTTGTCCTCATATTCCAGTACAAGAGACACTGAGGTGAACTGATTGTTCCTGACTTACTGACATTGCCCCTGATATAAGCTGCCCCACACTAAGATGACGAGGATCATCAGGAAGATCATGTTGTCCTCATATTCCAGTACAAGAGACACTGAGGCTGATTGTTCCTGACTTACCGACATTGCCCCCTGATATAAGCTGCCCCACACTAAGATGACGAGGATCATCAGGAAGATCATGTTGTCCTCATATTCCAGTACAAGAGCCACTGAGGTGAACTGATTGTTCCTGACTCACCGACATTGCCCCCTGATATAAGCTGCCCCACACTAAGATGACGAGGATCATCAGGAAGATCATGTTGTCCTCATATTCCAGTACAAGAGACACTGAGGCTGATTGTTCCTGACTTACCGACATTGCCCGCTGATATAAGCTGCCCCACACTAAGATGACGAGGATCATCAGGAAGATCATGCTGTCCTCATATTCCAGTACAAGAGACACTGAGGTGAACTGATTGTTCCTGACTTACCGACATTGCCCCCTGTTATAAGCTGCCTCACACTAAGATGACGAGGATCATCAGGAAGATCATGCTGTCCTCATATTCCAGTACAAGAGACACTGAGGTGAACCGATTGTTCCTGACTTACCGACATTGCCCCCTGATATGAGCTGCCCCACACTAAGATGACGAGGATCATCAGGAAGATCATGTTGTCCTCATATTCCAGTACAAGAGACACTGAGGCTGATTGTTCCTGACTTATCGACATTGCCCCCTGATATAAGCTGCCCCACACTAAGATGACGAGGATCATCAGGAAGATCATGTTGTCCTCATATTCCAGTACAAGACACACTGAGGTGAACTGATTGTTCCTGACTCACCGACATTGCCCCCTGATATAAGCTGCCCCACACTAAGATGACAAGGATCATCAGGAAGATCATGTTGTCCTCATATTCCAGTACAAGAGACACTGAGGTGAACTGATTGTTCCTGACTTACCGACATTGCCCTCTGATATAAGCTGCCTCACACTAAGATGACGAGGATCATCAGGAAGATCATGTTGTCCTCATATTCCAGTACAAGACACACTGAGGTGAACTGATTGTTCCTGACTCACCGACATTGCACCCTGATATAAGCTGCCCCACACTAAGATGACGAGGATCATCAGGAAGATCATGTTGTCCTCATATTCCAGTACAAGAGACACTGAGGTGAACTGATTGTTCCTGACTCACCGACATTGCCCCCTGATATAAGCTGCCCCACAGTAAGATGACGAGGATCATCAGGAAGATCATGTTGTCCTCATATTCCAGTACAAGAGACACTGAGGTGAACTGATTGTTCCTGACTTACCGACATTGCCCTCTGATATAAGCTGCCCCACACTAAGATGACGAGGATCATCAGGAAGATCATGTTGTCCCCATATTCCAGTACAAGACACACTGAGGTGAACTGATTGTTCCTGACTCACCGACATTGCCCCCTGATATAAGCTGCCCCACACTAAGATGACGAGGATCATCAGGAAGGTCATGTTGTCCTCATATTCCAGTACAAGACACACTGAGGTGAACTGATTGTTCCTGACTCACCGACATTGCCCCCTGATATAAGCTGCCCCACACTGAGATGACGAGGATCATCAGGAAGATCATGCATCCTCATATTCCAGTACAAGAGACACTGAGGTGAACTGATTGTTCCTGACTTACCGACATTGCCCCCTGATATAAGCCGCCCCACACTAAGATGAAGGGATCATCAGGAAGATCATGTTGTCCTCATATTCCAGTACAAGAGACACTGAGGTGAACTGATTGTTCCTGACTCACCGACATTGCCCTCTGATATTAGCTGCCCCACACTAAGATGACGAGGATCATCAGGAAGATCATGTTGTCCTCACATTCCAGTACAAGACACACTGAGGTGAACTGATTGTTCCTGACTCACCGACATTGCACCCTGATATAAGCTGCCCCACACTAAGATGACGAGGATCATCAGGAAGATCATGTTGTCCTCATATTCCAGTACAAGAGACACTGAGGTGAACTGGTTGTTCCTGACTTACCGACATTGCCCCATGATATGAGCTGCCCCACACTAAGATGACGAGGATCATCAGGAAGATCATGCTGACCTCATATTCCAGTACAAGAGACACTGAGGTGAACTGATTGTTCCTGACTTACCGACATTGCCCCCTGATATAAGCTGCCCCACACTAAGATGACGAGGATCATCAGGAAGATCATGTTGTCCTCATATTCCAGTACAAGAGACACTGAGGTGAACTGATTGTTCCTGACTTACCGACATTGCCCCCTGATATAAGCTGCCTCACACCAAGATGACGAGGATCATCAGAAAGATCATGTTGTCCTCATATTCCAGTACAAGAGACACTGATGCTGATTGTTCCTGACTCACCGACATTGCACCCTGATATAAGCTGGCCCACACTAAGATGACGAGGATCATCAGGAAGATCATGTTGTCCTCATATTCCAGTACAAGAGACACTGAGTTGAACTGATTGTTCCTGACTCACCGACATTGCCCCCTGATATGAGCTGCCCCACACCAAGATGACGAGGTTCATCAGGAAGATCATGTTGTCCTCATATTCCAGTACAAGAGACACTGAGGTGAACTGATTGTTCCCGACTCACCGACATTGCACCCCGATATAAGCTGCCTCACACTAAGATGACGAGGATCATCAGGAAGATCATGTTGTCCTCATATTCCAGTACAAGAGACACTGAGGTAAACTGATTGTTCCTGACTTACCGACATTGCCCCCTGATATAAGCTGCCCCACACTAAGATGACGAGGATCATTAGGAAGATCATGTTGTCCTCACATTCCAGTACAAGAGACACTGAGGTGAACTGATTGTTCCTGACTTACCGACATTGCCCTCTGATATAAGCTGCCCCACACTAAGATGACAAGGATCATCAGGAAGATCATGTTGTCCTCATATTCCAGTACAAGAGACACTGAGGTGAACTGATTGTTCCTAACTTACCGACATTGCCCCCTGATATAAGCTGCCCCACACTAAGATGACGAGGATCATTAGGAAGATCATGTTGTCCTCATATTCCAGTACAAGAGACACTGAGGTGAACTGATTGTTCCTGACTTACCGACATTGCCCTCTGATATAAGCTGCCCCACACTAAGATGACGAGGATCATCAGGAAGATCATGTTGTCCTCATATTCCAGTACAAGAGACACTGAGGTGAACTGATTGTTCCTGACTTACCGACATTGCCCCCTGATATAAGCTGCCCCACACTAAGATGACGAGGATCATTAGGAAGATCATGTTGTCCTCATATTCCAGTACAAGAGACACTGAGGTGAACTGATTGTTACTGACTTACCGACATTGCCCCCTGATATAAGCTGCCCCACACTAAGATGACGAGGATCATCAGGAAGATCATGTTATCCTCATATTCCAGTACAAGAGACACTGAGGTGAACTGATTGTTCCTGACTTACCGACATTGCCCCCTGATATAAGCTGCCCCACACTGAGATGACGAGGATCATCAGGAAGATCATGTTGTCCTCATATTCCAGTACAAGAGACACTGAGGTGAACTGATCGTTCCTGACTTACCGACATTGCCCCCTGATATAAGCTGCCCCACACTAAGATGACGAGGATCATCAGGAAGATCATGTTGTCCTCATATTCCAGTACAAGAGACTCTGAGGTGAACTGATTGTTCCTGACTTACCGACATTGCCCCCTGATATAAGCTGCCCCACATCAAGATGACGAGGATCATCAGGAAGATCATGTTGTCCTCATATTCCAGTACAAGAGACACTGAGGTGAACTGATTGTTCCTGACTTACCAACATTGCCCCCTGAAATAAGCTGCCCCACACTAAGATGACGAGGATCATCAGGAAGATCATGTTGTCCTCATATTCCAGAACAAGAGACACTGAGGTGAACTGATTGTTCCTGACTTACCGACATTGCCCCCTGATATAAGCTGCCCCACACTAAGATGACGAGGATCATCAGGAAGATCATGTTGTCCTCATATTCCAGTACAAGAGACACTGAGGTGAACTGATCGTTCCTGACTTACCGACATTGCCCCCTGATATAAGCTGGCCCACACTAAGATGACGAGGATCATCAGGGAGATCATGTTGTCCTCATATTCCAGTACAAGAGACACTAAGGTGAACTGATTGTTCCTGACTTACCGACATTGCCCCCTGATATAAGCTGCCCCACACTAAGATGACGAGGATCATCAGGAAGATCATGTTGTCCTCATATTCCAGTACAAGAGACACTGAGGTGAACTGATCGTTCCTGACTTACCGACATTGCCCCCTGATATAAGCTGGCCCACACTAAGATGACGAGGATCATCAGGAAGATCAAGTTGTCCTCATATTCCAGTACAAGAGACACTGAGGTGAACTGATTGTTCCTGACTTACCGACATTGCCCCCTGATATAAGCTGGCCCACACTAAGATGACGAGGATCATCAGGAAGATCATGCTGTCTTCATATTCCAGTACAAGAGACACTGAGGTGAACTGATTGTTCCTGACTTACCGACATTGCCCCCTGATATGAGCTGCCCCACACTAAGATGACGAGGATCATCAGGGAGATCATGTTGTCCTCATATTCCAGTACAAGAGCCACTGAGGTGAACTGATTGTTCCTGACTTACCGACATTGCCCCCTGATATAAGCTGCCTCACACTAAGATGACAAGGATCATCAGGAAGATCATGCTGTCCTCATATTCCAGTACAAGAGACACTGAGGTGAACTGATTGTTCCTGACTTACCGACATTGCCCCCTGATATAAGCTGCCCCACACTAAGATGACGAGGATCATCAGGAAGATCATGTTGTCCTCATATTCCAGTACAAGAGACACTGAGGTGAACTGATTGTTCCTGACTTACCGACATTGCCCCCTGATATAAGCTGCCCCACACTAAGATGACGAGGATCATCAGGAAGATCATGTTGTCCTCATATTCCAGTACAAGTGACACTGAGGTGAACTGATTGTTCCTGACTTACCGACATTGCCCCCTGATATAAGCTGCCCCACACTAAGATGACGAGGATCATCAGGAAGATCATGTTGTCCTCATATTCCAGTACAAGAGACACTGAGGTGAACTGATTGTTCCTGGCTTACCGACATTGCCCCCTGATATAAGCTGCCCCACACTGAGATGACGAGGATCATCAGGAAGATCATGTTGTCCTCATATTCCAGTACAAGAGACACTGAGGCTGATTGTTCCTGACTTACCGACATTGCCCCCTGATATAAGCTGGCCCACACTAAGATGACGGGGATCATCAGGAAGATCATGTTGTCCTCATATTCCAGTACAAGAGACACTGAGGCTGATTGTTCCTGACTTACCGACATTGCCCCCTGATATAAGCTGCCCCACACTAAGATGACGAGGATCATCAGGAAGATCATGTTCTCGTCATATTCCAGTACAAGAGACACTGAGGTGAACTGATTGTTCCTGACTTACCGACATTGCCCCCTGATATAAGCTGCCCCACACTAAGATGACGAGGATCATCAGGAAGATCATGTTGTCCTCATATTCCAGTACAAGAGACACTGAGGCTGATTGTTCCTGACTTACCGACATTGCCCCCTGATATAAGCTGCCCCACACTTACATGACGAGGATCATCAGGAAGATCATGTTGTCCTCATATTCCAGTACAAGAGACACTGAGGCTGATTGTTCCTGACTTACCGACATTGCCCCCTGATATAAGCTGGCCCACACTGAGATGACGGGGATCATCAGGAAGATCATGTTGTCCTCATATTCCAGTACAAGAGACACTGAGGTGAACTGATTGTTCCTGACTTACCGACATTGCCCCCTGATATAAGCTGCCCCACACTAAGATGACGAGGATCATCAGGAAGATCATGTTGTCCTCATATTCCAGTACAAGAGACACTGAGGTGAACTGATCGTTCCTGACTTACCGACATTGCCCCCTGATATAAGCTGCCCCACACTAAGATGACGAGGATCATCAGGAAGATCATGTTGTCCTCATATTCCAGTACAAGAGACACTGAGGCTGGTTGTTCCTGACTTACCGACATTGCCCCCTGATATAAGCTGCCCCACACTAAGATGACGAGGATCATCAGGAAGATCATGCTGTCCTCATATTCCAGTACAAGAGACACTGAGGTGAACTGATTGTTCCTGACTTACCGACATTGCCCCCTGATATAAGCTGCCCCACACTAAGATGACGAGGATCATCAGGAAGATCATGTTGTCCTCATATTCCAGTACAAGAGACACTGAGGTGAACTGATTGTTCCTGACTTACCGACATTGCCCCCTGATATGAGCTGCCTCACACTAAGATGACGAGGATCATCAGGAAGATCATGTTGTCCTTATATTCCAGTACAAGAGACACTGAGGTGAACTGATTGTTCCTGACTTACCGACATTGCCCCCTGATATAAGCTGCCCCACACTAAGATGACGAGGATCATCAGGAAGATCATGTTGTCCTCATATTCCAGTACAAGAGACACTGAGGTGAACTGATTTTTCCTGACTTACCGACATAGCCCCCTGATATAAGCTGCCCCACACTAAGATGACGAGGATCATCAGGAAGATCATGTTGTCCTCATATTCCAGTACAAGAGACACTGAGGTGAACTGATTGTTCCTGACTTACCGACATAGCCCCCTGATATAAGCTGCCACACACTAAGATGACGAGGATCATCAGGAAGGTCATGTTGTCCTCATATTCCAGTACAAGAGACACTGAGGTGAACTGGTTGTTCCTGACTTAACGACATTGTCCCCTGATATAAGCTGCCTTACACTAAGATGACGAGGATCATCAGGAAGATCATGTTGTCCTCATATTCCAGTACAAGAGACACTGAGGCTGATTGTTCCTGACTTACCGACATTGCCCACTGATATAAGCTGCCCCACACTGAGATGACGAGGATCATCAGGAAGATCATGTTGTCCTCATATTCCAGTACAAGAGACACTGAGGCTGATTGTTCCTGACTTACCGACATTGCCCCCTGATATAAGCTGCTCCACACTAAGATGACGAGGATCATCAGGAAGATCATGTTGTCTTCATATTCCAGTACAAGAGACACTGAGGCTGATTGTTCCTGACTTACCGACATTGCCCCCTGATATAAGCTGCCTCACACTAAGATGACGAGGATCATCAGGAAGATCATGTTGTCCTCATATTCCAGTACAAGAGACACTGAGGTGAACTGATCGTTCCTGACTTACCGACATTGCCCCCTGATATAAGCTGCCTCACACTAAGATGACGAGGATCATCAGGAAGATCATGTTGTCCTCATATTCCAGTACAAGAAACACTGAGGTGAATTGATTGTTCCTGACTTACCGACATTGCCCCCTGATATAAGCTGCCCCACACTAAGATGACGAGGATCATCAGGAAGATCATGTTGTCCTCATATTCCAGTACAAGAGACACTGAGGTGAACTGATTGTTCCTGACTTACCGACATTGCCCCATGATATAAGCTGCCCCACACTAAGATGACGAGGATCATCAGGAAGATCATGTTGTCCTCATATTCCAGTACAAGAGACACTGAGGTGAACTGATCGTTCCTGACTTACCGACATTGCCCCCTGATATAAGCTGCCCCACACTAAGATGACGAGGATCATCAGGAAGATCATGTTGTCCTCATATTCCAGTACAAGAGACACTGAGGCTGATTGTTCCTGACTTACCGACATTGCCCCCTGATATAAGCTGCCTCACACTAAGATGACGAGGATCATCAGGAAGATCATGTTGTCCTCATATTCCAGTACAAGAGACACTGAGGTGAACTGATTGTTCCTGACTTACCGACATTGCCCCCTGATATGAGCTGCCCCACACTAAGATGACGAGGATCATCAGGAAGATCATGTTGTCCTCATATTCCAGTACAAGAGACACTGAGGTGAACTGATTGTTCCTGACTTACCGACATTGCCCCCTGATATAAGCTGCCCCACACTAAGATGACGAGGATCATCAGGAAGATCATGTTGTCCTCATATTCCAGTACAAGAGACACTGAGGTGAACTGATTGTTCCTGACTCACCGACATTGCCCCTTGATATAAGCTGCCCCACACTAAGATGACGAGGATCATCAGGAAGATCATGTTGTCCTCATATTCCAGTACAAGAGACACTGAGGTGAACTGATTGTTCCTGACTTACCGACATTGCCCCCTGATATAAGCTGCCCCACACTAAGATGACGAGGATCATCAGGAAGATCATGTTGTCCTCATATTCCAGTACAAGAGACACTGAGGTGAACTGATTGTTCCTGACTTACCGACATTGCCCCCTGATATAAGCTGCCCTACACTAAGATGACGAGGATCATCAGGAAGATCATGTTGTCCTCATATTCCAGTACAAGAGACACTGATGTGCACTGATTGTTCCTGACTCACCGACATTGCCCCCTGATATAAGCTGCCCCACACTAAGATGACGAGGATCATCAGGAAGATCATGCTGTCCTCATATTCCAGTACAAGAGACACTGAGGTGAACTGATCGTTCCTGACTTACCGACATAGCCCCCTGATATAAGCTGCCCCACACTAAGATGACGAGGATCATCAGGAAGATCATGTTGTCCTCATATTCCAGTACAAGAGACACTGAGGTGAACTGATTGTTCCTGACTTACTGACATTGCCCCCTGATATAAGCTGCCACACACTAAGATGACGAGGATCATCAGGAAGATCATGTTGTCCTCATATTCCAGTACAAGAGACACTGAGGTGAACTGATTGTTCCTGACTTACCGACATTGCCCCCTGATATGAGCTGCCACACACTAAGATGACGAAGATCATCAGGGAGATCATGTTGTCCTCATATTCCAGTACAAGAGACACTGAGGCTGATTGTTCCTGACTTACCGACATTGCCTTCTGATATAAGCTGCCCCACACTAAGATGACGAGGATCATCAGGAAGATCATGCTGTCCTCATATTCCAGTACAAGAGACACTGAGGTGAACTGATCGTTCCTGACTTACCGACATTGCCCCCTGATATAAGCTGCCCCACACTAAGATGAC
This sequence comes from Brachyptera risi, assembly GCA_964007535.1. Taxonomy (NCBI): domain Eukaryota; kingdom Metazoa; phylum Arthropoda; class Insecta; order Plecoptera; family Taeniopterygidae; genus Brachyptera; species Brachyptera risi. The sequence goes on from OZ023336.1 coordinate 3,629,039, forward strand.
GAGGATCATCAGGAAGATCATGTTGTCCTCATATTCCAGTACAAGAGACACTGAGGTGAACTGATCGTTCCTGACTTACCGACATTGCCCCCTGATATGAGCTGCCACACACTAAGATGACGAGGATCATCAGGAAGATCATGTTGTCCTCATATTCCAGTACAAGAAACACTGAGGTGAACTGATTGTTCCTGACTTACCGACATTGCCCCCTGATATGAGCTGCCACACACTAAGATGACGAGGATCATCAGGGAGATCATGTTGTCCTCATATTCCAGTACAAGAGACACTGAGGCTGATTGTTCCTGACTTACCGACATTGCTCCCTGATATAAGCTGCCCCACACTAAGATGACGAGGATCATCAGGAAGATCATGTTGTCCTCATATTCCAGTACAAGAGACACTGAGGTGAACTGATCGTTCCTGACTTACCGACATTGCCCCCTGATATAAGCTGCCCCACACTAAGATGACGAGGATCATCAGGAAGATCATGTTGTCCTCATATTCCAGTACAAGTGACACTGAGGTGAACTGATTGTTCCTGACTTACCGACATTGCCCCCTGATATAAGCTGTCCCACACTAAGATGACGAGGATCATCAGGAAGATCATGTTGTCCTCATATTCCAGTACAAGAGACACTGAGGTGAACTGATTGTTCCTGACTTACCGACATTGCCCCCTGATATGAGCTGCCCCACACTAAGATGACGAGGATCATCAGGGAGATCATGTTGTTCCCATATTCCAGTACAAGAGACACTGAGGTGAACTGATCGTTCCTGACTTACCGACATAGCCCCCTGATATAAGCTGCCACACACTAAGATGACTAGGATCATCAGGGAGATCATGTTGTCCTCATATTCCAGTACAAGAGACACTGAGGTGAACTGATCGTTCCTGACTTACCGACATTGCCCCCTGATATAAGCTGCCCCACACTAAGATGACGAGGATCATCAGGAAGATCATGTTGTCCTCATATTCCAGTACAAGAGACACTGAGGTGAACTGATCGTTCCTGACTTACCGACATTTCCCCCTGATATAAGCTGCCCCACACTAAGATGACAAGGATCATCAGGAAGATCATGTTGTCCTCATATTCCAGTACAAGAGACACTGAGGTGAACTGATTGTTCCTGACTTACCGACATTGCCCCCTGATATAAGCTGCCTCACACTAAGATGACGAGGATCATCAGGAAGATCATGTTGTCTTCATATTCCAGTACAAGAGACACTGAGGTGAACTGATTGTTACTGACTTACCGACATTGCCTCCTGATATAAGCTGCCTCACACTAAGATGACGAGGATCATCAGGAAGATCATGTTGTCCTCATATTCCAGTACAAGAGACACTGAGGTGAACTGATTGTTCCTGACTTACCGACATTGCCTCCTGATATAAGCTGCCCCACACTAAGATGACAAGGATCATCAGGAAGATCATGTTGTCCTCATATTCCAGTACAAGAGACACTGAGGCTGATTGTTCCTGACTTACCGACATTGCCCTCTGATATAAGCTGCCTCACACTAAGATGACGAGGATCATCAGGAAGATCATGTTGTCCTCATATTCCAGTACAAGAGACACTGAGGCTGATTGTTCCTGACTTACCGACATTGCCCCCTGATATAAGCTGCCCCACACTGAGATGACGAGGATCATGAGGAAGATCATGTTGTCCTCATATTCCAGTACAAGAGACACTGAGGATTGTTCCTGACTTACCGACATTGCCCCCAGATATAAGCTGCCCCACACTGAGATGACGAGGATCATGAGGAAGATCATGTTGTCCTCATATTCCAGTACAAGAGACACTGAGGATTGTTCCTGACTTACCGACATTGCCCCCTGATATAAGCTGCCCCACACTGAGATGACGAGGATCATGAGGAAGATCATGTTGTCCTCATATTCCAGTACAAGAGACACTGAGGTGAACTGATTGTTCCTGACTTACCGACATTGCCCCCTGATATAAGCTGCCCCACACTAAGATGACGAGGATCATCAGGAAGATCATGTTGTCCTCATATTCCAGTACAAGAGACACTGAGGCGAACTGATTGTTCCTGACTTACCGACATTGCCCCCTGATATAAGCTGCCCCACACTAAGATGACGAGGATCATCAGGAAGATCATGTTGTCCTCATATTCCAGTACAAGAGACACTGAGGCTGATTGTTCCTGACTCACCGACATTGCCCCCTGATATAAGCTGCCACACACTAAGATGACGAGGATCATCAGGAAGATCATGTTGTCCTCATATTCCAGTACAAGAGACACTGAGGCTGATTGTTCCTGACTTACCGACATTGCCCCCTGATATGAGCTGCCCCACACTAAGATGACGAGGATCATCAGGAAGATCATGTTGTCCTCATATTCCAGTACAAGAGACACTGAGTTGAACTGATTGTTCCTGACTCACCGACATTGCCCCCTGATATGAGCTGCCCCACACTAAGATGACGAGGATCATCAGGAAGATCATGTTGTCCTCATATTCCAGTACAAGAGACACTGAGGTGAACTGATCGTTCCTGACTTACCGACATTGCCCCCTGATATAAGCTGCCCCACACTAAGATGACGAGGATCATCAGGAAGATCATGCTGTCCTCATATTCCAGTACAAGACACACTGAGGTGAACTGATTGTTCCTGACTTACCGACATTGCCCCCTGATATAAGCTGCCCCACACTAAGATGACGAGGATCATCAGGAAGATCATGTTGTCCTCATATTCCAGTACAAGAGACACTGAGGTGAACTGATTGTTCCTGACTTACCGACATTGCCCCCTGATATAAGCTGCCCCACACTAAGATGACAAGGATCATCAGGAAGATCATGTTGTCCTCATATTCCAGTACAAGAGACACTGAGGTGAACTGATTGTTCCTGACTTACCGACATTGCCCCCTGATATAAGCTGCGTCACACTAAGATGACGTGGATCATCAGGAAGATCATGCTGTCTTCATATTCCAGTACAAGAGACACTGAGGCTGATTGTTCCTGTCTTACCGACATTGCCCCCTGATATAAGCTGCCCCACACTAAGATGACGAGGATCATCAGGAAGATCATGTTGTCCTCATATTCCAGTACAAGAGACACTGAGGTGAACTGATTGTTCCTGACTTACCGACATTGCCCCCTGATATAACCTGCCTCACACTAAGATGACGAGGATCATCAAAAAGATCATGTTGTCCTCATATTCCAGTACAAGAGACACTGAGGCTGATTGTTCCTGACTTACCGACATTGCCCCCTGATATAAGCTGCCCCACACTAAGATGACGAGGATCATCAGGAAGATCATGTTGTCCTCATATTCCAGTACAAGAGACACTGAGGTGAACTGATCGTTCCTGACTTACCGACATTGCCCCCTGATATAAGCTGCCCCACACTAAGATGACGAGGATCATCAGGAAGATCATGTTGTCCTCATATTCCAGTACAAGAGACACTGAGGTGAACTGATTGTTCCTGACTCACCGACATTGCCCCCTGATATGAGCTGCCCCACACTAAGATGACGAGGATCATCAGGAAGATCATGTTGTCCTCATATTCCAGTACAAGAGACACTGAGGCTGATTGTTCCTGACTTACCGACATTGCCCCCTGATATAAGCTGCCTCACACTGAGATGACGAGGATCATCAGGAAGATCATGCTGTCCTCATATTCCAGTACAAGAGACACTGAGGCTGATTGTTCCTGACTTACCGACATTGCCCCCTGATATAAGCTGCCCCACACTAAGATGACGAGGATCATCAGGAAGATCATGCTGTCCTCATATTACAGTACAAGAGACACTGAGGTGAACTGATTGTTCCTGACTTACCGACATTGCCCCCTGATATAAGCTGGCCCACACTAAGATGACGAGGATCATCAGGAGGATCATGTTGTCCTCATATTCCAGTACAAGAGACACTGAGGTGAACTGATTGTTCCTGACTCACCGACATTGCCCCCTGATATAAGCTGCCCCACACTAAGATGACGAGTATCATCAGGAAGATCATGCTGTCCTCATATTCCAGTACAAGAGACACTGAGGTGAACTGATTGTTCCTGACTTACTGACATTGCCCCCTGATATAAGCTGCCCCACACTAAGATGACGAGTATCATCAGGAAGATCATGCTGTCCTCATATTCCAGTACAAGAGACACTGAGGCTGGTTGTTACTGACTTACCGACATTGCCCCCTGATATAAGCTGCCCCACACTTAGATGACGAGGATCATCAGGAAGATCATGTTGACCTCATATTCCAGTACAAGAGACACTGAGGCTGATTGTTCCTGACTTACCGACATTGCCCCCTGATATAAGCTGCCCCACACTAAGATGACGAGGATCATCAGGAAGATCATGTTGTCCTCATATTCCAGTACAAGAGACACTGAGGTGAACTGATTGTTCCTGACTTACCGATATTGCCCCCTGATATAAGCTGCCCCACACTAAGACGACGAGGATCATCAGGAAGATCATGTTGTCCTCATATTCCAGTACAAGAGACACTGAGGTGAACTGATTGTTCCTGACTTACCGACATTGCCCCCTGATATAAGCTGCCCCACACTAAGATGACGAGTATCATCAGGAAGATCATGCTGTCCTCATATTCCAGTACAAGAGACACTGAGGTGAACTGATTGTTCCTGACTTACTGACATTGCCCCCTGATATAAGCTGCCCCACACTAAGATGACGAGGATCATCAGGAAGATCATGTTGTCCTCATATTCCAGTACAAGAGACACTGAGGTGAACTGATTGTTCCTGACTTACCGACATTGCCCCCTGATATAAGCTGCCTCACACTTAGATGACAAGGATCATCAGGAAGATCATGCTGTCCTCATATTCCAGTACAAGAGACACTGAGGTGAACTGATTGTTCCTGACTTACCGACATTGCCCCCTGATATAAGCTGCCCCACACTAAGATGACGAGGATCATCAGGAAGATCATGTTGTCCTCATATTCCAGTACAAGAGACACTGAGGTGAACTGATTGTTCCTGACTTACCGACATTGCCCCCTGATATAAGCTGCCCCACACTAAGATGACGAGGATCATCAGGAAGATCATGTTGTCCTCATATTCCAGTACAAGTGACACTGAGGTGAACTGATTGTTCCTGACTTACCGACATTGCCCCCTGTTATAAGCTGCCTCACACTAAGATGACGAGGATCATCGGGAAGATCATGTTCTCCTCATATTCCAGTACAAGAGACACTGAGGTGAACTGATTGTTCCTGACTTACCGACATTGCCCCCTGATATAAGCTGCCCCACACTAAGATGACGAGGATCATCAGGAAGGTCATGTTGTCCTCATATTCCAGTACAAGAGACACTGAGGTGAACTGAATGTTCCTGACTTACCGACATTGCCCCCTGATATAAGCTGCCCCACACTAAGATGACAAGGATCATCAGGAAGATCATGTTGTCCTCATATTCCAGTACAAGAGACACTGAGGTGAACTGATTGTTCCTGACTTACCGACATTGCCCCCTAATATGAGCTGCCCCACACTAAGATGACGAGGATTATCAGGAAGATCATGCTGTCCTCATATTCCAGTACAAGAGACACTGAGGCTGATTGTTCCTGACTTACCGACATTGCCCCCTGATATAAGCTGCCCCACACTAAGATGACAAGGATCATCAGGAAGATCATGCTGTCCTCATATTCCAGTACAAGAGACACTGAGGTGAACTGATTGTTCCTGACTTACCGACATTGCCCCCTGATATGAGCTGCCCCACACTAAGATGACGAGTATCATCAGGAAGATCATGTTGTCCTCATATTCCAGTACAAGAGACACTGTGGCTGATTGTTCCTGACTTACCGACATTGCCCCCTGATATAAGCTGCCCCACACTAAGATGACGAGGATCATCAGGAAGATCATGCATCCTCATATTCCAGTACAAGAGACACTGAGGCTGATTGTTCCTGACTTACCGACATTGCCCCCTGATATAAGCTGAACCACACTAAGATGAGGAGGATCATCAGGAAGATCATGTTGTCCTCATATTCCAGTACAAGAGACACTGAGGTGAAGTGATTGTTCCTGACTTACCGACATTGCCCCCTGATATGAGCTGCCCCACACTAAGATGACGAGGATCAACAGGAAGATCATGTTGTCCTCATATTCCAGTACAAGAGACACTGAGGCTGATTGTTCCTGACTTACCGACATTGCCCCCTGATATAAGCTGCCCCACACTAAGATGACGAGGATCATCAGGAAGATCATGCTGTCCTCATATTCCAGTACAAGAGACACTGAGGTGAACTGATTGTTCCTGACTTACCCACATTGCCCCCTGATATAAGCTGCCCCACACTAAGATGACGAGGATCATCAGGAAGATCATGTTGTCCTCATATTCCAGTACAAGAGACACTGAGGTGAACTGATCGTTCCTGACTTACCGACATTGCCCCCTGATATAAGCTGCCCCACACTAAGATGACGAGGATCATCAGGAAGATCATGTTGTCCTCATATTCCAGTACAAGAGAAACTGAGGCTGATTGTTACTGACTTACCAACATTGCCCCCTGATATAAGCTGCCCCACACTAAGATGACGAGGATCATCAGGAAGATCATGCTGTCCTCATATTCCAGTACAAGAGACACTGAGGTGAACTGATTGTTCCTGACTTACCGACATTGCCCCCTGATATAAGCTGCCCCACACTAAGATGACGAGGATCATCAGGAAGATCATGCTGTCCTCATATTCCAGTACAAGAGACACTGAGGCTGATTGTTCCTGACTTACCGACATTGCCCCCTGATATAAGCTGCCCCACACTAAGATGACGAGGATCATCAGGAAGATCATGCTGTCCTCATGTTCCAGTACAAGAGACACTGAGGTGAACTGATTGTTCCTGACTCACCGACATTGCCCCCTGATATAAGCTGCCCCACACTAAGATGACGAGGATCTTGAGGAAGATCATGTTGTCCTCATATTCCAGTACAAGAGACACTGAGGCTGATTGTTCCTGACTTACCGACATTGCCCCCTGATATAAGCTGCCCCACACTAAGATGACGAGGATCATCAGGAAGATCATGCTGTCCTCATATTCCAGTACAAGAGACACTGAGGCTGATTGTTCCTGACTTACCGACATTGCCCCCTGATATAAGCTGCCCCACACTAAGATGACGGGGATCATCAGGAAGATCATGTTGTCCTCATATTCCAGTACAAGAGACACTGAGGTGAACTGATTGTTCCTGACTTACCGACATTGCCCCCTGATATAAGCTGCCCCACACTAAGATGACGAGGATCTTGAGGAAGATCATGTTGTCCTCATATTCCAGTACAAGAGACACTGAGGCTGATTGTTCCTGACTTACCGACATTGTCCCCTGATATGAGCTGCCTCACACTAAGATGACGAGGATCATCAGGAAGATCATGTTGTCCTCATATTCCAGTACAAGAGACACTGAGGCTGATTGTTCCTGACTTACCGACATTGCCCCCTGATATAAGCTGCCCCACACTAAGATGACGAGGATCATCAGGAAGATCATGTTGTCCTCACATTCCAGTACAAGAGACACTGAGGTGAACTGATTGTTCCTGACTTACCGACATTGCCCCCTGATATAAGCTGCCTCACACTAAGATGACGAGGATCATCGGGAAGATCATGTTGTCCTCATATTCCAGTACAAGAGACACTGAGGTGAACTGATTGTTCCTGACTCACCGACATTGCCCCCTGATAAAAGCTGCCCCACACTAAGATGACGAGGATCATCAGGAAGATCATGCTGTCCTCATATTCCAGTACAAGAGACACTGAGGTGAACTGATTGTTCCTGACTTACCGACATTGCCCCCTGATATAAGCTGCCCCACACTGAGATGACGAGGATCATCAGGAAGATCATGTTGTCCTCATATTCCAGTACAAGAGACACTGAGGCTGATTGTTCCTGACTTACCGACATTGCTCCTGATATAAGCTGCCCCACACTAAGATGACGAGGATCATCAGGAAGATCATGTTGTCCTCATATTCCAGTACAAGAGACACTGAGGCTGATTGTTCCTGACTTACCCACATTGCCCCCTGATATAAGCTGCCCCACACTGAGATGACGAGGATCATCAGGAAGATCATGTTGTCCTCATATTCCAGTACAAGACACACTGAGGTGAACTGATTGTTCCTGACTTACCGACATTGCCCCCTGATATAAGCTGCCCCACACTAAGATGACTAGGATCATCAGGAAGATCATGCTGTCCTCATATTCCAGTACAAGAGACACTGAGGTGAACTGATTGTTCCTGACTTACCGACATTGCCCCCTGATATGAGCTGCCCCACACTAAGATGACGAGGATCATCAGGAATATCATGTTGTCCTCATATTCCAGTACAAGAGACACTGAGGTGAACTGGTCGTTCCTGACTTACCGACATTGCCCCCTGATATAAGCTGCCTCACACCAAGATGACGAGGATCATCAGGAAGATCATGTTGTCCTCACATTCCAGTACAAGAGACACTGAGGTGAACTGATCGTTCCTGACTTACCGACATTGCCCCCTGATATAAGCTGCCCCACACTAAGATGACGAGGATCATCAGGAAGATCATGTTGTCCTCATATTCCAGTACAAGAGACACTGAGGCTGGTTGTTCCTGACTTACCGACATTGCCCCCTGATATAAGCTGCCCCACACTAAGATGACGAGGATCATCAGGAAGATCATGCTGTCCTCATATTCCAGTACAAGAGACACTGAGGTGAACTGATTGTTCCTGACTTACCGACATTGCCCCCTGATATAAGCTGCCCCACACTAAGATGACGAGGATCATCAGGAAGATCATGTTGTCCTCATATTCCAGTACAAGAGACACTGAGGTGAACTGATTGTTCCTGACTTACCGACATTGCCCCCTGATATGAGCTGCCTCACACTAAGATGACGAGGATCATCAGGAAGATCATGTTGTCCTTATATTCCAGTACAAGAGACACTGAGGTGAACTGATTGTTCCTGACTTACCGACATTGCCCCCTGATATAAGCTGCCCCACACTAAGATGACGAGGATCATCAGGAAGATCATGTTGTCCTCATATTCCAGTACAAGAGACACTGAGGTGAACTGATCGTTCCTGACTTACCGACATAGCCCCCTGATATAAGCTGCCCCACACTAAGATGACGAGGATCATCAGGAAGATCATGTTGTCCTCATATTCCAGTACAAGAGACACTGAGGTGAACTGATTGTTCCTGACTTACCGACATAGCCCCCTGATATAAGCTGCCACACACTAAGATGACGAGGATCATCAGGAAGGTCATGTTGTCCTCATATTCCAGTACAAGAGACACTGAGGTGAACTGGTTGTGCCTGACTTAACGACATTGTCCCCTGATATAAGCTGCCTTACACTAAGATGACGAGGATCATCAGGAAGATCATGTTGTCCTCATATTCCAGTACAAGAGACACTGAGGCTGATTGTTCCTGACTTACCGACATTGCCCCCTGATATAAGCTGCCCCACACTGAGATGACGAGGATCATCAGGAAGATCATGTTGTCCTCATATTCCAGTACAAGAGACACTGAGGCTGATTGTTCCTGACTTACCGACATTGCCCCCTGATATAAGCTGCCCCACACTAAGATGACGAGGATCATCAGGAAGATCATGTTGTCCTCATATTCCAGTACAAGAGACACTGAGGTGAACTGATTGTTCCTGACTTACCGACATTGCCCCCTGATATAAGCTGCCCCACACTGAGATGACGAGGATCATCAGGAAGATCATGTTGTCCTCATATTCCAGTACAAGAGACACTGAGGCTGATTGTTCCTGACTTACCGACATTGCCCCCTGATATAAGCTGCCCCACACTAAGATGACGAGGATCATCAGGAAGGTCATGTTGTCCTCATATTCCAGTACAAGAGACACTGAGGTGAACTGGTTGTTCCTGACTTACCGACATTGCCCCCTGATATAAGCTGCCTCACACTAAGATGACGAGAATCATCAGGAAGATCATGTTGTCCTCATATTCCAGTACAAGAAACACTGAGGTGAATTGATTGTTCCTGACTTACCGACATTGCCCCCTGATATAAGCTGCCCCACACTATGATGACGAGGATCATCAGGAAGATCATGTTGTCCTCATATTCCAGTACAAGAGACACTGAGGTGAACTGATTGTTCCTGACTTACCGACATTGCCCCCTGATATAAGCTGCCCCACACTAAGATGACGAGGATCATCAGGAAGATCATGTTGTCCTCATATTCCAGTACAAGAGACACTGAGGTGAACTGATCGTTCCTGACTTACCGACATTGCCCCCTGATATAAGCTGCCCCACACTAAGATGACGAGGATCATCAGGAAGATCATGTTGTCCTCATATTCCAGTACAAGAGACACTGAGGCTGATTGTTCCTGACTTACCGACATTGCCCCCTGATATAAGCTGCCTCACACTAAGATGACGAGGATCATCAGGAAGATCATGTTGTCCTCATATTCCAGTACAAGAGACACTGAGGTGAACTGATTGTTCCTGACTTACCGACATTGCCCCCTGATATGAGCTGCCCCACACTAAGATGACGAGGATCATCAGGAAGATCATGTTGTCCTCATATTCCAGTACAAGAGACACTGAGGTGAACTGATTGTTCCTGACTTACCGACATTGCCCCCTGATATAAGCTGCCCCACACTAAGATGACGAGGATCATCAGGAAGATCATGTTGTCCTCATATTCCAGTACAAGAGACACTGAGGTGAACTGATTGTTCCTGACTCACCGACATTGCCCCCTGATATAAGCTGCCCCACACTAAGATGACGAGGATCATCAGGAAGATCATGTTGTCCTCATATTCCAGTACAAGAGACACTGAGGTGAACTGATTGTTCCTGACTTACCGACATTGCCCCCTGATATAAGCTGCCCCACACTAAGATGACGAGGATCATCAGGAAGATCATGTTGTCCTCATATTCCAGTACAAGAGACACTGAGGTGAACTGATTGTTCCTGACTTACCGACATTGCCCCCTGATATAAGCTGCCCTACACTAAGATGACGAGGATCATCAGGAAGATCATGTTGTCCTCATATTCCAGTACAAGAGACACTGATGTGCACTGATTGTTCCTGACTCACCGACATTGCCCCCTGATATAAGCTGCCCCACACTAAGATGACGAGGATCATCAGGAAGATCATGCTGTCCTCATATTCCAGTACAAGAGACACTGAGGTGAACTGATCGTTCCTGACTTACCGACATAGCCCCCTGATATAAGCTGCCCCACACTAAGATGACGAGGATCATCAGGAAGATCATGTTGTCCTCATATTCCAGTACAAGAGACACTGAGGTGAACTGATTGTTCCTGACTTACTGACATTGCCCCCTGATATAAGCTGCCACACACTAAGATGACGAGGATCATCAGGAAGATCATGTTGTCCTCATATTCCAGTACAAGAGACACTGAGGTGAACTGATTGTTCCTGACTTACCGACATTGCCCCCTGATATGAGCTGCCACACACTAAGATGACGAGGATCATCAGGGAGATCATGTTGTCCTCATATTCCAGTACAAGAGACACTGAGGCTGATTGTTCCTGACTTACCGACATTGCCTTCTGATATAAGCTGCCCCACACTAAGATGACGAGGATCATCAGGAAGATCATGCTGTCCTCATATTCCAGTACAAGAGACACTGAGGTGAACTGATCGTTCCTGACTTACCGACATTGCCCCCTGATATAAGCTGCCCCACACTAAGATGACGAGGATCATCAGGAAGATCATGTTGTCCTCATATTCCAGTACAAGAGACACTGAGGTGAACTGATCGTTCCTGACTTACCGACATTGCCCCCTGATATGAGCTGCCACACACTAAGATGACGAGGATCATCAGGAAGATCATGTTGTCCTCATATTCCAGTACAAGAGACACTGAGGTGAACTGATTGTTCCTGACTTACCGACATTGCCCCCTGATATGAGCTGCCACACACTAAGATGACGAGGATCATCAGGAAGATCATGTTGTCCTCATATTCCAGTACAAGAGACACTGAGGCTGATTGTTCCTGACTTACCGACATTGCTCCCTGATATAAGCTGCCCCACACTAAGATGACGAGGATCATCAGGAAGATCATGTTGTCCTCATATTCCAGTACAAGAGACACTGAGGTGAACTGATCGTTCCTGACTTACCGACATTGCCCCCTGATATAAGCTGCCCCACACTAAGATGACGAGGATCATCAGGAAGATCATGTTGTCCTCATATTCCAGTACAAGTGACACTGAGGTGAACTGATTGTTCCTGACTTACCGACATTGCCCCCTGATATAAGCTGCCCCACACTAAGATGACGAGGATCATCAGGAAGATCATGTTGTCCTCATATTCCAGTACAAGAGACACTGAGGTGAACTGATTGTTCCTGACTTACCGACATTGCCCCCTGATATGAGCTGCCCCACACTAAGATGACGAGGATCATCAGGAAGATCATGTTGTCCTCATATTCCAGTACAAGAGACACTGAGGTGAACTGATCGTTCCTGACTTACCGACATAGCCCCCTGATATAAGCTGCCACACACTAAGATGACGAGGATCATCAGGGAGATCATGTTGTCCTCATATTCCAGTACAAGAGACACTGAGGTGAACTGATCGTTCCTGACTTACCGACATTGCCCCCTGATATAAGCTGCCCCACACTAAGATGACGAGGATCATCAGGAAGATCATGTTGTCCTCATATTCCAGTACAAGAGACACTGAGGTGAACTGATCGTTCCTGACTTATCGACATTTCCCCCTGATATAAGCTGCCCCACACTAAGATGACAAGGATCATCAGGAAGATCATGTTGTCCTCATATTCCAGTACAAGAGACACTGAGGTGAACTGATTGTTCCTGACTTACCGACATTGCCCCCTGATATAAGCTGCCTCACACTAAGATGACGAGGATCATCAGGAAGATCATGTTGTCTTCATATTCCAGTACAAGAGACACTGAGGTGAACTGATTGTTACTGACTTACCGACATTGCCTCCTGATATGAGCTGCCTCACACTAAGATGACGAGGATCATCAGGAAGATCATGTTGTCCTCATATTCCAGTACAAGAGACACTGAGGTGAACTGATTGTTCCTGACTTACCGACATTGCCTCCTGATATAAGCTGCCCCACACTAAGATGACAAGGATCATCAGGAAGATCATGTTGTCCTCATATTCCAGTACAAGAGACACTGAGGCTGATTGTTCCTGACTTACCGACATTGCCCTCTGATATAAGCTGCCCCACACTAAGATGACGAGGATCATCAGGAAGATCATGCTGTCTTCATATTCCAGTACAAGAGACACTGAGGTGAACTGATTGTTCCTGACTTACCGACATTGCCCCCTGATATAAGCTGCCCCACACTAAGATGACGAGGATCATCAGGAAGATCATGTTGTCCTCATATTCCAGTACAAGAGACACTGAGGCTGATTGTTCCTGACTTACCGACATTGCCCCCTGATATAAGCTGCCCCACACTAAGATGACGAGTATCATCAGGAAGATCATGTTGTCTTCATATTCCAGTACAAGAGACACTGAGGTGAACTGATTGTTCCTGACTTACCGACATTGCCCCCTGATATAAGCTGCCTCACACTAAGATGACGAGGATCATCAGGAAGATCATGTTGTACTCATATTCCAGTACAAGAGACACTGAGGCTGATTGTTCCTGACTCACCGACATTGCCCCCTGATATAAGCTGCCCCACACTAAGATGACGAGGATCATCAGGAAGATCATGTTGTCCTCATATTCCAGTACAAGAGACACTGAGGCTGATTGTTCCTGCCTTACCGACATTGCCCCCTGATATAAGCTGCCCCACACTAAGATGACGAGGATCATCAGGAAGATCATGTTGTCCTCATATTCCAGTACAAGAGACACTGAGGTGAACTGATTGTTCCTGACTCACCGACATTGCCCCCTGATATGAGCTGCCCCACACTAAGATGACGAGGATCATCAGGAAGATCATGTTGTCCTCATATTCCAGTACAAGAGACACTGAGTTGAACTGATTGTTCCTGACTCACCGACATTGCCCCCTGATATGAGCTGCCCCACACTAAGATGACGAGGATCATCAGGAAGATCATGTTGTCCTCATATTCCAGTACAAGAGACACTGAGTTGAACTGATTGTTCCTGACTCACCGACATTGCCCCCTGATATGAGCTGCGCCACACTAAGATGACGAGGATCATCAGGAAGATCATGTTGTCCTCATATTCCAGTACAAGAGACACTGAGTTGAACTGATTGTTCCTGACTCACCGACATTGCCCCCTGATATGAGCTGCCCCACACTAAGATGACGAGGATCATCAGGAAGATCATGTTGTCCTCATATTCCAGTACAAGAGACACTGAGGTGAACTGATCGTTCCTGACTTACCGACATTGCCCCCTGACATAAGCTGCCCCACACTAAGATGACGAGGATCATCAGGAAGATCATGCTGTCCTCATATTCCAGTACAAGACACACTGAGGTGAACTGATTGTTCCTGACTTACCGACATTGCCCCCTGATATAAGCTGCCCCACACTAAGATGACGAGGATCATCAGGAAGATCATGTTGTCCTCATATTCCAGTACAAGAGACACTGAGGTGAACTGATTGTTCCTGACTTACCGACATTGCCCCCTGATATAAGCTGCCCCACACTAAGATGACAAGGATCATCAGGAAGATCATGTTGTCCTCATATTCCAGTACAAGAGACACTGAGGTGAACTGATTGTTCCTGACTTACCGACATTGCCCCCTGATATAAGCTGCGTCACACTAAGATGACGTGGATCATCAGGAAGATCATGCTGTCTTCATATTCCAGTACAAGAGACACTGAGGCTGATTGTTCCTGTCTTACCGACATTGCCCCCTGATATAAGCTGCCCCACACCAAGATGACGAGGATCATCAGGAAGATCATGTTGTCCTCATATTCCAGTACAAGAGACACTGAGGTGAACTGATTGTTCCTGACTTACCGACATTGCCCCCTGATATAACCTGCCTCACACTAAGATGACGAGGATCATCAGGAAGATCATGTTGTCCTCATATTCCAGTACAAGAGACACTGAGGCTGATTGTTCCTGACTTACCGACATTGCCCCCTGATATAAGCTGCCCCACACTAAGATGACGAGGATCATCAGGAAGATCATGTTGTCCTCATATTCCAGTACAAGAGACACTGAGGTGAACTGATCGTTCCTGACTTACCGACATTCCCCCCTGATATAAGCTGCCCCACACTAAGATGACGAGGATCATCAGGAAGATCATGTTGTCCTCATATTCCAGTACAAGAGACACTGAGGTGAACTGATTGTTCCTGACTTACCGACATTGCCCCCTGATATAAGCTGCCCCACACTAAGATGACGAGGATCATCAGGAAGATCATGCTGTCCTCATATTGCAGTACAAGAGACACTGAGGTGAACTGATTGTTCCCGACTTACCGACATTGCCCCCTGATATAAGCTGCCCCACACTAAGATGACGAGGATCATCAGGAAGATCATGCTGTCTTCATATTCCAGTACAAGAGACACTGAGGTGAACTGATTGTTCCTGACTTACCGACATTGCCCCCTGATATAAGCTGCCCCACACTAAGATGACGAGGATCATCAGGAAGATCATGTTGTCCTCATATTCCAGTACAAGAGACACTGAGGTGAACTGATCGTTCCTGACTTACCGACATTGCCCCCTGATATAAGCTGCCCCACACTAAGATGACGAGGATCATCAGGAAGATCATGTTGTCCTCATATTCCAGTACAAGAGACACTGAGGTGAACTGGTCGTTCCTGACTTACCGACATTGCCCCCTGATATAAGCTGCCCCACACTAAGATGACGAGGATCATCAGGAAGATCATGTTGTCCTCATATTCCAGTACAAGAGACACTGAGGTGAACTGATGGTTCCTGACTCACTGACATTGCCCCCTGATATAAGCTGCCCCACACTAAGATGACGAGGATCATCAGGAAGAAAATGTTGTCCTCATATTCCAGTACAAGAGACACTGAGGTGAACTGATCGTTCCTGACTTACCGACATAGCCCCCTGATATAAGCTGCCACACACTAAGATGACGAGGATCATCAGGAAGATCATGCTGTCCTCATATTCCAGTACAAGAGACACTGAGGTGAACTGATTGTTCCTGACTTACCGACATTGCCCCTTGATATAAGCTGCCCCACACTTAGATGACAAGGATCATCAGGAAGATCATGTTGTCCTCATATTCCAGTACAAGAGACACTGAGGTGAACTGATTGTTCCTGACTTACCGACATTGCCCCCTGATATAAGCTGCCACACACTAAGATGACGAGGATCATCAGGAAGATCATGTTGTCCTCATATTCCAGTACAAGAGACACTGAGGTGGACTGATTGTTCCTGACTTACTGACATTGCCCCCTGATATAAGCTGCCCCACACTAAGATGACGAGGATCATCAGGAAGGTCATGTTGTCCTCATATTCCAGTACAAGAGACACTGAGGTGAACTGATTGTTCCTGACTTACCGACATTGCCCCCTGATATAAGCTGCCCCACACTAAGATGACGAGGATCATCAGGAAGATCATGTTGTCCTCATATTCCAGTACAAGAGACACTGAGGTGAACTGATTGTTCCTGACTTACCGACATTGCCCCCTGATATAAGCCGCCTCACACTAAGATGACGAGGATCATCAGGAATATCATGTTGTCCTCATATTCCAGTACAAGAGACACTGAGGTGAACTGATTGTTCCTGACTTACCGACATTGCCCCCTGATATAAGCTGGCCCACACTAAGATGACGAGGATCATCAGGAAGATCATGTTGTCCTCATATTCCAGTACAAGAGACACTGAGGTGAACTGATTGTTCCTGACTTACCGACATTGCCCCCTGATATAAGCTGCCCCTCACTAAGATGACGAGGATCATCAGGAAGATCATGTTGTCCTCATATTCCAGTACAAGAGACACTGAGGTGAACTGATTGTTCCTGACTTACCGACATTGCCCCCTGATATAAGCTGCCACACACTAAGATGACGAGGATCATCAGGAAGATCATGTTGTCCTCATATTCCAGTACAAGAGACACTGAGGTGAACTGATCGTTCCTGACTTACCGTCATTGCCCCCTGATATAAGCTGCCCCACACTAAGATGACGAGGATCATCAGGAAGATCATGTTGTCCACATATTCCAGTACAAGAGACACTGAGGTGAACTGATTGTTGACTCACCGACATTGCCCCCTGATATGAGCTGCCCCACACTAAGATGACGACGATCATCAGGAAGATCATGTTGTCCTCATATTCCAGTACAAGAGACACTGAGGTGAACTGATTGTTCCTGACTTACTGACATTGCCCCCTGATATAAGCTGCCCCACACTGAGATGACGAGGATCATCAGGAAGATCATGTTGTCCTCATATTCCAGTACAAGAGACACTGAGGTGAACTGATTGTTCCCGACTTACCGACATTGCCCTCTGATATAAGCTGCCCCACACTGAGATGACGAGGATCATCAGGAAGATCATGTTGTCCTCATAATCCAGTACAAGAGACACTGAGGTGAACTGATTGTTCCTGACTTACCGACATTGCCCTCTGATATAAGCTGCCCCACACTAAGATGACGAGGATCATCAGGAAGATCATGTTGACCTCATATTCCAGTACAAGAGACACTGAGGCTGATTGTTCCTGACTTACCGACATTGCCCCCTGATATAAGCTGCCCCACACTAAGATGACGAGGATCATCAGGAGGATCATGTTGTCCTCATATTCCAGTACAAGAGACACTGAGGTGAACTGATTGTTCCTGACTTACCGACATTGCCCCCTGATATAAGCTGCCCTACACTAAGATGACGAGGATCATCAGGAAGATCATGTTGTCCTCATATTCCAGTACAAGAGACACTGAGGTGAACTGATTGTTCCTGACTTACCGACATTGCCCCCTGATATAAGCTGCCCCACACTAAGATGACGAGGATCATCAGGAAGATCATGTTGTCCACATATTCCAGTACAAGAGACACTGAGGTGAACTGATTGTTGACTCACCGACATTGCCCCCTGATATAAGCTGCCCCACACTAAGATGACTAGGATCATCAGGAAGATCATGTTGTCCTCATATTCCAGTACAAGAGACACTGAGGTGAACTGATTGTTGACTCACCGACATTGCCCCCTGATATGAGCTGCCCCACACTAAGATGACGAGGATCATCAGGAAGATCATGTTGTCCTCATATTCCAGTACAAGAGACACTGAGGTGAACTGATTGTTCCTGACTTACTGACATTGCCCCCTGATATAAGCTGCCCCACACTGAGATGACGAGGATCATCAGGAAGATCATGTTGTCCTCATATTCCAGTACAAGAGACACTGAGGTGAACTGATTGTTCCTGACTTACCGACATTGCCCCCTGATATAAGCTGCCCCACACTAAGATGACGAGGATCATCAGGAAGATCATGTTGTCCTCATATTCCAGTACAAGAGACACTGAGGTGTACTGATTGTTCCTGACTTACCGACTTTGCCCCCTGATATAATGTGCCCCACACTGAGATGACGAGGATCATCAGGATGATCATGTTGTCCTCATATTCCAGTACAAGAGACACTGAGGCTGATTGTTCCTGACTTACCGACATTGCCCCCTGATATAAGCTGCCCCACACTAAGATGACGAGGATCATCAGGAAGATCATGCTGTCCTCATATTCCAGTACAAGAGACACTGAGGTGAACTGATTGTTCCTGACTTACCGACATTGCCCCCTGATATAAGCTGCCCCACACTAAGATGACGAGGATCATCAGGAAGATCATGTTGTCCTCATATCCCAGTACAAGAGACACTGAGGTGAACTGATTGTTCCTGGCTCACCGACATTGCCCCCTGATATAAGCTGCCCCACACTAAGATGACGAGGATCATCAGGAAGATCATGTTGTCCTCATATTCCAGTACAAGAGATACTGAGGTGAACTGATTGTTCCTGACTCACCGACATTGCCCCCTGATATAAGCTGCCCCACACTAAGATGACGAGTATCATCAGAAAGATCATGTTGTCCTCATATTCCAGTACAAGAGACACTGAGGCTGATTGTTCCTGACTTACCGACATTGCCCCCTGATATAAGCTGCCCCACACTAAGATGACGAGGATCATCAGGAAGATCATGTTGTCCTCATATTCCAGTACAAGAGACACTGAGGTGAACTGATTGTTCCTGACTTACCGACATTGCCCCATGATATTATGAGCCCCACACTAGGATGACGAGGATCATCAGGAAGATCATGTTGTCCTCATATTCCAGTACAAGAGACACTGAGGTGAACTGATTGTTCCTTACTTACCGACATTGCCCCTGATATAAACTGCCCCACACTAAGATGACGAGGATCATCAGGAAGATCATGTTGTCCTCATATTCCAGTACAAGAGACACTGAGGTGAACTGATTGTTCCTGACTTACCGACATTGCCCCTGATATAAGCTGCCACACACTAAGATGACGAGGATCATCAGGAAGATCATGTTGTCCTCATATTCCAGTACAAGAGACACTGAGGTAAACTGATTGTTCCTGACTTACCGACATTGCCCCTGATATAAGCTGCCTCACACTTAGATGACGAGGATCATCAGGAAGATCATGTTGTCCTCATATTCCAGTACGAGAGACACTGAGGTGAACTGATTGTTCCTGACTTACCGACATTGCCCCCTGATATAAGCTGCCCCACACTAAGATGACGAGGATCATCAGGAAGATCATGTTATCCTCATATTTCAGTACAAGAGACATTGAGGTTAACTGATTGTTCCTGACTTACCGACATTGCCCCCTGATATAAGCCTCACACTAAGATGACGAGGATCATCAGGAAGATCATGTTGTCCTCATATTCCAGTACAAGAGACACTGAGGTGAACTGATTGTTCCTGACTTACCGACATTGCCCCCTGATATAAGCTGCCCCACACTGAGATGACAAGTATCATCAGGAAGATCATGTTGTCCTCATATTCCAGTACAAGAGACACTGAGGTGAACTGATTGTTCCTGACTTATCGACATTGCCCCCTGATATAAGCTGCCCACACTAAGATGACGAGGATCATCAGGAAGATCATGTTGTCCTCATATTCCAGTACAAGAGACACTGAGGTGAACTGATTGTTCCTGACTTACCGACATTGCCCCCTGATATAAGCTGCCCCACACTGAGATGACGAGGATCATCAGGAAGATCATGTTGTCCTCATATTCCAGTACAAGAGACACTGAGGTGAACTGATTGTTCCTGACTTACCGACATTGCCCCCTGATATTATGAGCCCCACACTAAGATGACGAGGATCATCAGGAAGATCATGTTGTCCTCATATTCCAGTACAAGAGACACTGAGGAGAACTGATTGTTCCTGACTTACCGACATTGCCCCTGATATAAGCTGCCTCACACTTAGATGACGAGGATCATCAGGAAGATGATGTTGTCCTCATATTCCAGTACAAGAGACACTGAGGCTGATTGTTCCTGGCTCACCGACATTGCCCTCTGATATAAGCTGCCCCACACTAAGATGACGAGGATCATCAGCAAGATCATGTTGTCCTCATATTCCAGTACAAGAGACACTGAGGTGAACTGATTGTTCCTGACTTACCGACATTGCCCCCTGATATAAGCTGCCCCACACTTAGATGACGAGGATCATCAGGAAGATCATGTTGTCCTCATATTCCAGTACAAGAGACACTGAGGTGGACTGATTGTTCCTGACTTACCGACATTGCCCCCTGATATAAGCTGCCCCACACTAAGATGACGAGGATCATCAGGAAGATCATGCTGTCCTCATATTCCAGTACAAGAGACACTGAGGTGAACTGATTGTTCCTGACTTACCGACATTGCCCCCTGATATAAGCTGCCCCACACTAAGATGACGAGGATCATCAGGAAGATCATGCTGTCCTCATATTCCAGTACAAGAGACACTGAGGTGAACTGATTGTTCCTGACTTACCGACATTGCCCCCTAATATAAGCTGCCCCACACTAAGATGACAAGAATCATCAGGAAGATCATGTTGTCCTCATATTCCAGTACAAGAGACACTGAGGTGAACTGGTTGTTCCTGACTTACCGACATTGCCCCCTGATATAAGCTGCCCCACACTAAGATGACGAGGATCATCAGGAAGATCATGTTGTCCTCATATTCCAGTACAAGAGACACTGAGGTGAACTGATTGTTCCTGACT
Source organism: Brachyptera risi (assembly GCA_964007535.1). Lineage (NCBI taxonomy): Eukaryota > Metazoa > Arthropoda > Insecta > Plecoptera > Taeniopterygidae > Brachyptera > Brachyptera risi. The sequence goes on from OZ023336.1 coordinate 3,650,702, forward strand.
AACCGACATTGCCCCCTGATATGAGCTGCCCCACACTGAGATGACGAGGATCATCAGGAAGATCATGTTGTCCTCATATTCCAGTACAAGAGACACTGAGGTGAACTGGTTGTTCCTGACTTACCGACATTGCCCCCTGATATAAGCTGCCCCACACTAAGATGACGAGGATCATCAGGAAGATCATGTTGTCCTCATATTCCAGTACAAGAGACACTGAGGCTGATTGTTCCTGGCTCACCGACATTGCCCTCTGATATAAGCTGCCCCACACTAAGATGACGAGGATCATCAGGAAGATCATGTTGTACTCATATTTCAGTACAAGAGACACTGAGGTGAACTGATTGTTCCTGACTTACCGACATTGCCCCCTGATATAAGCTGCCCCACACTTAGATGACGAGGATCATCAGGAAGATCATGCTGTCCTCATATTCCAGTACAAGAGACACTGAGGTGAACTGATTGTTCCTGACTTACCGACATTGCCCCCTGATATAAGCTGCCCCACACTAAGATGACGGGGATCATCAGGAAGATCATGTTGTCCTCATATTCCAGTACAAGAGACACTGAGGTGAACTGATTGTTCCTGACTTAACGACATTGCCCCCTGATATAAGCTGCCCCACACTAAGATGACGGGGATCATCAGGAAGATCATGTTGTCCTCATATTCCAGTACAAGAGACACTGAGGCTGATTGTTCCTGGCTCACCGACATTGCCCTCTGATATGAGCTGCCCCACACTAAGATGACGAGGATCATCAGGAAGATCATGTTGTACTCATATTTCAGTACAAGAGACACTGAGGTGAACTGATTGTTCCTGACCCACCGACATTGCCCCCTGATATAAGCTGCCCCACACTAAGATGACGAGGATCATCAGGAAGATCATGCTGTCCCCATATTCCAGTACAAGAGACACTGAGGTGGACTGATTGTTCCTGACTTACCGACATTGCCCCCTGATATAAGCTGCCCCACACTAAGATGACGAGGATCATCAGGAAGATCATGTTGTCCTCATATTCCAGTACAAGAGACACTGAGGCTGATTGTTCCTGACTTACCGACATTGCCCCCTGATATAAGCTGCCCCACACTAAGATGACGAGGATCATCAGGAAGATCATGTTGTCCTCATATTCCAGTACAAGAGACACTGAGGCTGATTGTTCCTGACTTACCGACATTGCCCCCTGATATAAGCTGCCCCACACTGAGATGACGAGGATCATCAGGAAGATCATGTTGTCCTCATATTCCAGTACGAGAGACACTGAGGCTGATTGTTCCTGACTTACCGACATTGCCCCTGATATAAGCTGCCCCACACTAAGATGACGAGGATCATCAGGAAGATCATGCTGTCCTCATATACCAGTACAAGAGACACTGAGATGAACTGATTTCTCCTGACTCACCGACATTGCACCCTGATATGAGCTGCCCCACACTAAGATGACGAGGATCATCAGGAAGATCATGCTGTCCTCATATTCCAGTACAAGAGACACTGAGGTGAACTGATTGTTCCTGACTTACCGACATTGCCCCCTGATATGAGCTGCCTCACACTAAGATGACGGGGATCATCAGGAAGATCATGTTGTCCTCATATTCCAGTACAAGAGACACTGAGGCTGATTGTTCCTGACTTACCGACATTGCCCCCTGATATAAGCTGCCCCACACTAAGATGACGAGGATCATCAGGAAGATCATGCTGTCCTCATATTCCAGTACAAGAGACACTGAGGTGAACTGATTGTTCCTGACTTACCGACATTGCCCCCTGATATAAGCTGCCCCACACTGAGATGATGAGGATCATCAGGAAGATCATGTTGTCCTCATATTCCAGTACAAGAGACACTGAGGCTGATTGTTCCTGACTTACCGACATTGCCCCCTGATATAAGCTGCCTCACACTAAGATGACGAGGATCATCAGGAAGATCATGTTGTCCTCATATTCCAGTACAAGAGACACTGAGGTGAACTGATTGTTCCTGACTTACCGACATTGCCCCCTGATATAAGCTGCCCCACACTAAGATGACGAGGATCATCAGGAAGATCATGTTGTCCTCATATTCCAGTACAAGAGACACTGAGATGAACTGATTGTTCCTGACTCACCGACATTGCCCCCTGATATAAGCTGCCCCACACTAAGATGACGAGGATCATCAGGAAGATCATGTTGTCCTCATATTCCAGTACAAGAGACACTGAGGCTGATTGTTCCTGACTTACCGACATTGCCCCCTGATATAAGCTGCCCCACACTGAGATGACGAGGATCATCAGGAAGATCATGTTGTCCTCATATTCCAGTACAAGAGACACTGAGGCTGATTGTTCCTGACTTACCGACATTGCCCCCTGATATAAGATGCCCCACACTGAGATGACGAGGATCATCAGGAAGATCATGTTGTCCTCATATTCCAGTACAAGAGACACTGAGGTGAACTGATTGTTCCTGACTTACCGACATTGCCCCCTGATATAAGCTGCCCCACACTGAGATGATGAGGATCATCAGGAAGATCATGTTGTCCTCATATTCCAGTACAAGAGACACTGAGGCTGATTGTTCCTGACTTACCGACATTGCCCCCTGATATAAGCTGCCTCACACTAAGATGACGAGGATCATCAGGAAGATCATGTTGTCCTCATATTCCAGTACAAGAGACACTGAGGTGAACTGATTGTTCCTGACTTACCGACATTGCCCCCTGATATAAGCTGCCCCACACTAAGATGACGAGGATCATCAGGAAGATCATGTTGTCCTCATATTCCAGTACAAGAGACACTGAGATGAACTGATTGTTCCTGACTCACCGACATTGCCCCCTGATATAAGCTGCCCCACACTAAGATGACGAGGATCATCAGGAAGATCATGTTGTCCTCATATTCCAGTACAAGAGACACTGAGGCTGATTGTTCCTGACTTACCGACATTGCCCCCTGATATAAGCTGCCCCACACTGAGATGACTAGGATCATCAGGAAGATCATGTTGTCCTCATATTCCAGTACAAGAGACACTGAGGCTGATTGTTCCTGACTTACCGACATTGCCCCCTGATATAAGATGCCCCACACTGAGATGACGAGGATCATCAGGAAGATCATGTTGTCCTCATATTCCAGTACAAGAGACACTGAGGTGAACTGATCGTTCCTGACTTACCGACATTGCCCCCTGATATAAGCTGCTCCACACTGAGATGACGAGGATCATCAGGAAGATCATGCTGTCCTCATATTCCAGTACAAGAGACACTGAGGTGAACTGATTGTTCCTGACTTACCGACATTGCCCTCTGATATAAGCTGCCCCACACTAAGATGACGAGGATCATCAGGAAGATCATGCTGTCCCCATATTCCAGTACAAGAGACACTGAGGTGAACTGATTTTTCCTGACTTACCGACATTGCCCCCTGATATAAGCTGCCCCACACCAAGATGACGAGGATCATCAGGAAGATCTTGCTGTCCCCATATTCCAGTACAAGAGACACTGAGGTGAACTGATTGTTCCTGGCTCACCGACATGGCCCCCTGATATAAGCTGCCCCACACTGAGATGACGAGGATCATCAGGAAGATCTTGCTGTCCCCATATTCCAGTACAAGAGACACTGAGGTGAACTGATTGTTCCTGGCTCACCGACATTGCCCCCTGATATAAGCTGCCCCACACTAAGATGACGGGGATCATCAGGAAGATCATGTTGTCCTCATATTCCAGTACAAGAGACACTGAGGTGAACTGATTGTTCCTGACTCACCGACATTGCCCCCTGATATGAGCTGCCCCATAATAAGATGACGAGGATCATCAGGAAGATCTTGCTGTCCCCATATTCCAGTACAAGAGACACTGAGGTGAACTGATTGTTCCTGACTTACCGACATTGCCCCCTGATATAAGCTGCCCCACACTAAGATGACGGGGATCATCAGGAAGATCATGTTGTCCTCATATTCCAGTACAAGAGACACTGAGGTGAACTGATTGTTCCTGACTTACCGACATTGCCCCCTGATATGAGCTGCCCCACACTAAGATGACGAGGATCATCAGGAAGATCATGCTGTCCTCATATTCCAGTACAAGAGACACTGAGGTGAACTGATTGTTCCTGACTCACCGACATTGCCCCCTGATATAAGCTGCCCCACACTAAGATGACGAGGATCATCAGGAAGATCATGCTGTCCTCATATTCCAGTACAAGAGACACTGAGGTGAACTGATTGTTCCTGACTTACCGACATTGCCCCCTGATATAAGCTGCCCAACACTGAGATGATGAGGATCATCAGGAAGATCATGTTGTCCTCATATTCCAGTACAAGAGACACTGAGGCTGATTGTTCCTGACTTACCGACATTGCCCCCTGATATAAGCTGCCCCACACTGAGATGACGAGGATCATCAGGAAGATCATGTTGTCCTCATATTCCAGTACAAGAGACACTGAGGCTGATTGTTCCTGACTTACCGACATTGCCCCCTGATATAAGCTGCCCCACACTGAGATGACGAGGATCATCAGGAAGATCATGTTGTCCTCATATTCCAGTACAAGAGACACTGAGGTGAACTGATTGTTCCTGACTTACCGACATTGCCCCCTGATATAAGCTGCCACACACTAAGATGACGAGGATCATCAGGAAGATCATGTTGTCCTCATATTACAGTAAAAGAGACACTGAGGTGGACTGATTGTTCCTGACTTACCGACATTGCCCCCTGATATAAGCACCACACTAAGATGACGAGGATCATCAGGAAGATCATGTTGTCCTCATATTCCAGTACAAGAGACATTGAGGTGAACTGATTGTTCCTGACTTACTGACATTGCCCCCTGATATAAGCTGCCTCACACCAAGATGACGAGGATCATCAGGAAGATCATGTTGTCCTCATATTCCAGTACAAGAGACACTGAGGTGAACTGATTGTTCATGACTTACCGACATTGCCCCCTGATATAAGCTGCCTCACACTGAGATGACGAGGATCATCAGGAAGATCATGCTGTCCTCATATTCCAGTACAAGAGACACTGAGGTGAACTGATTGTTCCTGACTTACTGACATTGCCCCCTGATATAAGCTGCCCCACAATAAGATGACGAGGATCATCAGGAAGATCATGCTGTCCTCATATTCCAGTACAAGAGACACTGAGGTGAACTGATTGTTCCTGACTTCCCGACATTGCCCCCTGATATAAGCTGCCCCACACTGAGATGACGAGGATCATCAGGAAGATCATGTTGTCCTCATATTCCAGTACAAGAGACACTGAGGTGAATTGATTGTTCCTGACTCACCGACATTGCCCCCTGATATAAGCTGCCACACACTGAGATGACGAGGATCATCAGGAAGATCATGCTGTCCTCATATTCCAGTACAAGAGACACTGAGGCTGATTGTTCCTGACTTACCGACATTGCCCCCTGATATAAGCTGCCTCACACTGAGATGACGAGGATCATCAGGAAGATCATGTTGTCCTCATATTCCAGTACAAGAGACACTGAGGCTGATTGTTCCCGACTTACCGACATTGCCCCCTGATATAAGCTGCCCCACACCAAGATGACGAGGATCATCAGGAAGATCATGTTGTCCTCATATTCCAGTACAAGAGACACTGAGGCTGATTGTTCCTGACTTACCAACATTGCCCCCTGATATAAGCTGCCCCACACTGAGATGACGAGGATCATCAGGAAGATCATGTTGTCCTCATATTTCAGTACAAGAGACACTGAGGTGAACTGATTGTTCCTGACTTACCGACATTGCCCCCTGATATAAGCTGCCCCACACTAAGATGACGAGGATCATCAGGAAGATCATGTTATCCTCATATTCCAGTACAAGAGACACTGAGGCTGATTGTTCCTGACTTACCGACATTGCCCCCTGATATAAGCTGCCCCACACTAAGATGACGAGGATCATCAGGAAGATCATGCTGTCCTCATATTCCAGTACAAGAGACACTGAGGTGAACTGATTGTTTCTGACTTACTGACATTGCCCCCTGATATAAGCTGCCCCACACTAAGATGACGAGGATCATCAGGAAGATCATGCTGTCCTCATATTCCAGTACAAGAGACACTGAGGCTGATTGTTCCTGACTTACCGACATTGCCCCCTGATATGAGCTGCCCCACACTGAGATGACGAGGATCATCAGGAAGATCATGTTGTCCTCATATTCCAGTACAAGAGACACTGAGGCTGATTGTTCCTGACTTACCGACATTGCCCCCTGATATGAGCTGGCCCACACTAAGATGACAAGGATCATCAGGAAGATCATGCTGTCCTCATATTCCAGTACAAGAGACACTGAGGTGAACTGATCGTTCCTGACTTACTGACATTGCCCTCTGATATAAGCTGCCCCACACTAAGATGACGAGGATCATCAGGGAGATCATGTTGTCCTCATATTCCAGTACAAGAGACACTGAGGTGAACTGATTGTTCCTGACTTACCGACATTGCCCCCTGATATAAGCTGCCCCACACTAAGATGACGAGGATCATCAGGAAGATCATGTTGTCCTCATATTCCAGTACAAGAGACACTGAGGCTGATTGTTCCTGACTTACCGACATTGCCCCCTGATATAAGCTGCCCCACACTAAGATGACGAGGATCATCAGGAAGATCATGTTGTCCTCATATTCCAGTACAAGAGACACTGAGGCTGATTGTTCCTGACTTACCGACATTGCCCCCTGATATAAGCTGCCCCACACTAAGATGACGAGGATCATCAGGAAGATCATGTTGTCCTCATATTCCAGTACAAGACACACTGAGGTGAACTGATTGTTCCTGACTTACCGACATTGCCCCCTGATATAAGCTGCCACACACTAAGATGACGAGGATCATCAGGAAGATCATGTTGTCCTCATATTCCAGTACAAGAGACACTGAGGCTGATTGTTCCTGACTTACCGACATTGCCCCCTGATATAAGCTGCCCCACACCAAGATGACGAGGATCATCAGGAAGATCATGTTGTCCTCATATTCCAGTACAAGAGACACTGAGGCTGATTGTTCCTGACTTACCAACATTGCCCCCTGATATAAGCTGCCCCACACTAAGATGACGAGGATCATTAGGAAGATCATGTTGTCCTCATATTCCAGTACAATAGACACTGAGGTGAACTGATTGTTCCTGACTTACCGACATTGCCCCCTGATATAAGCTGCCCCACACTAAGATGACGAGGATCATCAGGAAGATCATGTTGTCCTCATATTCCAGTACAAGAGACACTGAGGCTGATTGTTCCTGACTTACCGACATTGCCCCCTGATATAAGCTGCCCCACACTAAGATGACGAGGATCATCAGAAAGATCATGTTGTCCTCATATTCCAGTACAAGAGACACTGAGGTGAACTGATTGCTCCTGACTTACCGACATTGCCCCCTGATATAAGCTGCCCCACACTAAGATGACGAGGATCATCAGGAAGATCATGTTGTCCTCATATTCCAGTACAAGAGACACTGAGGTGAACTGATTGTTCCTGACTTACCGACATTGCCCCCTGATATGAGCTGCCCCACACTGAGATGACGAGGATCATCAGGAAGATCATGTTGTCCTCATATTCCAGTACAAGAGACACTGAGGCTGATTGTTCCTGACTTACCGACATTGCCCCCTGATATAAGCTGCCCCACACTAAGATGACGAGGATCATCAGGAAGATCATGTTGTCCTCATATTCCAGTACAAGAGACACTGAGGCTGATTGTTCCTGACTTACCGACATTGCCCCCTGATATAAGCTGCCCCACACTAAGATGACGAGGATCATCAGGAAGATCATGTTGTCCTCATATTCCAGTACAAGAGACACTGAGGCTGATTGTTCCTGACTTACCGACATTGCCCCCTGATATAAGCTGCCCCACACTAAGATGACGAGGATCATCAGGAAGATCATGTTGTCCTCATATTCCAGTACAAGAGACACTGAGGTGAACTGATTGTTCCTGACTCACCGACATTGCCCCCCGATATAAGCTGCCTCACACTAAGATGACGAGGATCATCAGGAAGATCATGTTGTCCTCATATTCCAGTACAAGAGACACTGAGGCTGATTGTTCCTGACTTACCGACATTGCCCCCTGATATGAGCTGCCCCACACTAAGATGACAAGGATCATCAGGAAGATCATGTCGTCCTCATATTCCAGTACAAGAGACACTGAGGTGAACTGATTGTTCCTGACTCACCGACATTGCCCCTGATATAAGCTGCCCCACACTTAGATGACAAGGATCATCAGGAAGATCATGTTGTCCTCACATTCCAGTACAAGAGACACTGAGGTGAACTGATTGTTCCTGACTTACCGACATTGCCCCCTGATATAATGTGCCCCACACTAAGATGACGAGGATCATCAGGAAGATCATGTTGTCCTCATATTCCAGTACAAGATACACTGAGGCTGATTGTTCCTGACTTACCGACATTGCCCCCTGATATAAGCTGCCCCACACTAAGATGACGAGGATCATCAGGAAGATCATGTTGTCCTCATATTCCAGTACAAGAGACACTGAGGCTGATTGTTCCTGACTTACCGACATTGCCCCCTGATATAAGCTGCCCCACACTAAGATGACGAGGATCATCAGGAAGATCATGTTGTCCTCATATTCCAGTACAAGAGACACTGAGGCTGATTGTTCCTGACTTACCGACATTGCCCCCTGATATAAGCTGCCCCACACTAAGATGACGAGGATCATCAGGAAGATCATGTTGTCCTCATATTCCAGTACAAGACACACTGAGGTGAACTGATTGTTCCTGACTTACCGACATTGCCCCCTGATATAAGCTGCCACACACTAAGATGTCGAGGATCATCAGGAAGATCATGTTGTCCTCATATTCCAGTACAAGAGACACTGAGGCTGATTGTTCCTGACTAACCGACATTGCCCCCTGATATAAGCTGCCCCACACCAAGATGACGAGGATCATCAGGAAGATCATGTTGTCCTCATATTCCAGTACAAGAGACACTGAGGCTGATTGTTCCTGACTTACCAACATTGCCCCCTGATATAAGCTGCCCCACACTAAGATGACGAGGATCATCAGGAAGATCATGTTGTCCTCATATTCCAGTACAATAGACACTGAGGTGAACTGATTGTTCCTGACTTACCGACATTGCCCCCTGATATAAGCTGCCCCACACTAAGATGACGAGGATCATCAGGAAGATCATGTTGTCCTCATATTCCAGTACAAGAGACACTGAGGCTGATTGTTCCTGACTTACCGACATTGCCCCCTGATATAAGCTGCCCCACACTAAGATGACGAGGATCATCAGAAAGATCATGTTGTCCTCATATTCCAGTACAAGAGACACTGAGGTGAACTGATTGCTCCTGACTTACCGACATTGCCCCCTGATATAAGCTGCCCCACACTAAGATGACGAGGATCATCAGGAAGATCATGTTGTCCTCATATTCCAGTACAAGAGACACTGAGGTGAACTGATTGTTCCTGACTTACCGACATTGCCCCCTGATATGAGCTGCCCCACACTGAGATGACGAGGATCATCAGGAAGATCATGTTGTCCTCATATTCCAGTACAAGAGACACTGAGGCTGATTGTTCCTGACTTACCGACATTGCCCCCTGATATAAGCTGCCCCACACTAAGATGACGAGGATCATCAGGAAGATCATGTTGTCCTCATATTCCAGTACAAGAGACACTGAGGCTGATTGTTCCTGACTTACCGACATTGCCCCCTGATATAAGCTGCCCCACACTAAGATGACGAGGATCATCAGGAAGATCATGTTGTCCTCATATTCCAGTACAAGAGACACTGAGGCTGATTGTTCCTGACTTACCGACATTGCCCCCTGATATAAGCTGCCCCACACTAAGATGACGAGGATCATCAGGAAGATCATGTTGTCCTCATATTCCAGTAAAAGAGACACTGAGGTGAACTGATTGTTCCTGACTCACCGACATTGCCCCCCGATATAAGCTGCCTCACACTAAGATGACGAGGATCATCAGGAAGATCATGTTGTCCTCATATTCCAGTACAAGAGACACTGAGGCTGATTGTTCCTGACTTACCGACATTGCCCCCTGATATGAGCTGCCCCACACTAAGATGACAAGGATCATCAGGAAGATCATGTCGTCCACATATTCCAGTACAAGAGACACTGAGGTGAACTGATTGTTCCTGACTCACCGACATTGCCCCTGATATAAGCTGCCCCACACTTAGATGACAAGGATCATCAGGAAGATCATGTTGTCCTCACATTCCAGTACAAGAGACACTGAGGTGAACTGATTGTTCCTGACTTACCGACATTGCCCCCTGATATGAGCTGCCCCACACTAAGATGACGAGGATCATCAGGAAGATCATGTTGTCCTCATATTCCAGTACAAGAGACACTGAGGTGCACTGATTGTTCCTGACTTACCGACATTGCACCCTGATATAAGCTGCCCCACACTAAGATGACGAGGATCATCAGGAAGATCATGTTGTCCTCATATTCCAGTACAAGAGACACTGAGGTGAACAGATTGTTCCTGACCTACCGACATTGCCCCCTGATATAAGCTGCCCCACACTAAGATGACGAGGATCATCAGGAAGATCATGTTGTCCTCATATTCCAGTACAAGAGACACTGAGGTGAACAGATTGTTCCTGACCTACCGACATTGCCGCCTGATATAAGCTGCCCCACACTAAGATGACGAGGATCATCAGGAAGATCATGTTGTCCTCATATTCCAGTACAAGAGACACTGAGGCTGATTGTTCCTGACTTACCGACATTGCCCCCTGATATAAGCTGCCTCACACTAAGATGACGAGGATCATCAGGAAGATCATGTTGTCCTCATATTCCAGTACAAGATACACTGAGGCTGATTGTGTCTGACTTACCGACATTGCGTCCTGATATAAGCTGCCCCACACTAAGATGACGAGGATCATCAGGAAGATCATGTAGTCCTCATATTCCAGTACAAGAGACACTGAGGCTGATTGTTCCTGACTTGACGACATTGCCCCCTGATATAAGCTGCCCCACACTAAGATGACGAGGATCATCAGGAAGATCATGTTGTCCTCATAATCCAGTACAAGAGACACTGAGGTGAACTGATTGTTCCTGACTTACCGACATTGCCCCCTGATATGAGCTGCCCCACACTAAGATGACAAGGATCATCAGGAAGATCATGTCGTCCTCATATTCCAGTACAAGAGACACTGAGGTGAACTGATTGTTCCTGACTCACCGACATTGCCCCTGATATAAGCTGCCCCACACTTAGATGACAAGGATCATCAGGAAGATCATGTTGTCCTCACATTCCAGTAAAAGAGATACTGAGGTGAACTGATTGTTCCTGACTTACCGACATTGCCCCCTGATATGAGCTGCCCCACACTAAGATGACGAGGATCATCAGGAAGATCATGTTGTCCTCATATTCCAGTACAAGAGACAATGAGGTGCACTGATTGTTCCTGACTTACCGACATTGCACCCTGATATAAGCTGCCCCACACTAAGATGACGAGGATCATCAGGAAGATCATGTTGTCCTCATATTCCAGTACAAGAGACACTGAGGTGAACAGATTGTTCCTGACCTACCGACATTGCCCCCTGATATAAGCTGCCCCACACTAAGATGACGAGGATCATCAGGAAGATCATGTTGTCCTCATATTCCAGTACAAGAGACACTGAGGTGAACAGATTGTTCCTGACCTACCGACATTGCCCCCTGATATAAGCTGCCCCACACTAAGATGACGAGGATCATCAGGAAGATCATGTTGTCCTCATATTCCAGTACAAGAGACACTGAGGCTGATTGTTCCTGACTTACCGACATTGCCCCCTGATATAAGCTGCCTCACACTAAGATGACGAGGATCATCAGGAAGATCATGTTGTCCTCATATTCCAGTACAAGAGACACTGAGGTGAACTGATTGTTCCTGACTTACCGTCATTGCCCCCTGATATAAGCTGCCCCACACTAAGATGACGAGGATCATCAGGAAGATCATGCTGTCCTCATATTCCAGTACAAGAGACACTGAGGTGAACTGATTGTTCCTGACTTACCGACATTGCCCCCTGATATAAGCTGCCCAACACTAAGATGACGGGGATCATCAGGAAGATCATGTTGTCCTCATATTCCAGTACAAGAGACACTGAGGCTGATTGTTCCTGACTTACCGACATTGCCCCCTGATATAAGCTGCCCCACACTAAGATGACGAGGATCATCAGGAAGATCATGCTGTCCTCATATTCCAGTACAAGAGACACTGAGGTGAACTGATTGTTCCTGACTTACCGACATTGCCCCCTGATATAAGCTGCCTCACACTAAGATGACGAGGATCATCAGGAAGATCATGTTGTCCTCATATTCCAGTACAAGACACACTGAGGTAAACTGATTGTTCCTGACTTACTGACATTGCCCCCTGATATAAGCTGCCCCACACTAAGATGACGAGGATCATCAGGAAGATCATGTTGTCCTCATATTCCAGTACAAGAGACACTGAGGCTGATTGTTCCTGACTTACCGACATTGCCCCCTGATATGAGCTGCCCCACACTAAGATGACGAGGATCATCAGGAAGATCATGCTGTCAACATATTCCAGTACAAGAGACACTGAGGCTGATTGTTCCTGACTTACCGACATTGCCCCCTGGTATAAGCTGCCCCACACTAAGATGACGAGGATCATCAGGAAGATCATGCTGTCCTCATATTCCAGTACAAGAGACACTGAGGTGAACTGATTGTTCCTGACTTACCGACATTGCCCCCTGATATAAGCTGCCCCACACTAAGATGACGAGGATCATCAGGAAGATCATGTTGTCCTCATATTCCAGTACAAGAGACACTGAGGTGAACTGATTGTTCCTGACTTACCGACATTGCCCCCTGATATAAGCTGCCCCACACTAAGATGACGAGGATCATCAGGAAGATCATGTTGTCCTCATATTCCAGTACAAGAGACACTGAGGCTGATTGTTCCTGACTTACCGACATTGCCCCCTGATATAAGCTGCCCCACACTAAGATGACGAGGATCATCAGGAAGATCATGTAATCCTAATATTCCAGTACAAGAGACACTGAGGTGAACTGATTGTTCCTGACTTACTGACATTGCCCCCTGATATAAGCTGCCCCACACTAAGATGACGAGGATCATCAGGAAGATCATGCTGTCCTCATATTCCAGTACAAGAGACACTGAGGCTGATTGTTCCTGACTCACCGACATTGCCCCCTGATATAAGCTGCCCCACACTAAGATGACGAGGATCATCAGGAAGATCATGTTGTCCTCATAATCCAGTACAAGAGACACTGAGGTGAACTGATTGTTCCTGACTTACCGACATTGCCCCCTGATATAAGCTGCCCCACACTCAGATGACGAGGATCATCAGGAAGATCATGTTGTCCTCATATTCCAGTACAAGAGACACTGAGGTGAACTGATTGTTACTGACTTACCGACATTGCCCCCTGATATAAGCTGCCCCCCACTAAGATGACGAGGATCATCAGGAAGATCATGTTGTCCTCATATTCCAGTACAAGAGACACTGAGGTGAACTGATTGTTCCTGACTCACCGACATTGCCCCCTTATATAAGCTGCGTCACACTAAGATGACGAGGATCATCAGGAAGATCATGTTGTCCTCATATTCCAGTACAAGAGACACTGAGGTGAACTGATTGTTCCTGACTTACCGACATTGCCCCCTGATATAAGCTGAACCAAACTAAGATGACGAGGATCATCAGGAAGATCATGTTGTCCTCATATTCCAGTACAAGAGACACTGAGGCTGATTGTTCCTGACTTACCGACATTGCCCCTGATATAAGCTGCCCCACACTAAGATGACGAGGATCATCAGGAAGATCATGTTGTCCTCATATTCCAGTACAAGAGACACTGAGGTGAACTGATCGTTCCTGACTTACCGACATTGCCCCCTGATATGAGCTGCCCACACTAAGATGACGAGGATCATCGAGAAGATCATGCTGTCCTCATATTCCAGTACAAGAGACACTGAGGTGAACTGATTGTTCCTGACTTACCGACATTGCCCCCTGATATAAGCTGCCTCACACTTAGATGACGAGGATCATCAGGAAGATCATGTTGTCCTCATATTCCAGTACAAGAGACACTGAGGCTGATTGTTCCTGACTTACCGACATTGCCCCCTGATATAAGCTGCCCCACACTAAGATGACGAGGATCATCAGGAAGATCATGTTGTCCTCATATTCCAGTACAAGAGACACTGAGGCTGATTGTTCCTGACTTACCGACATTGCCCCCTGATATAAGCTGCCCCACACTAAGATGACGAGGATCATCAGGAAGATCATGTTGTCCTCATATTCCAGTACAAGAGACACTGAGGCTGATTGTTCCTGACTTACCGACATTGCCCCCTGATATAAGCTGCCCCACACTAAGATGACGAGGATCATCAGGAAGATCATGTTGTCCTCATATTCCAGTACAAGAGACACTGAGGTGAACTGATTGTTCCTGACTTACCGACATTGCCCCCTGATATGAGCTGCCCCACACTAAGATGACGAGGATCATCAGGAAGATCATGTTGTCCTCATATTCCAGTACAAGAGACACTGAGGTGAACTGATTGTTCCTGACTTACCGACATTGCCCTCTGATATGAGCTGCCCCACACTAAGATGACGAGGATCATCAGGAAGATCATGTTGTCCTCATATTCCAGTACAAGAGACACTGAGGTGAACTGATTGTTCCTGACTTACCGACATTGCCCCCTGATATTAGCTGCTCCACACTAACATGACGAGGATCATCAGGAAGATCATGTTGTCCTCATATTCCAGTACAAGAGACACTGAGGTGAACTGATTGTTCCTGACTTACCGACATTGCCCTCTGATATGAGCTGCCTCACACTAAGATGACGAGGATCATCAGGAAGATCATGTTGTCCTCATATTCCAGTACAAGAGACACTGAGGTGAACTGATTGTTCCTGACTCACCGACATTGCCCCCTGATATAAGCTGCCCCACACTAAGATGACGAGGTTCATCAGAAAGATCATGTTGTCTTCATATTCCAGTACAAGAGACACTGAGGTGCACTGATTGTTCCTGACTTACCGACATTGCCCCCTGATATAAGCTGCCCCACACTAAGATGACGAGGATCATCAGGAAGATCATGCTGTCCTCATATTCCAGTACAAGAGACACTGATGTGAACTGATTGTTCCTGACTTACCGACATTGCCCCCTGATATAAGCTGCCTCACACTAAGATGACGAGGATCATCAGGAAGATCATGTTGTCCCCATATTCCAGTACAAGAGACACTGAGGTGAACTGATTGTTCCTGACTTACCGACATTGCCCCTGATATAAGCTGCTCCACACTAACATGACGAGGATCATCAGGAAGATCATATTGTCCTCATATTCCAGTACAAGAGACACTGAGGTGAACTGATTGAACCTGACTTACCGACATTGCCCCCTGATATAAGCTGCCACACACTAAGATGACGAGGATCATCAGGAAGATCATGTTGTCCTCATATTCCAGTACAAGAGACACTGAGGTGAACTGATTGTTCCTGACTTACCGACATTGCCCCTGATATAAGCTGCCCCACACTAAGATGACGAGGATCATCAGGAAGATCATGTTGTCCTCATATTCCAGTACAAGAGACACTGAGGTGAACTGATTGTTCCTGACTTACCGACATTGCCCCCTGATATAAGCTGCTTCACACTGAGATGACGAGGATCATCAGGAAGATCATGTTGTCCTCATATTCCAGTACAAGAGACACTGAGGTGAACTGATTGTTCCTGACTTACCGACATTGCCCCCTGATATAAGCTGCCTCACACTAAGATGACGAGGATCATCAGGAAGATCATGTTGTCCTCATATTCCAGTACAAGAGACACTGAGGTGAACTGATTGTTCCTGACTTACCGACATTGCCCCCTGATATAAGCTGCCTCACACTAAGATGACGAGGATCATCAGGAAGATCATGTTGTCCTCATATTCCAGTACAAGAGACACTGAGGTGAACTGATTGTTCCTGACTTACCGACATTGCCCCCTGATATGAGCTGCCCACACTAAGATGACGAGGATCATCAGGAAGATCATGTTGTCCTCATATTCCAGTACAAGAGACACTGAGGTGAACTGATTGCTCCTGACTTACCGACATTGCCCCCTGATATAAGCTGCCCCACACTAAGATGACGAGGATCATCAGGAAGATCATGTTGTCCTCATATTCCAGTACAAGAGACACTGAGGTGCACTGATTGTTCCTGACTTACCGACATTGCCCCGTGATATAAGCTGCCCCACACTAAGATGACGAGGATCATCAGGAAGATCATGTGTTCTCATATTCCAGTACAAGAGACACTGAGCTGCACTGATTGTTCCTGGCTCACCGACATTGCCCTCTGATATAAGCTGCCCCACACTAAGATGACGAGGATCATCAGGAAGATCATGTTGTCCTCATATTCCAGTACGAGAGACACTGAGGTGAACTGATTGTTCCTGACTTACCGACATTGCCCCCTGATATAAGCTGCCCCACACTAAGATGACGAGGATCATCAGGAAGATCATGTTGTCCTCATATTCCAGTACAAGAGACACTGAGGTGAACTGATTGTTCCTGACTCACCCACATTGCCCCCTGATATAAGCCGCCTCACACTAAGATGACGAGGATCATCAGGAAGATCATGTTGTCCTCATATTCCAGTACAAGAGACACTGAGGTGAACTGATTGTTCCTGACTTACCGACATTGCCCCCTGATATAAGCTGCCTCACACTAAGATGACGAGGATCATCAGGAAGATCATGTTGTCCTCATATTCCAGTACAAGAGACACTGAGGTGAACTGATTGTTCCTGACTCACCGACATTGCCCCCTGATATAAGCCGCCTCACACTAAGATGACGAGGATCATCAGGAAGATCATGTTGTCCTCATATTCCAGTACAAGAGACACTGAGGTGAACTGATTGTTCCTGACTTACCGACATTGCCCCCTGATATAAGCTGCCCCACACTAAGATGACGAGGATCATCAGGAAGATCATGTTGTCCTCATATTCCAGTACAAGAGACACTGAGGTGAACTGATTGTTCCTGACTTACCGACATTGCCCCTGATATAAGCTGCTCCACACTAAGATGACGAGGATTATCAGGAAGATCATGTTGTCCTCATATTCCAGTACAAGAGACACTGAGGTGAACTGATTGTTCCTGACTTACCGACATTGCCCCCTGATATAAGCTGCCCCACACTAAGATGACGAGGATCATCAGGAAGATCATGTTGTCCTCATATTCCAGTACAAGAGACACTGAGGTGAACTGATCGTTCCTTACTTACCGACATTGCCCCCTGATATGAGCTGCCCCACACTAAGATGACGAGGATCATCAGGAAGATCATGTTGTCCTCATATTCCAGTACAAGAGACACTGAGGCTGATTGTTCCTGACTTACCGACATTGCCCTCTGATATGAGCTGCCCCACAGTAAGATGACGAGGATCATCAGGAAGATCATGTTGTCCTCATATTCCAGTACGAGAGACACTGAGGTGAACTGATTGTTCCTGACTTACCGACATTGCTCCTGATATAAGCTGCCCCACACTAAGATGACGAGGATTATCAGGAAGATCATGTTGTCCTCATATTCCAGTACAAGAGACACTGAGGTGAACTGATTGTTCCTGACTTACCGACATTGCCCCCTGATATAAGCTGCCCCACACTAAGATGACGAGGATCATCAGGAAGATCATGTTGTCCTCATATTCCAGTACAAGAGACACTGAGGTGAACTGATTGTTCCTGACTTACCGACATTGCCCCCTGATATAAGCTGCCCACACTAAGATGACGAGGATCATCAGGAAGATCATGTTGTCCTCATATTCCAGTACAAGAGACACTGAGGCTGATTGTTCCTGACTTACCGACATTGCCCCCTGATATAAACTGCCCCCCACTAAGATGACGGGGATCATCAGGAAGATCATGTTGTCCTCATATTCCAGTATAAGAGACACTGAGGTGAACTGATTGTTCCTGACTTACCGACATTGCCCCCTGATATAAGCCCCACACTAAGATGACGAGGATCATCAGGAAGATCATGTTGTCCTCATATTCCAGTACAAGAGACACTGAGGCTGATTGTTCCTGACTTACCGACATTGCCCCCTGATATAAGCTGCCCCACACTAAGATGACGAGGATCGTCAGGAAGATCATGTTGTCCTCATATTCCAGTACAAGAGACACTGAGGTGAACTGATTGTTCCTGACTTACCGACAATGCCCCCTGATATAAGCTGCCTCACACTTAGATGACGAGGATCATCAGGAAGATCATGTTGTCCTCATATTCCAGTACAAGAGACACTGAGGTGAACTGATTGTTCCTGACTTACCGACATTGCCCCCTGATATAAGCTGCCTCACACTTAGATGACGAGGATCATCAGGAAGATCATGTTGTCCTCATATTCCAGTACAAGAGACACTGAGGTGAACTGATTGTTCCTGACTTACCGACATTGCCCCCTGATATAAGCTGCCTCACACTAAGATGACGAGGATCATCAGGAAGATCATGTTGTCCTCATATTCCAGTACAAGAGACACTGAGGTGAACTGATTGTTCCTGGCTCACCGACATTGCCCTCTGATATAAGCTGCCCCACACTAAGATGACGAGGATCATCAGGAAGATCATGTTGTCCTCATATTCCAGTACAAGAGACACTGAGGTGAACTGATTGTTCCTGACTTACCGACATTGCCCCCTGATATAAGCTGCCCCACACCAAGATGACGAGGATCATCAGGAAGATCATGTTGTCCTCATATTCCAGTACAAGAGACACTGAGGTGAACTGATTGTTCCTGACTTACCGACATTGCCCCTGATATAAGCTGCTCCACACTTAGATGACGAGGTTCATCAGGAAGATCATGTTGTCCTCATATTCCAGTACAAGAGACACTGAGGCTGATTGTTCCTGACTTACCGACATTGCCCCCTGATATAAGCTGCCCCACACTAAGATGACGAGGATCATCAGGAAGATCATGTTGTCCTCATATTCCAGTACAAGAGACACTGAGGTGAACTGATTGTTCCTGACTTACCGACATTGCCCCCTGATATAAGCTGCCCCACACTAAGATGACGAGGATCATCAGGAAGATCATGCTGTCCTCATATTCCAGTACAAGAGACACTGAGGTGAACTGATTGTTCCTGACTTACCGACATTGCCCCCTGATATAAGCTGCCTCACACTAAGATGACGAGGATCATCAGGAAGATCATGTTGTCCTCATATTCCAGTACAAGAGACACTGAGGCTGATTGTTCCTGGCTCACCGACATTGCCCTCTGATATGAGCTGCCCCCCACTAACATGACGGGGATCATCAGGAAGATCATGTTGTCCTCATATTCCAGTACAAGAGACACTGAGGTGAACTGATTGTTCCTGACTTACCGACATTGCCCCCTGATATAAGCTGCCTCACACTAAGATGACGAGGATAATCAGGAAGGTCATGTTGTCCTCATATTCCAGTACAAGAGACACTGAGGTGCACTGATTGTTCCTGACTTACCGACATTGCCTCCTGATATAAGCTGCCCCTCACTAAGATGACGAGGATCATCAGGACGATCATGTTGTCCTCATATTCCAGTACAAGAGACACTGAGGTGAACTGATTGTTCCTGACTCACTGACATTGCCCCCTGATATAAGCTGCCCCTCACTAATATGACGAGGATCATCAGTAAGATCATGTTGTACTCATATTTCAGTACAAGAGACACTGAGGTGAACTGATTGTTCCTGACTTACCGACATTGCCCCCTGATATAAGCTGCCTCACACTAAGATGACAAGGATCATCAGGAAGATCATGTTGTCCTCATATTCCAGTACAAGAGACACTGAGGCTGATTGTTCCTGGCTCACCGACATTGCCCTCTGATATAAGCTGCCCCACACTAAGATGACGAGGATCATCAGGAAGATCATGTTGTCCTCATATTCCAGTACAAGAGACACTGAGGTGAACTGATTGTTCCTGACTTACCGACATTGCCCCCTGATATAAGCTGCCTCACACTAAGATGACGAGGATCATCAGGAAGATCATGTTGTCCTCATATTCCAGTACAAGAGACACTGAGGTGAACTGATTGTTCCTTCACTTACCGACATTGCCCCCTGATATAAGCTGCCCCACACTAAGATGACAAGGATCATCAGGAAGATCATGTTGTCCTCATATTCCAGTACAAGAGACACTGAGGTGAACTGATTGTTCCTGACTTACCGACATTGCCCCATGATATAAGCTGCCCCACACTAAGATGACGAGGATCATCAGGAAGATCATGTTGTCCTCATATTCCAGTACAAGAGACACTGAGGTGAACTGATTGTTCCTGACTTACCGACATTGCCCCCTGATATAAGCTGCCCCACACTAAGATGACGAGGATCATCAGGAAGGTCATGTTGTCCTCATATTCCAGTACAAGAGACACTGAGGTGAACTGATTGTTCCTGACTTACCGACATTGCCCCCTGATATGAGCTGGCCCACACTAAGATGACGAGGATCATCAGGAAGATCATGCTGTCCTCATATTCCAGTACAAGAGACACTGAGGTGAACTGATTGTTTCTGACTTACCGACATTGCCCCCTGATATGAGCTGCCCCACACTAAGATGACGAGGATCATCAGGAAGATCATGTTGTCCTCATATTCCAGTACAAGAGACACTGAGGTGGACTGATCGTTCCTGACTTACCGACATTGCCTCCTGATATAAGCTGCCCCACACTTAGATGACGAGGTTCATCAGGAAGATCATGTTGTCCTCATATTCCAGTACAAGAGACACTGAGGCTGATTGTTCCTGACTTACCGACATTGCCCCCTGATTTGAGCTGCCTCACACTTAGATGACGAGGTTCATCAGGAAGATCATGTTGTCTTCATATTCCAGTACAAGAGACACTGAGGTGAACTGATTGTTCCTGACTTACCGACATTGCCCCCTGATATAAGCTGCCCCACACTTAGATGACGAGGATCATCAGGAAGATCATGCTGTCCTCATATTCCAGTACAAGAGACACTGAGGCTGATTGTTCCTGACTTACCGACATTGCCCCCTGATATAAGCTGCCCCACACTAAGATGACGAGGATCATCAGGAAGATCATGTTGTCCTCATATTCCAGTACAAGAGACACTGAGGTGAACTGATTGTTCTTGACTAACCGACATTGCCCCCTGATATAAGCTGGCCCACACTAAGATCACGAGGATCATCAGGAAGATCATGCTGTCCTCATATTCCAGTACAAGAGACACTGAGGTGAACTGATTGTTCCTGACTAACCGACATTGCCCCCTGATGTAAGCTGCCCCACACTTAGATGACGAGGATCATCAGGAAAGTCATGTTGTCCTAATATTTCAGTACAAGAGACACTGAGGTGAACTGATTGTTCCTGACTTACCGATATTGCCCCCTGATATAAGCTGCCCCACACCAGGATGACGAGGATCATCAGGAAGATCATGTTGTCCTCATATTCCAGTACAAGAGACACTGAGGTGAACTGATTGTTCCTGACTTACCGACATTGCCCCCTGATATAAGCTGCCCCACACTGAGATGACGAGGATCATCAGGAAGATCATGTTGTCCTCATATTCCAGTACAAGAGACACTGAGGTGAACTGATTTTTCCTCACTTACCGACATTGCCCCCTGATATGAGCTGCCCCACACTAAGATGACAAGGATCATCAGGAAGATCATGTTGTCCTCATATTCCAGTACAAGAGACACTGAGGTGAACTGATTGTTCCTGACTTACCGACATTGCCCCCTGATATAAGCTGCCCTACACTAAGATGACGAGGATCATCAGGAAGATCATGTTGTACTCATATTCCAGTACAAGAGACACTGAGGTGAACTGATTGTTCCTGACTCACCGACATTCCCCCCTGATATAAGCTGCTCCACACTGAGATGACGAGGATTATCAGGAAGATCATGTTGTTCTCATATTCCAGTACAAGAGACACTGAGGTGAACTGATTGTTCCTGACTCACCGACATTGCCCCCCGATATAAGCTGCCCCACACTAAGATGACGAGGAACATCGGGAAGATCATGTTGTCCTCATATTCCAGTACAAGAGACACTGAGGTGAACTGATTGTTCCTGACTTTGCCGACATTGCCCCCTGATATAAGCTGCCCCACACTAAGATGACGTGGATCATCAGGAAGATCATGTTGTCCTCATAATCCAGTAAAAGAGACACTGAGGTGAACTGATTGTTCCTGACTCACCGACATTGCCCCCTGATATAAGCTGCCCCACACTAAGATGACAAGGATCATCAGGAAGATCATGCTGTCCTCATATTCCAGTACAAGAGACAGTGAGGTGAACTGATTGTTCCTGACTTACCGACATTGCACCCTGATATGAGCTGCCCCACCCTAAGATGACGAGGATCATCAGGAAGATCATGTTGTCCTCATATTCCAGTACAAGAGACACTGAGGCTGATTGTTCCTGACTTACCGACATTGCCCCCTGATATAAGCTGCACCACACTAAGATGACGAGGATCATCAGGAAGATCATGTTGTCCTCATATTCCAGTACAAGAGACACTGAGGTGAACTGATTGTTCCTGACTTACCGACATTGCCCCCTGATATAAGCTGCCTCACACTAAGATGACGAGGATCATCAGGAAGATCATGTTGTCCTCATATTCCAGTACAAGAGACACTGAGGCTGATTGTTCCTGACTTACCGACATTGCCCCCTGATATGAGCTGCCCCACACTGAGATGACGAGGATCATCAGGAAGATCATGCTGTCCGCATATTCCAGTACAAGATACACTGAGGTGAACTGATTGTTCCTGACTTACCGACATTGCCCCCTGATATAAGCTGCCCCACACTGAGATGACGAGGATCATCAGGGAGATCATGTTGTCCTCATATTCCAGTACAAGAAACACTGAGGTGAACTGATTGTTCCTGACTTACCGACATTGCCCCCTGATATAAGCTGCCCCACACTAAGATGACGAGGATCATGAGTAAGATCATGTTGTCCCCATATTCCAGTACAAGAGACACTGAGGTGAACTGATTGTTCCTGACTTACCGACATTGCCCCCAGATATAGGCTGCTCCACAATAAGATGACGAGGATCATCAGGAAGATCATGTTGTCCTCATATTCCAGTACAAGAGACACTGAGGTGAACTGATTGTTCCTGACTTACCGACATTGCCCCCTGATATAAGCTGCCTCACACTAAGATGACGAGGATCATCAGGAAGATCATGTTGTCCTCATATTCCAGTACAAGAGACACTGAAGTGAACTGATTGTTCCTGACTTACCGACATTGCCCCCTGATATAAGCTGCCTCACACTAAGATGACGAGGATCATCGGGAAGATCATGTTGTCCTCATATTCCAGTACAAGAGACACTGAGGTGAACTGATTGTTCCTGACTCACCGACATTGCCCCTGATATAAGCTGCCCCACACTTAGATGACAAGGATCATCAGGAAGATCATGTTGTCCTCACATTCCAGTACAAGAGATACTGAGGTGAACTGATTGTTCCTGACTTACCGACATTGCCCCCTGATATAAGCTGCCCCACACTAAGACGACGAGAATCATCAGGAAGATCATGTTGTCCTCATATTCCAGTACAAGAGACACTGAGGTGAACTGATTGTTCCTGACTTACCGACATTGCCCCCTGATATAAGCTGCCCCACACTAAGATGACAAGGATCATCAGGAAGATCATGTTGTCCTCACATTCCAGTACAAGAGATACTGAGGTGAACTGATTGTTCCTGACTTACCGACATTGCCCCCTGATATAAGCTGCTCCACACTAAGATGACAAGGATCATCAGGAAGATCATGTTGTCCTCACATTCCAGTACAAGAGACACTGAGGTGAACTGATTGTTCCTGACTTACCGACATTGCCCCCTGATATAAGCTGCCCCACACCAAGATGACGAGGATCATCAGGAAGATCATGTTGTCCTCATATTCCAGTACAAGAGACACTGAGGTGAACTGATTGTTCCTGACTTACCGACATTGCCCCTGATATAAGCTGCTCCACACTTAGATGACGAGGTTCATCAGGAAGATCATGTTGTCCTCATATTCCAGTACAAGAGACACTGAGGCTGATTGTTCCTGACTTACCGACATTGCCCCCTGATATAAGCTGCCCCACACTAAGATGACGAGGATCATCAGGAAGATCATGTTGTCCTCATATTCCAGTACAAGAGACACTGAGGTGAACTGATTGTTCCTGACTTACCGACATTGCCCCCTGATATAAGCTGCCCCACACTAAGATGACGAGGATCATCAGGAAGATCATGCTGTCCTCATATTCCAGTACAAGAGACACTGAGGTGAACTGATTGTTCCTGACTTACCGACATTGCCCCCTGATATAAGCTGCCTCACACTAAGATGACGAGGATCATCAGGAAGATCATGTTGTCCTCATATTCCAGTACAAGAGACACTGAGGCTGATTGTTCCTGGCTCACCGACATTGCCCTCTGATATGAGCTGCCCCCCACTAACATGACGGGGATCATCAGGAAGATCATGTTGTCCTCATATTCCAGTACAAGAGACACTGAGGTGAACTGATTGTTCCTGACTTACCGACATTGCCCCCTGATATAAGCTGCCTCACACTAAGATGACGAGGATAATCAGGAAGGTCATGTTGTCCTCATATTCCAGTACAAGAGACACTGAGGTGCACTGATTGTTCCTGACTTACCGACATTGCCTCCTGATATAAGCTGCCCCTCACTAAGATGACGAGGATCATCAGGACGATCATGTTGTCCTCATATTCCAGTACAAGAGACACTGAGGTGAACTGATTGTTCCTGACTCACTGACATTGCCCCCTGATATAAGCTGCCCCTCACTAATATGACGAGGATCATCAGTAAGATCATGTTGTACTCATATTTCAGTACAAGAGACACTGAGGTGAACTGATTGTTCCTGACTTACCGACATTGCCCCCTGATATAAGCTGCCTCACACTAAGATGACAAGGATCATCAGGAAGATCATGTTGTCCTCATATTCCAGTACAAGAGACACTGAGGCTGATTGTTCCTGGCTCACCGACATTGCCCTCTGATATAAGCTGCCCCACACTAAGATGACGAGGATCATCAGGAAGATCATGTTGTCCTCATATTCCAGTACAAGAGACACTGAGGTGAACTGATTGTTCCTGACTTACCGACATTGCCCCCTGATATAAGCTGCCTCACACTAAGATGACGAGGATCATCAGGAAGATCATGTTGTCCTCATATTCCAGTACAAGAGACACTGAGGTGAACTGATTGTTCCTTCACTTACCAACATTGCCCCCTGATATAAGCTGCCCCACACTAAGATGACAAGGATCATCAGGAAGATCATGTTGTCCTCATATTCCAGTACAAGAGACACTGAGGTGAACTGATTGTTCCTGACTTACCGACATTGCCCCCTGATATAAGCTGCCCCACACTAAGATGACGAGGATCATCAGGAAGATCATGTTGTCCTCATATTCCAGTACAAGAGACACTGAGGTGAACTGATTGTTCCTGACTTACCGACATTGCCCCCTGATATAAGCTGCCCCACACTAAGATGACGAGGATCATCAGGAAGGTCATGTTGTCCTCATATTCCAGTACAAGAGACACTGAGGTGAACTGATTGTTCCTGACTTACCGACATTGCCCCCTGATATGAGCTGGCCCACACTAAGATGACGAGGATCATCAGGAAGATCATGCTGTCCTCATATTCCAGTACAAGAGACACTGAGGTGAACTGATTGTTTCTGACTTACCGACATTGCCCCCTGATATGAGCTGCCCCACACTAAGATGACGAGGATCATCAGGAAGATCATGTTGTCCTCATATTCCAGTACAAGAGACACTGAGGTGGACTGATCGTTCCTGACTTACCGACATTGCCTCCTGATATAAGCTGCCCCACACTTAGATGACGAGGTTCATCAGGAAGATCATGTTGTCCTCATATTCCAGTACAAGAGACACTGAGGCTGATTGTTCCTGACTTACCGACATTGCCCCCTGATTTGAGCTGCCTCACACTTAGATGACGAGGTTCATCAGGAAGATCATGTTGTCTTCATATTCCAGTACAAGAGACACTGAGGTGAACTGATTGTTCCTGACTTACCGACATTGCCCCCTGATATAAGCTGCCCCACACTTAGATGACGAGGATCATCAGGAAGATCATGCTGTCCTCATATTCCAGTACAAGAGACACTGAGGCTGATTGTTCCTGACTTACCGACATTGCCCCCTGATATAAGCTGCCCCACACTAAGATGACGAGGATCATCAGGAAGATCATGTTGTCCTCATATTCCAGTACAAGAGACACTGAGGTGAACTGATTGTTCTTGACTAACCGACATTGCCCCCTGATATAAGCTGGCCCACACTAAGATCACGAGGATCATCAGGAAGATCATGCTGTCCTCATATTCCAGTACAAGAGACACTGAGGTGAACTGATTGTTCCTGACTAACCGACATTGCCCCCTGATGTAAGCTGCCCCACACTTAGATGACGAGGATCATCAGGAAAGTCATGTTGTCCTAATATTTCAGTACAAGAGACACTGAGGTGAACTGATTGTTCCTGACTTACCGATATTGCCCCCTGATATTAGCTGCCCCACACCAGGATGACGAGGATCATCAGGAAGATCATGTTGTCCTCATATTCCAGTACAAGAGACACTGAGGTGAACTGATTGTTCCTGACTTACCGACATTGCCCCCTGATATAAGCTGCCCCACACTGAGATGACGAGGATCATCAGGAAGATCATGTTGTCCTCATATTCCAGTACAAGAGACACTGAGGTGAACTGATTTTTCCTGACTTACCGACATTGCCCCCTGATATGAGCTGCCCCACACTAAGATGACAAGGATCATCAGGAAGATCATGTTGTCCTCATATTCCAGTACAAGAGACACTGAGGTGAACTGATTGTTCCTGACTTACCGACATTGCCCCCTGATATAAGCTGCCCTACACTAAGATGACGAGGATCATCAGGAAGATCATGTTGTACTCATATTCCAGTACAAGAGACACTGAGGTGAACTGATTGTTCCTGACTCACCGACATTCCCCCCTGATATAAGCTGCTCCACACTGAGATGACGAGGATTATCAGGAAGATCATGTTGTTCTCATATTCCAGTACAAGAGACACTGAGGTGAACTGATTGTTCCTGACTCACCGACATTGCCCCCCGATATAAGCTGCCCCACACTAAGATGACGAGGAACATCGGGAAGATCATGTTGTCCTCATATTCCAGTACAAGAGACACTGAGGTGAACTGATTGTTCCTGACTTTGCCGACATTGCCCCCTGATATAAGCTGCCCCACACTAAGATGACGTGGATCATCAGGAAGATCATGTTGTCCTCATAATCCAGTAAAAGAGACACTGAGGTGAACTGATTGTTCCTGACTCACCGACATTGCCCCCTGATATAAGCTGCCCCACACTAAGATGACAAGGATCATCAGGAAGATCATGCTGTCCTCATATTCCAGTACAAGAGACAGTGAGGTGAACTGATTGTTCCTGACTTACCGACATTGCACCCTGATATGAGCTGCCCCACCCTAAGATGACGAGGATCATCAGGAAGATCATGTTGTCCTCATATTCCAGTACAAGAGACACTGAGGCTGATTGTTCCTGACTTACCGACATTGCCCCCTGATATAAGCTGCACCACACTAAGATGACGAGGATCATCAGGAAGATCATGTTGTCCTCATATTCCAGTACAAGAGACACTGAGGTGAACTGATTGTTCCTGACTTACCGACATTGCCCCCTGATATAAGCTGCCTCACACTAAGATGACGAGGATCATCAGGAAGATCATGTTGTCCTCATATTCCAGTACAAGAGACACTGAGGCTGATTGTTCCTGACTTACCGACATTGCCCCCTGATATGAGCTGCCCCACACTGAGATGACGAGGATCATCAGGAAGATCATGCTGTCCGCATATTCCAGTACAAGATACACTGAGGTGAACTGATTGTTCCTGACTTACCGACATTGCCCCCTGATATAAGCTGCCCCACACTGAGATGACGAGGATCATCAGGGAGATCATGTTGTCCTCATATTCCAGTACAAGAAACACTGAGGTGAACTGATTGTTCCTGACTTACCGACATTGCCCCCTGATATAAGCTGCCCCACACTAAGATGACGAGGATCATGAGTAAGATCATGTTGTCCCCATATTCCAGTACAAGAGACACTGAGGTGAACTGATTGTTCCTGACTTACCGACATTGCCCCCAGATATAAGCTGCTCCACAATAAGATGACGAGGATCATCAGGAAGATCATGTTGTCCTCATATTCCAGTACAAGAGACACTGAGGTGAACTGATTGTTCCTGACTTACCGACATTGCCCCCTGATATAAGCTGCCTCACACTAAGATGACGAGGATCATCAGGAAGATCATGTTGTCCTCATATTCCAGTACAAGAGACACTGAGGCTGATTGTTCCTGACTTACCGACATTGCCCCCTGATATAAGCTGCACCACACTAAGATGACGAGGATCATCAGGAAGATCATGTTGTCCTCATATTCCAGTACAAGAGACACTGAGGTGAACTGATTGTTCCTGACTTACCGACATTGCCCCCTGATATAAGCTGCCTCACACTAAGATGACGAGGATCATCAGGAAGATCATGTTGTCCTCATATTCCAGTACAAGAGACACTGAGGCTGATTGTTCCTGACTTACCGACATTGCCCCCTGATATGAGCTGCCCCACACTGAGATGACGAGGATCATCAGGAAGATCATGCTGTCCGCATATTCCAGTACAAGATACACTGAGGTGAACTGATTGTTCCTGACTTACCGACATTGCCCCCTGATATAAGCTGCCCCACACTGAGATGACGAGGATCATCAGGGAGATCATGTTGTCCTCATATTCCAGTACAAGAAACACTGAGGTGAACTGATTGTTCCTGACTTACCGACATTGCCCCCTGATATAAGCTGCCCCACACTAAGATGACGAGGATCATGAGTAAGATCATGTTGTCCCCATATTCCAGTACAAGAGACACTGAGGTGAACTGATTGTTCCTGACTTACCGACATTGCCCCCAGATATAAGCTGCTCCACAATAAGATGACGAGGATCATCAGGAAGATCATGTTGTCCTCATATTCCAGTACAAGAGACACTGAGGTGAACTGATTGTTCCTGACTTACCGACATTGCCCCCTGATATAAGCTGCCTCACACTAAGATGACGAGGATCATCAGGAAGATCATGTTGTCCTCATATTCCAGTACAAGAGACACTGAAGTGAACTGATTGTTCCTGACTTACCGACATTGCCCCCTGATATAAGCTGCCTCACACTAAGATGACGAGGATCATCGGGAAGATCATGTTGTCCTCATATTCCAGTACAAGAGACACTGAGGTGAACTGATTGTTCCTGACTCACCGACATTGCCCCTGATATAAGCTGCCCCACACTTAGATGACAAGGATCATCAGGAAGATCATGTTGTCCTCACATTCCAGTACAAGAGATACTGAGGTGAACTGATTGTTCCTGACTTACCGACATTGCCCCCTGATATAAGCTGCCCCACACTAAGACGACGAGAATCATCAGGAAGATCATGTTGTCCTCATATTCCAGTACAAGAGACACTGAGGTGAACTGATTGTTCCTGACTTACCGACATTGCCCCCTGATATAAGCTGCCCCACACTAAGATGACAAGGATCATCAGGAAGATCATGTTGTCCTCACATTCCAGTACAAGAGATACTGAGGTGAACTGATTGTTCCTGACTTACCGACATTGCCCCCTGATATAAGCTGCTCCACACTAAGATGACAAGGATCATCAGGAAGATCATGTTGTCCTCACATTCCAGTACAAGAGACACTGAGGTGAACTGATTGTTCCTGACTTACCGACATTGCCCCTGATATAAGCTGCCCCACACTAAGATGACGAGGATCATCAGGAAGATCATGTTGTCCTCATATTCCAGTACAAGAGACACTGAGGCTGATTGTTCCTGACTTACCGACATTGCCCTCTGATATAAGCTGCCCCACACTAAGATGACGAGGATCATCAGGGAAGGTCATGCTGTCCTCATATTCCAGTACAAGAGACACTGAGGTGAACTGATTGTTCCTGACTTATCGACATTGCCCCCTGATATAAGCACCACACTAAGATGACGAGGATCATCAGGAAGATCATGTTGTCCTCATATTCCAGTACAAGAGACACTGAGGTGAACTGATTGTTCCTGACTCACCGACATTGCCCCCTGATATAAGCACCACACTAAGATGACGAGGATCATCAGGAAGATCATGTTGTCCTCATATTCCAGTACAAGAGACACTGAGGTGAACTGATTGTTCCTGACTTACCGACATTGCCCTCTGATATAAGCTGCCTCACAGTAAGATGACGAAGATCATCAGGATGATCATGCTGCCCTCATATTCCAACACAAGAGACACTGAGGTGAACTGATTGTTCCTGACTTATCGACATTGCCCCCTGATATAAGCTGCCCCACACTAAGATGACGAGGATCATCAGGAAGATCATGCTGTCCTCATATTCCAGTACAAGAGACACTGAGGTGAACTGATTGTTCCTGACTTACCGACATTGCCCCCTGATATAAGCTGCCCCACACTAATAAGACGAGGATCATCAGGAAGATCATGTTGTCCTTATATTCCAGTACAAGAGACACTGAGGTGAACTGATTGTTTCTGACTTACCGACATTGCCTCCTGATATAAGCTGCCCCACACTGAGATGACGAGGATCATCAGGAAGATCATGTTTTCTTCATATTCCAGTACAATAGACACTGAGGTGAACTGATTGTTCCTGACTTACCGACATTGCCCCCTGATATAAGCTGCCCCACACTAAGATAACGAGGATCATCAGGAAGATCATGTCGTCCTCATATTCCAGTACAAGAGACACTGAGGTGAACTGATTGTTCCTGACTTACCGACATTGCCCCCTGATATGAGCTGCCCCACACTAAGATGACGAGGATCATCAGGAAGATCATGCTGTCCTCATATTCCAGTACAAGAGACACTGAGGTGAACTGATTGTTCCTGACTTACCGACATTGCCCCCTGATATAAGCCCCCTCACACTAAGTTGACGAGGATCATCAGGAAGATCATGCTGTCCTCATATTCCAGTACAAGAGACACTGAGGTGAACTGATTGTTCCTGACTTACCGACATTGCCCCCTGATATAAGCTGCCTCACACTAAGATGACGAGGATCATCAGGAAGATCATGTTGTCCTCATATTCCAGTACAAGAGACACTGAGGCTGATTGTTCATGACTTACCGACATTGCCCCCTGATATAAGCTGCCTCACACTAAGATGACGAGGATCATCAGGAAGATCATGTCGTCCTCATATTCCAGTACAAGACACACTGAGGTGAACTGATTGTTCCTGACTTATCGACATTGCCCCCTGGTATAAGCTGCCTCACACTAAGATGACGAGGATCATCAGGAAGATCATGTCGTCCTCATATTCCAGTACAAGACACACTGAGGTGAACTGATTGTTCCTGACTTATCGACATTGCCCCCTGATATAAGCTGCCCCACACTGAGATGACGAGGATCATCAGGAAGATCATGCTGTCCTTATATTCCAGTACAAGAGACACTGAGGCTGATTGTTCCTGACTTACCGACATTGCCCCCTGATATAAGCTGCCCCACACTAAGATGACGAGGATCATCAGGAAGATCATGTTGTCCTCATATTTCAGTACAAGAGACACTGAGGTGAACTGATTGTTCCTGACTTACCGACATTGCCCCCTGATATAAGCTGCCCCACACTAAGATGAGGAGGATCATCAGGAAGATCATGTTGTCCTCATATTCCATTACAAGAGACACCGAGGTGAACTGATTGTTCCTTACTTACCGACATTGCCCCCTGATATAAGCTGCCCCACACTAAGATGACAAGGATCATCAGGAAGATCATGTTGTCCTCATATTCCAGTACAAGAGACACTGAGGTGAAGTGATTGTTCCTGACTTACCGACATTGCCCCCTGATATAAGCTGAACCACACTAAGATGACGAGGATCATCAGGAAGATCATGTTGTCCTCATATTCCAGTACAAGAGACACTGAGGTGAAGTGATTGTTCCTGACTTACCGACATTGCCCCCTGATATAAGCTGAACCACACTAAGATGACGAGGATCATCAGGAAGATCATGTTGTCCTCATATTCCAGTACAAGAGACACCGAGGTGAACTGATTGTTCCTGACTTACCGACATTGCCCCCTGATATAAGCTGCCCCACACCAAGATGACAAGGATCATCAGGAAGATCATGTTGTCCTCATATTCCAGTACAAGAGACACTGAGGTGAAGTGATTGTTCCTGACTTACCGACATTGCCCCCTGATATAAGCTGAACCACACTAAGATGACGAGGATCATCAGGAAGATCATGTTGTCCTCATATTCCAGTACAAGAGACACTGAGGCTGATTGTTCCTGACTTACCGACATTGCCCCCTGATATAAGCTGCCCCACACTAAGATGACGAGGATCATCAGGAAGATCATGTTGTCCTCATATTCCAGTACAAGAGACACTGAGGTGAACTGATTGTTCCTGACTTACCGACATTGCCCCCTGATATAAGCTGCCCCACACTAAGATGACGAGGATCATCAGGAAGATCATGCTGTCCTCATATTCCAGTACAAGAGACACTGAGGTGAACTGATTGTTCCTGACTTACCGACATTGCCCCCTGATATAAGCTGCCCCACACTAAGATGACGAGGATCATCAGGAAGATCATGTTGTCCTCATATTCCAGTACAAGAGACACTGAGGTGAACTGATTGTTCCTGACTTACCGACATTGCCCCCTGATATAAGCTGCCCCACACTAAGATGACGAGGATCATCAGGAAGATCATGCTGTCCTCATATTCCAGTACAAGAGACACTGAGGTGAACTGATTGTTCCTGACTTACCGACATTGCCCTCTGATATAAGCTGCCCCACACTAAGATGACGAGGATCATCAGGAAGATCATGTTGTCCACATATTCCAGTACAAGAGACACTGAGGTGAACTGATTGTTCCTGACTTACCGACATTGCCCCCTGATATGAGCTGACCCACACTAAGATGACGAGGATCATCAGGAAGATCATGTTGTCCTCATATCCCAGTACAAGAGACACTGAGGTGAACTGATTGTTCCTGACTTACCGACATTGCCCCCTGATATAAGCTGCCCCACAATGAGATGACGAGGATCATCAGGAAGGTCATGTTGTCCTCATATTCCAGTACAAGAGACACTGAGGTGAACTGATTGTTCCTGACTTACCGACATTGCCCCCTGATATAAGCTGCGTCTCGACGCCGCCCCACACTAAGATGACGAGGATCATCAGGAAGATCATGTTGTGTTTGTATTGAAGCTTCAACAGTAATGTTTCAGCGTAAGTCACAGTCGTATTGTTATCAGCCTACTGCTGTCTGCCAAGCTTAGCTTGTTGTGACTTAGCCCGGTCTGGTGACCTGTGACCTCTTATCGCTGAGGTCAAGCGGACATTGAGCTGTACATTTGCAATGCATTTATCTGCATTGTATTGTTGTCTAGGAGGTGACAAAGATTTGACATGGACTGGGACGATGTATTTAACCTAGGCAAACGCGTTATGTGTTGCCGCGTTGATGGGTGAGCTAGATCATATCAACTTCTATCTTTGGATTTTTTTTTCCTCTCTTTTTTGTATTTGTCACATTCCCTGATACAGAAAGAAAAACACAATTACAACTAAGAAGCATCCACAAAGTTAAAAAAAAGGCCTAACTGTGGGTTAGAGTAGTGAATTTTAAGTACAATTCAAATTCGGACGTATTTCTCAAACATTAAAAGTGATAAAGTAGTTGAAGTAAGAAGAAAAAGGAAAAACATTGAGTGATTTGGTACATTCCACTTGCTTAGTGTAGGGTTCCTTTGATTACTATCATCTATAAGCAATCAAGTTACATCAAGCTACGAAGAAAGTAGACAGTTGTACAAGATTGTAAGAAAAAAATAATTACATAAAAACCAGTATTAAGACACTTTGATTAGAGAAGTATTTCAGCTGAAAGACACATCATACAGAATATTTTTTAAATTGATAAATCATAATAATATTGATAGTGTAAATAGTACCTAATGATCAATCTTAAATTGATTAATTGGGTATTGACACCCTTTCAATTTCAACAATTTGAGCTGCGAGGCACAACAATATTCATGATAATGAAAAAATAGCAATATAAGACAATTCGAAATAATCATGATCTGGACACCGAGAGTAATTGTCCGGATGTCAATTTCCTAAATCTCATTGAAATAATGGAATATAATTAGATGAGCGTAGCGAAGTTTCCATCCCACTCTTATAGGGCTTTGTCTGTGTGTGTTTTTTTTTTGTTTGTTTGTGGGCACTGCACAGGTCGCAAGGTTTGACTGATCAACATGGCATTTTTTTTACGGGCCAACTTTTACAACTTAGAACTGTAGATTTTGGAATGAATCGGTCGATTAGATTTTGAGAAATATCATGTCAAAGCTTTTAAAAACCCCATAAGATTAGGCTAGGTGAGAAAATTTGAAAAAATGAAACCTCTCCGAAAAAAAATAAAATTTTCTCCGAGTGTTCAAACATGAACGATACACATAACCACCATTTTGTAAGCAATTCGAATCAGCCGTTTCGAAGAAAAAAATTCAAATAACTGTTTTCATACATCAAATATATGGAAATGAGCCAAGATTCACTGCTTCCTAGATTCGATATTTGCCCAAGCATTAAATATTCTTCATATTCGTCAAGGTGTGTAGAATACCAGAGAAGATAAAGTAGCAATTGAATGAAGGACTAAGTGTGTAGATTACCAGAGTTGATAAAGTAGCAAATGTAGGACTGTTATTATACCTTATTCAGATATCTCGCTCATCTTACAACGCATATTTCGCGTTTGCCTAGTAAATTAGTAAATTTGGTAGGCCCATTTAAATATTCACCAATCACCAGCTCAGTTATCATGCCTATTTTTATTTTCTAATAACCACACTTTTATTTCTCGTTTAACATCTTTGTATTTTTCTGATTTTTTTAAATGTAATTCCGAACGATTGAAATCATACGGAATTGAATATTCTAGTCTCCTGACGCCATGTTAGTTATTGAATGATGGTAATTTGAATTTTTCATGTATCTGAAGTCTGGTATTTATAAATGTTTCATCAGGTATTTTATGAAGGTCATTGAAATAATATTTCAAGATGAGGTCATATGTGAATAGTTCTGAGATAGGAAGAACATCACAATATTGATACATTCTATCTAAATCGTTATTCAATGTAATTACCATGGAAGAGGGGATCATACATTTTATAGTCTTATTTTGCAACGATTGGATTTGTTTTATATGTGAATTAGATGCATTTCCCCAAGCTAGTGAACCGTAAGATATTATAGACTCAACCAAGGCCAAATAAACGGTACGAAGAAGAGAAAAAGGAAGAATGTATTTAAGACTATACATTTGATATGCACAGGAACGCAATCTATCACAAAGTTTACCAATATGAATATTCCAAGAGAAGGAGCTGTCTATGTTGAGACCTAAATATACATGACTATTCACAAATTCAATTTTTGTGGTACATTCAATACAGCTACTCACATTATTGGGTTTATGTAAACATTCGTAAGAACGACACACGATATTTATTTGATCGTTTCTCTCTTTATTCAGGGGTGTACAAAAATGAATAATCTTGGTTTTGTCAGCATTAATGACCAAGTTCAAATCATGAGTTATTTTTAAAATATTCAAATTATTTTGCATGTAAGTTGCTGCTAACTGTGAAGATCTATGCTCATTCAAGATAAGTGTATCGTCAGCATAGGTATATATAGTTCCATTAATCATGCAATCTGATATTATTATATACACATCTTGAGATCCAAACAATTATGTCACTGCCATCCTAATTTCTAATCAATTTCTATGATAATGAAGAAGGCTTTGTTGGATGAGCGAAGCGAAGACTGAATATCACAATACCCCCCAAAAAAGTACTTGTATATTTTTTTTTGTTCGCGCTCCACAGGTCAAACGAAATTCCAAAATCAGTTGAAACTTGGCACACACAAGTATCCTTGTCCAATTCGATACTGTATAGATTTGAGGCGCGATCGGTTGAACCACTTCTAAGAAAACTCATTTCAAACTTTTCAAAAATCTCATAAGAATAACCCATAAGAAAATACTCGTGAAAAATATTTCATTCAAAGAATTCAAATTCTCAGAAAATTCCAGTATGATAATGATACACATTATTCCGAACTTTCACTCAAACCGGATCGGCCGTTTTGATGTGAAGAAATATATAATGTAATTTTTGTGAATCATTAGAAGCTATTAAGAAATATGATACCAATTGAATTTAAGCAACAAGTGTCACCACTTAATTGAAAACAATTGAAACAAAGCCTTCTTTTTCATCATATGAATTAATGAGGAGAAATAAGATGGCAGTGACATAATGGTTTGGATCTCGAGGTGTGTGTATATATATATATATTGTGAAAGCTTGAAGTCAAACATATGAATATATATATATATATATATATATATATATATATATATATATATATATATATATATATATATATATACATATACATACATATATATATATATATATATATATATATATATATATATATATATATATATATATATATATATATATATATATTTATATATATATATATATATATATATATATATAAATATATATGTACATATATATATATATATATGTATATATATATATATATATATATATATATATATATATATATATATATATATATATATATATATATAAATGTAATAACATAGGTAATAACCAATCCAAAGATATGTTGATATATTGTCCCAGCTCATCCATCAACGCGGAAACACATAACGCGTTTGCCTAGTATTAGAATTCCCTGAAAATTTGAAATCTCTCGAAGGAAATTCTCTAGTCTGTGGGCTCTAGGCTCTAGGCTCCAGGCTCTAGGCTGTAGACTGTAGGCCCCAGGCTCTAGGCTTTGGACTCTAGGCTCTAGGCTGTAAGCTCTAGGCCCTAGGCTTTAGGCTCTGGGCTCCAGGCTCTAGGCTCTAGGCTCTAGGCTTTAGGCTCTAGGCTCTAGGCCCTATGCTCTGGGCTCCAGGCTCTTTGCCCTAGGCTCTAGGCACTAGGCTCTAAGCGCTAGGCTCTAGGCTCTTGGCGCTAGGCTCTAGGCGCTAGGCTCTAGGCTTTAGGCTCTAGGCCCCAGGCTCTAGGCTCTGGGCTCTGGGCTCTTTGCCCTGGACTCTAGGCTCTAGGCTTTAGGCACTAGGCTCTAGGCGCTAGGCTCTAGGCTCTAGGCTCCAGGCCTTAGGCTCTAGGCTGTAGGCTCTAGACGCTAGGCCCCAGGCTCTAGGCTCTGGGCTCTAGGCACTAGGATCTAGGCGTTGGGCTCTGAGCTCCAGGTTCTAGGCTCTAGGCTCTAAGCCCTGGGCTCTAAGCCCTAGGCTCTAGGCTCTAGGCTCCAGGCTCTAGGCTTTGAGCTCCAGGCTCTAGGCTTTGGGCTCCAGGCTCTAGGCTTTGGGCTCTAGGCTCTAGGCTCTAGGCTCTAGGCCCTAGGCTCCAGGCTCTAGGCTCTAGGCTCCAGGTTCTAGGCTTTGGGCTCTAGGCTCTAGGCTCTAGGCTCTAGGCTCTATGCTCTAGGCACTAGGATCCAGGCGTTAGGCTCTGGGCTCTAGGTTCTAGGCTCTAGACTCTAAGCCTTAGGCTCTAAGCCCTAGGCTCTAGGCTCTAGGCTCCAGGCTATAGGCTTTGGGCTCTAGGCTCTAGGCTCTAGGCTCCAGGCTGTAGGCCCCAGGCTCTGGGCCCGAGGCTCTGGGTTCTAGGCTCTAGGCCCTAGGCTCCAGGCCCTAGGCTCTAAGCTCTAGGCTCTAGGCTCTAGGCTCTAGGCCCCAGACTCTAGGCCCTAAGCTCTAGATTCTAGGCTCTAGGCCCTAGGCTTTAGGCTCTAGGCCCTAGGCTCTAGGCTCTAGGATCTAGGCTCTAGGCTCTAGACTCTAGGCCCTAGGTCTAAGCTCTAGGTCCTACGCTCTAGGCTCTAGGCTCCAGGCTCTAGGCTCTAGGCTCCAGGCTCTAGGCTTCGGGCTCTAGGCTCTAGGCTCTAGGCTCTGGGCTCTAGGCTCTAAGCTCTAGGCCCCAGGCTCTAGGCTCTACGCTCCAGGCTCTGGGCTCTAGGCTCTAGGCTCTACGCTCCAGGCTCTGGGCTCTGGGCTCTAGGCTCTAGGCTCTACGCTCCAGGCCCTAGGCTCTAGGCTCCAGGCTTCTTGCTCTAGGCTCCAGGCTCTAGGCTCTAGGCTCTAGGCTCTAGGCTCTGGGCTCTAGGCTCTAAGCTCCAGGCTCTAGGCTCTACGCTCTAGGCTCTAGGTGCTAGGCTCTAGGTCCTAGGCTCTGGGCTCTAGGCTCTAGGCTCTACGCTCCAGGCTCTAGGTCCTAGGCTCTAGGTCCTAGGCTCTAGGCCCTAGGCTCTACGCTCCAGGCTCTGGGTTCTAGGCTCTAGGCCCTAGGCTCTAGGCTCTAGGATCTAGGCTCTAGGCTCTAGACTCTAGGCCCTAGGTCTAAGCTCTAGGCTCTAGGCTCCAGGCTCTAGGCTCTACGCTCCAGGCTCTGGGCTCTAGGCTCTAGGCTTCGTACTCTGGTAACAGCTCGGTCACAGGACCCTTACTTAATTCATTTCGTGCCAGGCCTGGCTAGCTCTAGCATGCTAGGCCTCTGATTGGTCAATGTTGACTAGGAGAACTACCTGTCTTGGTAACATGTCTGGTCTCTGTGTATTTACATTGTTGTTAGCACAAAATCCAGCCCTGCTTATGAGGTGAGCTTCGAAATGTGATGGAATTATTCAGTCCAAGAGACCGCGAATTTTGTATTTTAATATATTGTTATTGTTGGTGGCTTTTTCAGTTAACATTAACCCATCAGAGTCCTAGCGGCTAGCCTCTTGGAGCTAGCTGGCCTCTTGGAGCTAGCTGGCCTCTGGAGCTAGCTGGCCTCTTGGAGCTAGCTGGCCTCTTGGAGCTAGCTGGCCTCTTGGAGCTAGCTGGCCTCTGGAGCTAGCTGGCCTCTTGGAGCTAGCTGGCCTCTTGGAGCTAGCTGGCCTCTGGAGCTAGCTGGCCTCTTGGAGCTAGCTGGCCTCTTGGAGCTAGCTGGCCTCTTGGAGCTAGCTGGCCTCTTGGAGCTAGCTGGCCTCTTGGAGCTAGCTGGCCTCTTGGAGCTAGCTGGCCTCTTGGAGCTAGCTGGCCTCTTGGAGCTAGCTGGCCTCTTGGAGCTAGCTGGCCTCTTGGAGCTAGCCAGCACTAGCACGGGATGTATCAGGTAACACGTATGCCTGATAGAGATCGGCCGGCCGCTATGCTTGGTCAGCGGCATGCCATTAGGAGCAAGAAGCCTCCTTGCCAGATCTCTGTTTCCGTTAATCCTCCATCTGACCTTGACAATACACACATCCGGCCATCACACACAGGTTTGATTAGTGGGATTATTGCATACATAATATTAAAAAGCATAACTCATGTTTAAGCAATTCAAGTCGGAATTAAAACATGTATATTATTCCAATCTTGAAGTGTTGAAATTCAATTACCTCAATTAAATCTTATCTTAATAACATCCGGCGGCCATTTTATTGCTGTGTCATTGATATGTACACGGGCGGTCGCATAAAATGGCCGATCGAGCTAGATCAATGGGGAAGGGAATGTGCTGATATATTCGCACGGAAACCAAGAAGCGACTGTACGTATGTGTACTCCAAGTACAGTCGATGAGGAAATTAGTGGTAAACCATGCGTAGAAGGAATTATTCGGTCATCTGTAGTCGACTTTCACGTTTTTTTCCCTTTCTTCTTTTTTTTTCTACTTGTATCTCATGGGTTTCCTAAGTGTCTGCATGACTGTTATCGTGAAGAGGTAGGATAGGATAGTGGGGAGGAAGCGCTGTTGTTGTTGTTGTTGTTGTGCGTGGTGTCGTCAGCTCATGTCCCCCTTGTCTCCTGTGACGACAGAACAGTCGGCAACAATTGTACCAACTTCTCGATCTTAGTTGTTTATTTATCTGTTACATCACAATGAACTAGAATAATTATTTCTAGCTGGATATTAGACTTATCTGAATACATTGAAGAAAAGAGAAATCCTTCATGCAATTCTACAATAAATAGAATGTTACAGTAGAGGAACTCTTCAGCTTTGAGAACTCGCAACTCACAATATGCAACTTGCAACACGCGTTGACCAATCAGAGAGCGAGTTTCTCGCGTGATAACAACACGCGTTGACCAATCGGAGAGCGAGTTTCTCGCGAGATAGCAACAAGCGTTGACCAATCAGAGAGCGAGTTTCTCGCGAGATAGCAACACGCGTTGACCAATCAGAGAGCGAGTTTCTCGCGTGATAGCAACACGCGTTGACCAATCAGAGAGCGAGTTTCTCGCGTGATAGCAACACGCGTTGACCAATCAGAGAGCGAGTTTCTCGCGTGATAGCAACACGCGTTGACCAATCAGAGAGCGAGTTTCTCGCGTGATCGCAACACGCGTTGACCAATCAGAGAGCAAGTTTCTCGCGTGATAGCAACACGCGTTGACCAATCAGAGAGCGAGTTTCTCGCGTGATAGCAACACGCGTTGACCAATCAGAGAGCGAGTTTCTCGCGTGATAGCAACACGCGTTGACCAATCAGAGAGCGAGTTTCTCGCGTGATAGCAACACGCGTTGACCAATCAGAGAGCGAGTTTCTCGCGTGATAGCAACACGCGTTGACCAATCAGAGAGCGAGTTTCTCGCGTGATAGCAACACGCGTTGACCAATCAGAGAGCGAGTTTCTCGCGTGATCGCAACACGCGTTGACCAATCAGAGAGCAAGTTTCTCGCGTGATAGCAACACGCGTTGACCAATCAGAGAGCAAGTTTCTCGCGTGATAGCAACACGCGTTGACCAATCAGAGAGCGAGTTTCTCGCGTGATAGCAACACGCGTTGACCAATCAGAGAGCGAGTTTCTCGCGTGATAGCAACACGCGTTGACCAATCAGAGAGCGAGTTTCTCGCGTGATAGCAACACGCGTTGACCAAAGCCTAACTAACAACGCGTCAGGCGTGTGCTACGCGCCGATGACGAGTCGTTGTCCCCGAGGCCTGAGCATTATGACAACAGAGTGAACAAGTGATGTTCAATGAGAAGTGAATGTTCAACAGAAGAAACAAGTGATGTTCAATGAGAGGTGAATGTTCAACAGAGTGAACAAGTGATGTTCATTGAGAGGTAATTGTTCAACAGAGGTAACATGTGATGTTCAATGAGAGGTGAATGTTCAACAAAGGGGACAAGTGATGTTCAATGAGCGGTGATTGTTCAACAGAGGGAACATGTGATGTTCAATGAGAGGTGAATGTTCAACAGAAGGCACAAGTGATGTTCAATGAGAGGTGATTGTTCAACAGAAGGCACAAGTGATGTTCAATGAGAGTTGCATGTTCAACAGAAGGAACAAGTAATGTTCAATGAGTGGTGAATGTTCAACAGAAGGCACAAAAAAATGTTCAATTGGAGGTGAATGTTCAACAGAAGGCACAAGTGTTGTTCAATGAGAGGTGATTGTTCAACAGAGGGAACAAGTGATGTTCATTGAGAGGTGAATGTTCAACAGAGGGAACAAGTGATGTTCAATGAGAGGTGATTGTTCAACAGAGTGAATAAGTGATGTTCAATGAGAGGTGATTGTTCAACAGAAGGAACAAGTGATGTTCAATAGGAGGTGATTGTTCAACAGAAGGAACAAGTGATGTTCAATGAGAGGTGATTGTTCAACAGAGGGAATATGTGATGTTCAATGAGAGGTGATTGTTCAACAGAGGGAACAAGTGATGTTCATTGAGAGGTGAATGTTCAACAGGAGGCACAAGTGATGTTCGATGAGAGGTGAATGTTCAACAAAGGGAACAAGTGATGTTCAAAGAGCGGTGATTGTTCAGCAGAGTGAACAAGTGATGTTCGATGAGAGGAGAATGTTCAGCAGGAGGCACAAGTGATGTTTAATGAGAGGTGAATGTTCAACAGAAGGCACAAGTGATATTCAATGAGAGGTGAATGTTCAACAGAAGGAGCAAGCGATGTTGAATGAGAGTTGAATGTTCAACAGAAGGAACAAGTGATGTTCAATGAGAGGTGAATGTTCAACAGAAGGAACAAGTGATGTTCGATGAGAGGTGAATGTTCAACAGAGGGAACATGTGATGCTCAATAAGAGGTGAATGTTCAACAGAAGGCACAAGCGATGTTCAATGAGAGGTGAATGTTCAACAGAAGGCACAAGTGATAATCAATGAGAGTTGAATGTTCAACAGAAGGAACAAGTGATGTTCAATGAGTGGTGAATGTTCAACAGAAGGCACAAAAAAAAATGTTCAATTGGAGGTGAATGTTCAACAGAAGGCACGAGTGATGTTCAATGAGTGGTGAGTGTTCAGCAGAGTGAACAAGTGATGTTTAATGAGAGGTGAATGTTCAACAGAAGGAACTAGTGATGTTCATTGATAGGTGAATGTTCAACAGAGGGAACAAGTGATGTTCAATGAGTGGTGAATGTTCAACAGATGGCACAAGTGATGTTCAATGAGGAGTGAATGTTCAACAGAAGGAACAAGTGATGTTCATTGATAGGTGAATGTTCAACAAAGGGAACAAGTGATGTTCAAAGAGCGGTGATTGTTCTACAGAGGGAACATGTGATGTTCAATGAGAGGGGAATGTTCAACAGGAGGCACAAGTGATGTTTAATGAGAGGTGAATGTTCAACAGAAGGCACAAGTGATATTCAATGAGAGGTGAATGTTCAACAGAAGGAGCAAGCGATGTTCAATGAGAGTTGAATGTTCAACAGAAGGAACGAGTGATGTTCAATGAGAGGTGAATGTTCAACAGAAGGAACAAGTGATGTTCAATGAGAGGTGAATGTTCAACAGAGGGAACATGTGATATTCAATGAGAGGTGAATGTTCAACAGAAGGCACAAGCGATGTTCAATGAGTGGTGAATGTTCAACAGAAGAAACAAGTGATGTTCAATGAGAGGTGAATGTTCAACAGAAGGCACAAGTGATGTTCAATGATAGTTGAATGTTTAACAGAAGGAACGAGTGATGTTCAATGAGTGGTGAATGTTCAACAGAAGGCACAAAAAAATGTTCAATTAGAGGTGAATGTTCAACAGAAGGCACAAGTGATGTTCAATGAGTGGTGAGTGTTCAGCAGAGTGAACAAGTGATGTTTAATGAGAGGTGAATGTTCAACAGAAGGAACTAGTGATGTTCATTGATGGGTGAATGTTCAACAGAAGGAACAAGTGATGTTCAATGAGTGGTGAATGATCAACAGATGGCACAAGTGATGTTCAATGAGGAGTGAATGTTCAACAGAAGAAACAAGTGATGTTCATTGATAGGTGAATGTTCAACAGAGGGAACAAGTGATGTTCATTGATAGGTGAATGTTCAACAAAGGGAACAAGTGATGTTCAAAGAGCGGTGATTGTTCTACAGAGGGAACATGTGATGTTCAATGAGAGGTGAATGTTCAACAGGAGGAACTAGTGATGTTCATTGATGGGTGAATGTTCAACAGAAGGAACTAGTGATGTTCATTGATAGGTGAATGTTCAACAGATGGCACAAGTGATGTTCAATGAGAGTTGAATGTTCAACAGAAGGAAGAAGTGATGTTTAATGAGAGGTGAATGTTCAACAGAAGGAAGAAGTGATGTTTAATGAGAGGTGAATGTTCAACAGAAGGAAGAAGTGAGGTTCATTGATAGGTGAATGTTCAACAGATGGCACAAGTGATGTTCAATGAGAGTTGAATGTTCAACAGAAGAAAGAAGTGATGTTTAATGAGAGGTGAATGTTCATCAGAAGGAAGAAGTGATGTTTAATGAGAGGTGAATGTTCAACAGA
Source organism: Brachyptera risi (assembly GCA_964007535.1). Lineage (NCBI taxonomy): Eukaryota > Metazoa > Arthropoda > Insecta > Plecoptera > Taeniopterygidae > Brachyptera > Brachyptera risi. The sequence continues at coordinate 3,695,492 of OZ023336.1, forward strand.
AGGAAGAAGTGATGTTCATTGATGGGTGAATGTTCAACAGATGGCACAAGTGATGTTTAATGAGAGTTGATTGTACAGCAGAGTGAACAAGTGATGTTCAATGAGAGGGGAATGTTCAGCAGGAGGCACAAGTGATGTTTAATGAGAGGTGAATGTTCAACAGAAGGCACAAGTGATATTCAATGATCGGTTAATGTTCAACAGAAGGAGCAAGCGATGTTCAATGAGAGTTGGATGTTCAACAGAAGGAACAAGTGATGTTCATTGATAGGTGAATGTTCAACAGAAGGAACAAGTGATGTTCATCGATAGGTGAATGTTCAACAGAAGGAAAAAGTGATGTTCATTTATAGGTGAATGTTCAACAGAAGGAACAAGTGATGTTCATTGATAGGTGAATGTTCAACAGAAGGAACAAGTGATGTTCATTGATAGGAGAATGTTCAACAGATAGCTCGAATGATTTCAATGAGGAGTGAATGTTCAACAGAAGGAACAAGTGATGTTCATTGATAGGTGAATGTTCAACAGATGTCACAAGTGATGTTCAATGAGGAGTGAATGTTCAACAAAAGGAACAAGCGATGTTCTATGAGAGGTGAATGTTCAACAGAGGGAACATGTGATGTTCAATAAGAGGTGAATGTTCAACAGAAGGCACAAGCGATGTTCAAAGAGAGTTGAATGTTCAACAGAAGGAACAAGTGATGTTCAATGAGAGGTGAATGTTCAACAGAAGGCACACGGGATGTTCAATGAGAGTTGAATGTTCAACAGAAGGAACAAGTGATGTTCAATGAGAGGTGAATGTTCAACAGAAGGAAGAAGTGATGTTTGATGAGAGGTGAATGTTCAACAGAAGGAACAAGTGATGTTCAATGAGAGGTGAATGTTCAACAGTAGGAACAAGTGATGTTCATTGATAGGTGAATGTTCAGCAGAAGGAACAAGTGACATTCATTGATAGGTGAATGTTCAACAGAAGGAACTAGTGATGTTCATTGATAAGAGAATGTTCAAGAGATGGCACAAGTGATGTTCAATGAGAGTTGAATGTTCAACAGAAGGAAGAAGTGATGTTTAATGAGAGGTGAATGTTCAACAGAAGGAAGAAGTGATGTTTAATGAGAGGTGAATGTTCAACAGAAGGAAGAAGTGATGTTCATTGATGGGTGAATGTTCAACAGAAGGAACAAGTGATGTTCAATGAGTGGTGAATGTTCAACAGAAGGCACAAGTGATGTTCAATGAGAGGTGAATGATCAACAGAAGGAACAAGTGATGTTCAATGAGAGGTGAATGTTCAACAGAAGGAACAAGTGATGTTCAAAGAGGTGAATGTTAAACAGAGGGACATGTGATGTTCAATAAGGGGTGAATGTTCAACAGAAGGAACAAGTGATGTTCAATGAGTGGTGAGTGTTCAGCAGAGTGAACAAGTGATGTTCAATGAGAGGTTAATGTTCAACAGGAGGAACAAGTGATGTTCATTGATAGGTGAATGTTCAACAGCAGGAACAAGTGATGTTCATTGATAGGTGAATGTCCAACAGATGGCAGAAGTGATGTCCATTGGTAGGTGAATGTTCAACAGAAGGAACATGTGATGTTCATTGTTAGGTGAATGTTCAACAGATGGCACAAGTGATGTTCAATGAGGAGTGAATGTTCAACAGAAGGAACAAGTGATGTTCATTGATGGGTGAATGTTCAACAGAGGGAACAAGTGATGTTCATCGATAGGTAAATGTTCAACAAAGGGAACAAGTGATTTTCAAAGAGCGGTGATTGTTCTACAGAGGGAACATGTGATGTTCAATGAGATGTGATTGTTCAGCAGAGTGAACAAGTGATGTTCAATGAGAGTTGAATGTTCAACAGAAGGAACAAGTGATGTTCAATGAGTGGTGAATGTTCAACAGAAGGCACAAGTGATGTTCAATGAGAGGTGAATGTTCAACAGAAGGCACAAGCGATGTTCAATGAGTGGTGAATGTTCAACAGAAGGCACAAGTGATGTTCAATGAGAGGTGAATGTTCAACAGAAGGCACAAGTGATGTTCAATGAGAGGTGAATGTTCAACAGAAGGCACAAGTGATGTTCAATTAGTGGTTAATAAACGACAGAAGGAACAAGTGATGTTCAATGAGAGGTGAATGTTCAACAGAAGGAACAAGTGATGTTCATTGATGGGTGAATGTACAACAGAAGGAACAAGTGATGTTCATCGATAGGTGAATGTTCAACAGAAGGAACAAGTGATGTTCATTGATAGGTGAATGTTCAACAGAAGGAACAAGTGATGTTCATTGATAGGTGAATGTTCAACAGAAGGAACAAGTGATGTTCATTGATAGGTGAATGTTCAACAGATGGCTCAAATGATTTCAATGAGGAGTGAATGTTCAACAGAAGGAACAAGTGATGTTCATTGATAGGTGAATGTTCAACAGATGTCACAAGTGATGTTCAATGAGGAGTGAATGTTCAACAGAAGGAACAAGCGATGTTCTATGAGAGGTGAATGTTCAACGAAGGGAACATGTGATGTTCAATAAGAGGTGAATGTTCAACAGAAGGCACACGGGATGTTCAATGAGAGTTGAATGTTCAACAGGAGGAACAAGTGATGTTCAATGAGAGGTGAATGTTCAACAGAAGGAAGAAGTGATGTTTGATGAGAGGTGAATGTTCAACAGAAGATAGAAGGGATGTTCAATGAGAGGTGAATGTTCAACAGAAGGAACAAGTGATGTTCATTGATGTGTGAATGTTCAGCAGAAGGAACAAGTGATGTCCATTGATAGGTGAATGTTCAACAGAAGGAACTAGTGATGTTCATTGATAGGTGAATGTTCAACAGATGGCTCAAATGATTTCAATGAGGAGTGAATGTTCAACAGAAGGAACAAGTGATGTTCATTGATAGGTGAATGTTCAACAGATGTCACAAGTGATGTTCAATGAGAAGTGAATGTTCAACAGAAGGAACAAGCGATGTTCAATGAGAGGTGAATGTTCAACAAAGGGAACATGTGATGTTCAATAAGAGGTGAATGTTCAACAGAAGGCACAAGCGATGTTCAAAGAGAGTTGAATGTTCAACAGAAGGAACAAGTGATGTTCGATGAGGGGTGAATGTTCAACAGAAGGCACACGGGATGTTCAATGAGAGTTGAATGTTCAACAGAAGGAACAAGTGATGTTCAATGAGAGGTGAATGTTCAACAGAAGGAAGAAGTGATGTTTAATGAGAGGTGAATGTTCAACAGAAGGAACAAGTGATGTTCAATGAGAGGTGAATGTTCAACAGAAGGAACAAGTGATGTTCATTGATAGGTGAATGTTCAGCAGAAGGAACAAGTGACATTCATTGATATGTGAATGTTCAACAGAAGGAACTAGTGATGTTCATTGATAGGTGAATGTTCAAGAGATGGCACAAGTGATGTTCAATGAGAGTTGAATGTTCAACAGAAGGAAGAAGTGATGTTTAATGAGAGGTGAATGTTCAACAGAAGGAAGAAGTGATGTTTAATGAGAGGTGAATGTTCAACAGAAGGAAGAAGTGATGTTCATTGATAGGTGAATGTTCAACAGATGGCACAAATGATGTTCAATGAGAGTTGAATGTTCAACAGAAGGAAGAAGTGATTTTTAATGAGAGGTGAATGTTCAACAGAAGGAAGAAGTGATGTTTAATGAGAGGTGAATGTTCAACAGATGGAAGAAGTGATGTTCATTGATAGGTGAATGTTCAACAGATGGCACAAGTGATGTTCAATGAGAGTTGATTGTTCAGCAGAGTGAACAAGTGATGTTCAATGAGAGGGGAATGTTCAGCAGGAGGCACAAGTGATGTTTAATGAGAGGTGAATGTTCAACAGAAGGCACAAGTGATATTCAATGAGAGGTGAATGTTCAACAGAAGGAGCAAGCGATGTTCAATGAGGGTTGAATGTTCAACAGAAGGAACAAATGATGTTCATTGATAGGTGGATGTTCAACAGAAGGAACAAGTGATGTTCATCGATAGGTGAATATTCAACAGAAGGAACAAGTGATGTTCATTGATAGGTGAATGTTCAACAGAAGGAACAAGTGATGTTCATTGATAGGTGATTGTTCAACAGAAGGAACAAGTGATGTTCATTGATAGGTGAATGTTCAACAGATGGCTCAAATGATTTCAATGAGGAGTGAATGTTCAACAGAAGGAACAAGTGATGTTCATTGATAGGTGAATGTTCAACAGATGTCACAAGTGATGTTCAATGAGGAGTGAATGTTCAACAGAAGGAACAAGCGATGTTCTATGAGAGGTGAATGTTCAACAAAGGGAACATGTGATGTTCAATAAGAGGTGAATGTTCAACAGAAGGCACAAGCGATGTTCAAAGAGAGTTGAATGTTCAACAGAAGGAACAAGTGATGTTCGATGAGAGGTGAATGTTCAACAGAAGGCACACGGGATGTTCAATGAGAGTTGAATGTTCAACAGAAGGAACAAGTGATGTTCAATGAGAGGTGAATGTTCAACAGAAGGAAGAAGTGATGTTTAATGAGAGGTGAATGTTCAACAGAAGGAACAAGTGATGTTCAATGAGAGGTGAATGTTCAACAGAAGGAACAAGTGATGTTCATTGATAGGTGAATGTTCAGCAGAAGGAACAAGTGACATTCATTGATATGTGAATGTTCAACAGAAGGAACTAGTGATGTTCATTGATAGGTGAATGTTCAAGAGATGGCACAAGTGATGTTCAATGAGAGTTGAATGTTCAACAGAAGGAAGAAGTGATGTTTAATGAGAGGTGAATGTTCAACAGAAGGAAGAAGTGATGTTTAATGAGAGGTGAATGTTCAACAGAAAGAAGAAGTGATGTTCATTGATAGGTGAATGTTCAACAGATGGCACAAATGATGTTCAATGAGAGTTGAATGTTCAACAGGAGGAAGAAGTGATTTTGAATGAGAGGTGAATGTTCAACAGAAGGAAGAAGTGATGTTTAATGAGATGTGAATGTTCAACAGATGGAAGAAGTGATGTTCATTGATAGGTGAATGTTCAACAGATGGCACAAGTGATGTTCAATGAGAGTTGATTGTTCAGCAGAGTGAACAAGTGATGTTCAATGAGAGGGGAATGTTCAGCAGGAGGCACAAGTGATGTTTAATGAGAGGTGAATGTTCAACAGAAGGCACAAGTGATATTCAATGAGAGGTGAATGTTCAACAGAAGGAACAAGTGATGTTCAATGAGAGGTGAATGTTCAACAGAAGGAACAAGTGATGTTCAATGAGAGGTGAATGTTCAACAGAGGGAACATGTGATGTTCAATAAGAGGTGAATGTTCAACAGAAGGCACAAGCGATGTTCAATGAGTGGTGAATGTTCAACAGAAGGCACAAGTGATGTTCAATGAGAGGTGAATGTTCAACAGAAGGCACAAGTGATGTTCAATGAGAGTTGAATGTTCAACAGAAGGAACAAGTGATGTTCAATGAGTGGTGAATGTTCAACAGAAGGCACAAAAAAATGTTCAATTGGAGGTGAATGTTCAACAGAAGGCACAAGTGATGTTCAATGAGTGGTGAGTGTTCAGCAGAGTGAACAAGTGATGTTTAATGAGAGGTGAATGTTCAACAGAAGGAACTAGTGATGTTCATTGATAGGTGAATGTTCAACAGAAGGAACAAGTGATGTTCAATGAGTGGTGAATGTTCAACAGATGGCACAAGTGATGTTCAATGAGGAGTGAATGTTCAACAGAAGGAACAAGTGATGTTCATTGATAGGTGAATGTTCAACAGAGGGAACAAGTGATGTTCATTGATAGGTGAATGTTCAACAAAGGGAACAAGTGATGTTCAAAGAGCGGTGATTGTTCTACAGAGGGAACATGTGATGTTCAATGAGAGGTGAATGTTCAGCAGAGTGAACCAGTGTTGTTCAATGAGAGTTGAATGTTCAACAGAAGGAACAAGTGATGTTCAATGAGTGGTGAATGTTCAACAGAAGGCACAAGTGATGTTCAATGAGAGGTGAACTATCAACAGAAGGAACAAGCGATGTTCAATGAGTGGTGAATGTTCAACAGAAGGCACAAGTGATGTTCAATGAGAGGTGAATGTTCAACAGAAGGAACAAGTGATGTTCAATGGGAGGTGAATGTTCAACGGAAGGCACAAGTGATGTTCAATAAGTGGTTAATATTCGACAGAAGGAACAAGTGATGTTCAATGAGAGGTGAATGTTCAACAGAAGGAACAAGTGATGTTCATTGATAGGTGAATGTTCAACAGAAGGAACAAGTGATGTTCATCGATAGGTGAATGTTCAACAGGAGGAACAAGTGATGTTCATTGATAGGTGAATGTTCGACAGAAGGAACAAGTGATGTTCATTGATAGGTGAATGTTCAACAGAAGGAACAAGTGATGTTCATTGATAGGTGAATGTTCAACAGATGGCTCAAATGATTCCAATGAGGAGTGAATGTTCAACCGAAGGAACAAGTGATGTTCATTGATGAGTGAATGTTCAACAGATGTCACAAGTGATGTTCAATGAGGAGTGAATGTTCAACAGAAGGATCAAGCGATGTTCTATGAGAGGTGAATGTTCAACAGAGGGAACATGTGATGTTCAATAAGAGGTGAATGTTCAACAGAAGGCACAAGCGATGTTCAAAGAGAGTTGAATGTTCAACAGAAGGAAGAAGTGATGTTTGATGAGAGGTGAATGTTCAACAGAAGGTAGAAGTGATGTTCAATGAGAGGTGAATGTTCAACAGAAGGAACAAGTGATGTTCATTGATGTGTGAATGTTCAGCAGAAGGAACAAGTGATGTTCATTGATAGGTGAATGTTCAACAGAAGGAACTAGTGATGTTCATTGATAGGTGAATGTTCAACAGATGGCACAAGTGATGTTCATTGAGAGTCGAATGTTCAACAGAAGGAAGAAGTGATGTTTAATGAGAGGTGAATGTTCAACAGAAGGAAGAAGTGATGTTTAATGAGAGGTGAATGTTCAACAGAAGGAAGAAGTGATGTTCATTGATAGGTGAATGTTCAACAGATGGCACAAGTGATGTTCAATGAGAGTTGATTGTTCAGCAGAGTGAACAAGTGATGTTCAATGAGAGGGGAATGTTCAGCAGGAGGCACAAGTGATGTTTAATGAGAGGTGAATGTTCAACAGAAGGCACAAGTGATATTCAATGAGAGGTGAATGTTCAACAGAAGGAGCAAGCGATGTTCAATGAGAGGTGAATGTTCAACAGAAGGAACAAGTGATGTTCAATGAGGGGTGAATGTTCAACAGAAGGAACGAGTGATGTTCAATGAGAGGTGAATGTTCAACAGAGGGAACATGTGATGTTCAATAAGAGGTGAAAGTTCAACAGAAGGCACAAGCGATGTTCAATGAGTGGTGAATGTTCAACAGAAAGCACAAGTGATGTTCAATGAGAGGTGAATGTTCAACAGAAGGCACAAGTGATGTTCAATGAGAGTTGAATGTTCAACAGAAGGAACAAGTGATGTTCAATGAGTGGTGAATGTTCAACAGAAGGCACAAAAAAATGTTCAATTAGAGGTGAATGTTCAACAGAAGGCACAAGTGATGTTCAATGAGTGGTGAGTGTTCAGCTGAGTGAACAAGTGATGTTAAATGAGAGGTGAATGTTCAACAGAAGGAACTAGTGATGTTCATTGATAGGTGAATGTTCAACAGAAGGAACAAGTGATGCTCAATGAGTGGTGAATGTTCGACAGATGGCACAAGTGATGTTCAATGAGGAGTGAATGTTCAACAGAAGGAACAAGTGATGTTCATTGATAGGTGAATGTTCAACAGAGGGAACAAGTGATGTTCAATGAGAGTTGAATGTTCAACAGATGGAACAAGTGATGTTCAATGAGTGGTGAATGTTCAACAGAAGGCACAAGTGATGTTCAATGAGAGGTGAATGTTCAACAGAAGGCACAAGCGATGTTCAATGAGTGGTGAATGTTCAACAGAAGGCACAAGTGATGTTCAATGAGAGGTTAAAGTTCAACAGAAGGCACAAGTGATGTTCAATGAGAGGTGAATGTTCAACAGAAGGCACAAGTGATGTTAAATAAGTGGTTAATATTCGACAGAAGGAACAAGTGATGTTCAATGAGAGGTGAATGTTCAACAGAAGGAACAAGTGATGTTCATTGATGGGTGAATGTTCAACAGAAGGAACAAGTGATGTTCATCGATAGGTGAATGTTCAACAGAAGGAACAAGTGATGTTCATTGATAGGTGAATGTTCAACAGAAGGAACAAGTGATGTTCATTGATAGGTGAATGTTCAACAGAAGGAACAAGTGATGTTCATTGATAGGTGAATGTTCAACAGATGGCTCAAATGATTTCAATGAGGAATGAATGTTCAACAGAAGGAACAAGTGATGTTCATTGATAGGTGAATGTTCAACAGATGTCACAAGTGATGTTCAATGAGGAGTGAATGTTCAACAGAAGGAACAAGCGATGTTCTATGAGAGGTGAATGTTCAACAGAGGGAACAAGTGATGTTCAATGAGAGGTGAATGTTCAACAGAGGGAACATGTGATGTTCAATAAGAGGTGAATGTTCAACAGAAGGCACAAGCGATGTTCAATGAGTGGTGAATGTTCAACAGAAGGCACAAGTGATGTTCAATGAGAGGTGAATGTTCAACAGAAGGCACAAGTGATGTTCAATGAGATTTGAATGTTCAACAGAAGGAACAAGTGATGTTCAATGAGTGGTGAATGTTCAACAGAAGACACAAAAAATGTTCAATTAGATGTGAATGTTCAACAGATGGCACAAGTGATGTTCAATGAGTGGTGAGTGTTCAGCAGAGTGAACAAGTGATGTTTAATGAGAGGTGAATGTTCAACAGAAGGAACTAGTGATGTTCATTGATAGGTGAATGTTCAACAGAAGGAACAAGTGATGTTCAATGAGTGGTGAATGTTCAACAGATGGCACAAGTGATGTTCAATGAGGAGTGAATGTTCAACAGAAGGAACAAGTGATGTTCATTGATAGGTGAATGTTCAACAGAGGGAACAAGTGATGTTCATTGATAGGTGAATGTTCAACAGAGGGAACATGTGATGTTCAATAAGAGGTGAATGTTCAACAGAAGGCACAAGCGATGTTCAAAGAGAGTTGAATGTTCAACAGAAGGAACAAGTGATGTTCGATGATAGGTGAATGTTCAACAGAAGGCACACGGGATGTTCAATGAGTGGTGAATGTTCAACAGAAGGCACAAGTGATGTTCAATGAGAGGTGAATGATCAACAGAAGGAACAAGTGATGTTCAATGAGAGGTGAATGTTCAACAGAAGGAACAAGTGATGTTCAATTAGAGGTGAATGTTTAACAGAGGGAACATGTGATGTTCAATAAGGGGTGAATGTTCAACAGAAGGAACAAGTGATGTTCAATGAGTGGTGAGTGTTCAGCAGAGTGAACAAGTGATGTTCAATGAGAGGTTAATATTCAACAGAAGGAACAAGTGATGTTTATTGATAGGTGAATGTTCAACAGAAGGAACAAGTGATGTTCATTGATAGGTGAATGTTCAACAGATGGCACAAGTGATGTTCATTGGTAGGTGAATGTTCAACAGAAGGAACATGTGATGTTCATTGTTAGGTGAATGTTCAACAGATGGCACAAGTGATGTTCAATGAGGAATGAATGTTCAACTGAAGGAACAAGTGATGTTCATTGATAGGTGAATGTTCAACAGAGGGAACAAGTGATGTTCATCGATAGGTGAATGTTCAACAAAGGGAACAAGTGATGTTCAAAGAGCGGTGATTGTTCTACAGAGGGAACATGTGATGTTCAATGAGAGGTGATTGTTCAGCAGAGTGAACAAGTGATGTTCAATGAGAGTTGAATGTTCAACAGAAGGAACAAGTGATGTTCAATGAGTGGTGAATGTTCAACAGAATGCACAAGTGATGTTCAATGAGAGGTGAATGTTCAACAGAAGGCACAAGCGATGTTCAATGAGTGGTGAATGTTCAACAGAAGACACAAGTGATGTTCAATGAGAGGTGAATGTTCAACAGAAGGCACAAGTGATGTTCAATGAGAGGTGAATGTCCAACAGAAGGCACAAGTGCCGTTCAATAAGTGGTTAATATTCGACAGAAGGAACAAGTGATGTTCAATGAGAGTTGAATGTTCAACAGAAGGCACAAGTGATGTTCAATGAGTGGTGAGTGTTCAACAAAGGGAACATGTGATGTTCAATAAGAGGTGAATGTTCAACAGAAGGCACACGGGATGTTCAATGAGAGTTGAATGTTCAACAGGAGGAACAAGTGATGTTCAATGAGAGGTGAATGTTCAACAGAAGGAAGAAGTGATGTTTGATGAGAGGTGAATGTTCAACAGAAGATAGAAGGGATGTTCAATGAGAGGTCAATGTTCAACAGAGGGAACAAGTGATGTTCATTGATGTGTGAATGTTCAGCAGAAGGAACAAGTGGTGTCCATTGATAGGTGAATGTTCAACAGAAGGAACTAGTGATGTTCATTGATAGGTGAATGTTCAACAGATGGCACAAGTGATGTTCAATGAGAGTTGAATGTTCAACAGAAGGAAGAAGTGATGTTTAATGAGAGGTGAATGTTCAACAGAAGGAAGAAGTGATGTTTAATGAGAGGTGAATGTTCAACAGAAGGAAGAAGTGATGTTCATTGATGGGTGAATGTTCAACAGATGGCACAAGTGATGTTCAATGAGAGTTGAATGTTCAACAGAAGGAAGAAGTGATGTTTAATGAGAGGTGAATGTTAAACAGAAGGAAGAAGTGATGTTTAATGAGAGGTGAATGTTCAACAGAAGGGAGAAGTGATGTTCATTGATAGGTGAATGTTCAACAGATGGCACAAGTGATGTTCAATGAGAGTTGATTGTTCAGCAGAGTGAACAAGGGATGTTCAATGGGAGGGAAATGTTCAGCAGGAGGCACAAGTGATGTTTAATGAGAGGTGAATGTTCAACAGAAGGCACAAGTGATATTCAATGAGAGGTAAATGTTCAACAGAAGGAGCAAGCGATGTTCAATGAGAGTTGAATGTTCAACAGAAGGAACAAGTGATGTTCATTGATGGGTGAATGTTCAACAGAAGGAACAAGTGATGTTCATCGATAGGTGAATATTCAACAGAAGGAACAAGTGATGTTCATTGATAGGTGAATGTTCAACAGAAGGAACAAGTGATGTTCATCGATAGGTGATTGTTCAACAGAAGGAACAAGTGATGTTCATTGATAGGTGAATGTTCAACAGATGGCTCAAATGATTTCAATGAGGAGTGAATGTTCAACAGAAGGAACAAGTGATGTTCATTGATAGGTGAATGTTCAACAGATGTCACAAGTGATGTTCAATGAGGAGTGAATGTTCAACAGAAGGAACAAGCGATGTTCTATGAGAGGTGAATGTTCAACAAAGGGAACATATGATGTTCAATAAGAGGTGAATGTTCAACAGAAGGCACAAGCGATGTTCAAAGAGAGTTGAATGTTCAACAGAAGGAACAAGTGATGTTCGATGAGAGGTGAATGTTCAACAGAAGGCACACGGGATGTTCAATGAGAGTTGAATGTTCAAGAGATGGCACAAGTGATGTTCAATGAGAGTTGAATGTTCAACAGAAGGAAGAAGTGATGTTTAATGAGAGGTGAATGTTCAACAGAAGGAAGAAGTGATGTTTAATGAGAGGTGAATGTTCAACAGAAGGAAGAAGTGATGTTCATTGATAGGTGAATGTTCAACAGATGGCACAAATGATGTTCAATGAGAGTTGAATGTTCAACAGAAGGAAGAAGTGATTTTTAATGAGAGGTGAATGTTCAACAGAAGGAAGAAGTGATGTTTAATGAGAGGTGAATGTTCAACAGATGGAAGAAGTGATGTTCATTGATAGGTGAATGTTCAACAGATGGCACAAGTGATGTTCAATGAGAGTTGATTGTTCAGCAGAGTGAACAAGTGATGTTCAATGAGAGGGGAATGTTCAGCAGGAGGCACAAGTGATGTTTAATGAGAGGTGAATGTTCAACAGGAGGCACAAGTGATATTCAATGAGAGGTGAATGTTCAACAGAAGGAACAAGTGATGTTCAATGAGAGGTGAAAGTTCAACAGAAGGAACAAGTGATGTTCAATGAGAGGTGAATGTTCAACAGAGGGAACATGTGATGTTCAATAAGAGGTGAATGTTCAACAGAAGGCACAAGCGATGTTCAATGAGTGGTGAATGTTCAACAGAAGGCACAAGTGATGTTCAATGAGAGGTGAATGTTCAACAGAAGGCACAAGTGATGTTCAATGAGAGTTGAATGTTCAACAGAAGGAACAAGTGATGTTCAATGAGTGGTGAATGTTCAACAGAAGGCACAAAAAAATGTTCAATTGGAGGTGAATGTTCAACAGAAAGCACAAGTGATGTTCAATGAGTGGTGAGTGTTCAGCAGATTGAACAAGTGATGTTTAATGAGAGGTGAATGTTCAACAGAAGGAACTAGTGATGTTCATTGATAGGTGAATGTTCAACAGAAGGAACAAGTGATGTTCAATGAGTGGTGAATGTTCAACAGATGGCACAAGTGATGTTCAATGAGGAGTGCATGTTCAACAGAAGGAACAAGTGATGTTCATTGATAGGTGAATGTTCAACAGAGGGAACAAGTGATGTTCATTGATAGGTGAATGTTCAACAAAGGGAACAAGTGATGTTCAAAGAGCGGTGATTGTTCTACAGAGGGAACATGTGATGTTCAATGAGAGGTGATTGTTCAGCAGAGTGAACCAGTGTTGTTCAATGAGAGTTGAATGTTCAACAGAAGGAACAAGTGATGTTCAATGAGTGGTGAATGTTCAACAGAAGGCACAAGTGATGTTCAATGAGAGGTGAATGATCAACAGAAGGAACAAGCGATGTTTAATGAGTGGTGAATGTTCAACAGAAGGCACAAGTGATGTTCAATGAGAGGTGAATGTTCAACAGAAGGCACAAGTGATGTTCAATGGGAGGTGAATGTTCAACGGAAGGCACAAGTGATGTTCAATAAGTGGTTAATATTCGACAGAAGGAACAAGTGATGTTCAATGAGAGGTGAATGTTCAACAGAAGGAACAAGTGATGTTCATTGATAGGTGAATGTTCAACAGAAGGAACAAGTGATGTTCATCGATAGGTGAATGTTCAACAGAAGGAACAAGTGATGTTCATTGATAGGTGAATGTTCGACAGAAGGAACAAGTGATGTTCATTGATAGGTGAATGTTCAACAGAAGGAACAAGTGATGTTCATTGATAGGTGAATGTTCAACAGATGGCTAAAATGATTCCAATGAGGAGTGAATGTTCAACCGAAGGAACAAGTGATGTTCATTGATGAGTGAATGTTCAACAGATGTCACAAGTGATGTTCAATGAGGAGTGAATGTTCAACAGAAGGAACAAGCGATGTTCTATGAGAGGTGAATGTTCAACAGAGGGAACATGTGATGTTCAATAAGAGGTGAATGTTCAACAGAAGGCACAAGCGATGTTCAAAGAGAGTTGAATGTTCAACAGAAGGAACAAGTGATGTTCGATGATAGGTGAATGTTCAACAGAAGGCACACGGGATGTTCAATGAGAGTTGAATGTTCAACAGAAGGAACAAGTGATGTTCAATGAGGAGTGAATGTTCAACAGAAGGAAGAAGTGATGTTTGATGAGAGGTGAATGTTCAACAGAAGGAAGAAGTGATGTTCAATGAGAGGTGAATGTTCAACAGAAGGAACAAGTGATGTTCATTGATGTGTGAATGTTCAGCAGAAGGAACAAGTGATGTTCATTGATAGGTGAATGTTCAACAGAAGGAACTAGTGATGTTCATTGATAGGTGGATGTTCAACAGATGGCACAAGTGATGTTCAATGAGAGTTGAATGTTCAACAGAAGGAAGAAGTGATGTTTAATGAGGGGTGAATGTTCAACAGAAGGAAGAAGTGATGTTTAATGAGAGGTGAATGTTCAACAGAAGGAACAAGTGATGTTCAATGAGAGGTGAATGTTCAACAGAAGGAACGAGTGATGTTCAATGAGAGGTGAATGTTCAACAGAAGGAAGAAGTGATGTTTAATGAGAGGTGAATGTTCAACAGAATGAAGAAGTGATGTTCATTGATAGGTGAATGTTCAACAGATGGCACAAGTGATGTTCAATGAGAGTTGATTGTTCAGCAGAGTGAACAAGTGATGTTCAATGAGAGGGGAATGTTCAGCAGGAGGCACAAGTGATGTTCAATGAGAGGTGAATGTTCAACAGAAGGCACAAGTGATATTCAATGAGAGGTGAATGTTCAACAGAAGGAGCAAGCGATGTTCAATGAGAGGTGAATGTTCAACAGAAGGAACAAGTGATGTTCAATGAGAGGTGAATGTTCAACAGAAGGAACGAGTGATGTTCAATGAGAGGTGAATGTTCAACAGAGGGAACATGTGATGTTCAATGAGAGGTGAAAGTTCAACAGAAGGCACAAGCGATGTTCAATGAGTGGTGAATGTTCAACAGAAGGCACAAGTGATGTTCAATGAGAGGTGAATGTTCAACAGAAGGCACAAGTGATGTTCAATGAGAGTTGAATGTTCAACAGAAGGAACAAGTGATGTTCAATGAGTGGTGAATGTTCGACAGATGGCACAAGTGATGTTTAATGAGGAGTGAATGTTCAACAGAAGGAACAAGTGATGTTCATTGATAGGTGAATGTTCAACAGAGGGAACAAGTGATGTTCAATGAGAGTTGAATGTTCAACAGATGGAACAAGTGATGTTCAATGAGTGGTGAATGTTCAACAGAAGGCACAAGTGATGTTTAATGAGGGGTGAACGTTCAACAGAAGGCACAAGCGATGTTCAATGAGTGGTGAATGTTCAACAGAAGGCACAAGTGATTTTCAATGAGAGGTTAATGTTCAACAGAAGGCACAAGTGATGTTCAATGAGAGGTGAATGTTCAACAGAAGGCACAAGTGATGTTAAATAAGTGGTTAATATTCGACAGAAGGAACAAGTGATGTTCAATGAGAGGTGAATGTTCAACAGAAGGAACAAGTGATGTTCATTGATGGGTGAATGTTCAACAGAAGGAACAAGTGATGTTCATCGATAGGTGAATGTTCAACAGAAGGAACAAGTGATGTTCATTGATAGGTGAATGTTCAACAGAAGGAACAAGTGATGTTCATTGATAGGTGAATGTTCAACAGAAGGAACAAGTGATGTTCATTGATAGGTGAATGTTCAACAGATGGCTCAAATGATTTCAATGAGGAATGATTGTTCAACAGAAGGAACAAGTGATGTTCATTGATGAGTGAATGTTCAACAGATGTCACAAGTGATGTTCAATGAGGAGTGAATGTTCAACAGAAGGAACAAGCGATGTTCTATGAGAGGTGAATGTTCAACAGAGGGAACAAGTGATGTTCAATGAGAGGTGAATGTTCAACAGAGGGGACATGTGATGTTCAATAAGAGTTGAATGTTCAACAGAAGGCACAAGCGATGTTCAATGAGTGGTGAATGTTCAACAGAAGGCACAAGTGATGTTCAATGAGAGGTGAATGTTCAACAGAAGGCACAAGTGATGTTCAATGAGAGTTGAATGTTCAACAGAAGGAACAAGTGATGTTCAATGAGTGGTGAATGTTCAACAGAAGACACAAAAAATGTTCAATTAGATGTGAATGTTCAACAGATGGCACAAGTGATGTTCAATGAGTGGTGAGTGTTCAGCAGAGTGAACAAGTGATGTTTAATGAGAGGTGAATGTTCAACAGAAGGAACTAGTGATGTTCATTGATAGGTGAATGTTCAACAGAAGGAACAAGTGATGTTCAATGAGTGGTGAATGTTCAACAGATGGCACAAGTGATGTTCAATGAGGAGTGAATGTTCAACAGAAGGAACAAGTGATGTTCATTGATAGGTGAATGTTCAACAGAGGGAAAAAGTGATGTTCATTGATAGGTGAATGTTCAACAGAGGGAACATGTGATGTTCAATAAGAGGTGAATGTTCAACAGAAGGCACAAGCGATGTTCAAAGAGAGTTGAATGTTCAACAGAAGGAACAAGTGATGTTCGATGATAGGTGAATGTTCAACAGAAGGCACACGGGATGTTCAATGAGTGGTGAATGTTCAACAGAAGGCACAAGTGATGTTCAATGAGAGGTGAATGATCAACAGAAGGAACAAGTGATGTTCAATGAGAGGTGAATGTTCAACAGAAGGAACAAGTGATGTTCAATTAGAGGTGAATGTTTAACAGAGGGAACATGTGATGTTCAATAAGGGGTGAATGTTCAACAGAAGGAACAAGTGATGTTCAATGAGTGGTGAGTGTTCAGCAGAGTGAACAAGTGATGTTCAATGAGAGGTTAATATTCAACAGAAGGAACAAGTGATGTTTATTGATAGGTGAATGTTCAACAGAAGGAACAAGTGATGTTCATTGATAAGTGAATGTTCAACAGATGGCACAAGTGATGTTCATTGGTAGGTGAATGTTCAACAGAAGGAACATGTGATGTTCATTGTTAGGTGAATGTTCAACAGATGGCACAAGTGATGTTCAATGAGGAATGAATGTTCAACTGAAGGAACAAGTGATGTTCATTGATAGGTGAATGTTCAACAGAGGGAACAAGTGATGTTCATCGATAGGTGAATGTTCAACAAAGGGAACAAGTGATGTTCGAAGAGCGGTGATTGTTCTACAGAGGGAACATGTGATGTTCAATGAGAGGTGATTGTTCAGCAGAGTGAACAAGTGATGTTCAATGAGAGTTGAATGTTCAACAGAAGGAACAAGTGATGTTCAATGAGTGGTGAATGTTCAACAGAAGGCACAAGTGATGTTCAATGAGAGGTGAATGTTCAACAGAAGGCACAAGCGATGTTCAATGAGTGGTGAATGTTCAACAGAAGGCACAAGTGATGTTCAATGAGAGGTGAATGTTCAACAGAAGGCACAAGTGATGTTCAATGAGGGGTGAATGTCCAACAGAAGGCACAAGTGATGTTCAATAAGTGGTTAATATTCGACAGAAGGAACAAGTGATGTTCAATGAGAGGTGAATGTTCAACAGAAGGAACAAGTGATGTTCATTGATAGGTGATTGTTCAACAGAAGGAACAAGTGATGTTCATCGATAGGTGAATGTTCAACAGAAGGATCAAGTGATGTTCATTGATAGGTGAATGTTCAACAGAAGTAACAAGTGATGTTCATTGATAGGTGAATGTTCAACAGATGTCACAAGTGATGTTCAATGAGGAGTGAATGTTCAACAGAAGGAACAAGCGATGTTCTATGAGAGGTGAATGTTCAACAGAGGGAACATGTGATGTTCAATAAGAGGTGAATGTTCAACAGAAGGCACAAGCGATGTTCAAAGAGAGTTGAATGTTCAACAGAAGGAACAAGTGATGTTTAATGAGAGGTGAATGTTCAACAGAAGGCACACGGGATGTTCAATGAGAGTTGAATGTTCAACAGAAGGAACAAGTGATGTTCAATGAGAGGTGAATGTTCAACAGAAGGAACAAGTGATGTTCATTGATAGGTGAATGTTCAACAGAAGGAACAAGTGATGTTCATTGATAGGTGAATGTTCAACAGAAGGAACTAGTGATGTTCATTGATAGGTGAATGTTCAACAGATGGCACAAGTGATGTTCAATGAGAGTTGAATGTTCAACAGAAGGAAGAAATGATGTTTAATGAGAGGTGAATGTTCAACAGAAGGAAGAAGTGATGTTTAATGAGAGGTGAATGTTCAACAGAAGGAAGAAGTGATGTTCATTGATAGGTTAATGTTCAACAGATGGCACAAGTGATGTTCAATGAGAGTTGAATGTTCAACAGAAGGAAGAAGTGATGTTTAATGAGAGGTGAATGTTCAACAGAAGGAAGAAGTGATGTTTAATGAGAGGTGAATGTTCAACAGAAGGAAGAAGTGATGTTCATTGATAGGTGAATGTTCAACAGATGGCACAAGTGATGTTCAATGAGAGTTGAATGTTCAACAGAAGGAAGAAGTGATGTTCAATAAGAGTTGAATGTTCAACAGAAGGAAGAAGTGATGTTTGATGAGAGGTGAATGTTCAACAGAAGGCACAAGTGATTTTCAATGAGAGGTGAATGTTCAACAGAAGGCACAAGGGATATTCAATGAGAGGTGAATGTTCAACAGAAGGAACAAGTGATGTTCAATGGGAGGTGAATGTTCAACAGAAGGAACAAGTGATGTTCAATGAGAGGTGAATGTTCAACAGAAGGAACAAGTGATGTTCAATGAGAGGTGAATGTTCAACAGAAGGAACAAGTGATGTTCATTGATAGGTGAATGTTCAACAGAAGGAACAAGTGATGTTCATTGATAGGTGAATGTTCAACAGAAGGAAGAAGTGATGTTCAATGAGAGGTGAATGTTCAACAGGAGGAAGAAGTGATGTTCATTGATAGGTGAATGTTCAACAGATGGCACAAGTGATGTTCAATAAGAGTTAATTGTTCAGCAGAGTGAACAAGTGATGGTCAATGAGAGGGGAATGTTCAGCAGGAGGCACAAGTGATGTTCAATGAGAGGTGAATGTTCAACAGAAGGCACAAGTGATATTCAATGAGAGGTGAATGTTCAACAGAAGGAGCAAGCGATGTTCAATGAGAGGTGAATGTTCAACAGAAGGAACAAGTGATGTTCAATGAGAGGTGGATGTTCAACAGAAGGAACAAGTGATGTTCAATGAGAAGTGAATGTTCAACAGAGGGAACATGTGATGTTCAATAAGAGGTGAAAGTTCAACAGAAGGCACAAGCGATGTTCAATGAGTGGTGAATGTTCAACAGAAGGCACAAGTGATGATCAATGAGAGGTGAATGTTCAACAGAAGGCACAAGTGATGTTCAATGAGAGTTGAATGTTCAACAGAAGGAACAAGTGATGTTCAATGAGTGGTGAATGTTCAACAGAAGGCACAAAAAAATGTTCAATTAGAGGTGAATGTTCAACTGAAGGCACAAGTGATGTTCAATGAGTGGTGAGTGTTCAGCTGAGTGAACAAGTGATGTTAAATGAGAGGTGAATGTTCAACAGAAGGAACCAGTGATGTTCATTGATAGGTGAATGTTCAACAGAAGGAACAAGTGATGTTCAATGAGTGGTGAATGTTCGACAGATGGCACAAGTGATGTTCAATGAGGAGTGAATGTTCAACAGAAGGAACAAGTGATGTTCATTGATAGGTGAATGTTCAACAGAGGGCACAAGTGATATTCAATGAGTGGTGAATGTTCAACAGAAGGCACAAGTTCTGTTCAATGAGAGGTGAATGTTCAACAGAAGGCACAAGTGATGTTCAATGAGAGGTGAATGTTCAACAGAAGGCACAAGTGATGTTAAATAAGTGGTTAATATTCGACAGAAGGAACAAGTGATGTTCAATGAGAGGTGAATGTTCAACAGAAGGAACAAGTGATGTTCATTGATGGGTGAATGTTCAACAGAAGGAACAAGTGATGTTCATCGATAGGTGAATGTTCAACAGAAGGAACAAGTGATGTTCATTGATAGGTGAATGTTCAACAGAAGGAACAAGTGATGTTCATTGATAGGTGAATGTTCAACAGAAGGAACAAGTGATGTTCATTGATAGGTGAATGTTCAACAGATGGCTCAAATGATTTCAATGAGGAGTGAATGTTCAACAGAAGGAACAAGTGATGTTCATTGATAGGTGAATGTTCAACAGATGTCACAAGTTATGTTCAATGAGGAGTGAATGTTCAACAGAAGGAACAAGCGATGTTCTATGAGAGGTGAATGTTCAACAGAGGGAACATGTGATGTTCAATAAGAGGTGAATGTTCAACAGAAGGCACAAGCGATGTTCAAAGAGAGTTGAATGTTCAACAGAAGGAACAAGTGATGTTCAATGAGAGGTGAATGTTCAACAGAAGGCACACGGGATGTTCAATGAGAGTTGAATGTTCAACAGAAGGAACAAGTGATGTTCAATGAGAGGTGAATGTTCAACAGAAGGAAGAAGTGATGTTTAATGAGAGGTGAATGTTCAACAGAAGGAACAAGTGATGTTCAATGAGAGGTGAATGTTCAACAGAAGGAACAAGTGATGTTCATTGATAGGTGAATGTTCAGCAGAAGGATCAAGTGATGTTCATTGATAGGTGAATGTTCAACAGAAGGAACTAGTGATGTTCATTGATAGGTGAATGTTCAAGAGATGGCACAAGTGATGTTCAATGAGAGTTGAATGTTCAACAAAAGGAAGAAGTGATGTTTAATGAGAGGTGAATGTTCAACAGAAGGAAGAAGTGATGTTTAATGAGAGGTGAATGTTCAACAGAAGGAAGAAGTGATGTTCATTGATAGGTGAATGTTCAACAGATGGCACAAGTGATGTTCAATGAGAGTTGAATGTTCAACAGAAGGAAGAAGTGATGTTTAATGTGAGGTGAATGTTCAACAGAAGGAAAAAGTCATGTTTAATGAGAGGTGAATGTTCAACAGAAGGAAGAAGTGATGTTCATTGATAGGTGAATGTTCAACAGATGGCACAAGTGATGTTCAATGAGAGTTGATTGTTCAGCAGAGTGAACAAGTGATGTTCAATGAGAGGGGAATGTTCAACAGGAGGCACAAGTGATGTTTAATGAGAGGTGAATGTTCAACAGAAGGCACAAGTGATATTCAATGAGAGGTGAATGTTCAACAGAAGGAGCAAGCGATGTTCAATGAGAGTTGAATGTTCAACAGAAGGAACAAGTGATGTTCAATGAGAGGTGAATGTCCAACAGAATGAACAAGTGATGTTCAATGAGAGGTGAATGTTCAACAGAGGGAACATGTGATGTTCAATAAGAGGTGAATGTTCAACAGAAGGCACAAGCGATGTTCAATGAGTGGTGAATGTTCAACAGAAGGCACAAGTGATGTTCAATGAGAGGTGAATGTTCAACAGAAGGCACAAGTGATGTTCAATGAGAGTTGAATGTTCAACAGAAGGAACAAGTGATGTTCAATGAGTGGTGAATGTTCAACAGAAGACACAAAAAATGTTCAATTAGATGTGAATGTTCAACAGATGGCACAAGTGATGTTCAATGAGTGGTGAGTGTTCAGCAGAGTGAACAAGTGATGTTTAATGAGAGGTGAATGTTCAACAGAAGGAACTAGTGATGTTCATTGATAGGTGAATGTTCAACAGAAGGAACAAGTGATGTTCAATGAGTGGTGAATGTTCAACAGATGGCACAAGTGATGTTCAATGAGGAGTGAATGTTCAACAGAAGGAACAAGTGATGTTCATTGATAGGTGAATGTTCAACAGAGGGAACAAGTGATGTTCATTGATAGGTGAATGTTCAACAAAGGGAACAAGTGATGTTCAAAGAGCGGTGATTGTTTTACAGAGGGAACATGTGATGTTCAATGAGAGGTGATTGTTCAGCAGAGTGAACAAGTGATGTTCAATGAGAGTTGAATGTTCAACAGAAGGAACAAGTGATGTTCAATGAGTGGTGAATGATCAACAGAAAGAACAAGTGATGTTCAATGAGAGGTGAATGTTCAACAGAAGGAACAAGTGATGTTCAATTAGAGGTGAATGTTTAACAGAGGGAAGATGTGATGTTCAATAAGGGGTGAATGTTCAACAGAAGGAACAAGTGATGTTCGATGAGTGGTGAGTGTTCAGCAGAGTGAACAAGTGATGTTCAATGAGAGGTTAATATTAAACAGAAGGAACAAGTGATGTTTATTGATAGGTGAATGTTCAACAGAAGGAACAAGTGATGTTCATTGATAGGTGAATGTTCAACAGATGGCACAAGTGATGTTCATTGGTAGGTGAATGTTCAACAGAAGGAACATGTGATGTTCATTGTTAGGTGAATGTTCAACAGATGGCACAAGTGATGTTCAATGAGGAATGAATGTTCAACTGAAGGAACAAGTGATGTTCATTGATAGGTGAATGTTCAACAGAGGGAACAAGTGATGTTCATCGATAGGTGAATGTTCAACAAAGGGAACAAGTGATGTTCAAAGAGCGGTGATTGTTCTACAGAGGGAACATGTGATGTTCAATGAGAGGTGATTGTTCAGCAGAGTGAACAAGTGATGTTCAATGAGAGTTGAATGTTCAACAGAAGGAACAAGTGATGTTCAATGAGTGGTGAATGTTCAACAGAAGGCACAAGTGATGTTCAATGAGAGGTGAATGTTCAACAGAAGGCACAAGCGATGTTCAATGAGTGGTGAATGTTCAACAGAAGGCACAAGTGTTGTTCAATGAGAGGTGAATGTTCAACAGAAGGCACAAGTGATGTTCAATGAGAGGTGAATGTCCAACAGAAGGCACAAGTGATGTTCAATAAGTGGTTAATATTCGACAGAAGGAACAAGTGATGTTCAATGAGAGGTGAATGTTCAACAGAAGGAACAAGTGATGTTCATTGATAGGTGATTGTTCAACAGAAGGAACAAGTGATGTTCATCGATAGGTGAATGTTCAACAGAAGGAACAAGTGATGTTCATTGATAGGTGAATGTTCAACAGAAGTAACAAGTGATGTTCATTGATAGGTGAATGTTCAACAGATGTCACAAGTGATGTTCAATGAGGAGTGAATGTTCAACAGAAGGAACAAGCGATGTTCTATGAGAGGTGAATGTTCAACAGAGGGAACATGTGATGTTCAATAAGAGGTGAATGTTCAACAGAAGGCACAAGCGATGTTCAAAGAGAGTTGAATGTTCAACAGAAGGAACAAGTGATGTTTAATGAGAGGTGAATGTTCAACAGAAGGCACACGGGATGTTCAATGAGAGTTGAATGTTCAACAGAAGGAACAAGTGATGTTCAATGAGAGGTGTATGTTCAACAGAAGGAACAAGTGATGTTCATTGATAGGTGAATGTTCAACAGAATGAACAAGTGATGTTCATTGATAGGTGAATGTTCAACAGAAGGAACTAGTGATGTTCATTGATAGGTGAATGTTCAACAGATGGCACAAGTGATGTTCAATGAGAGTTGAATGTTCAACAGAAGGAAGAAGTGATGTTTAATGAGAGGTGAATGTTCAACAGAAGGAAGAAGTGATGTTTAATGAGAGGTGAATGTTCAACAGAAGGAAGAAGTGATGTTCATTGATAGGTTAATGTTCAACAGATGGCACAAGTGATGTTCAATGAGAGTTGAATGTTCAACAGAAGGAAGAAGTGATGTTTAATGAGAGGTGAATGTTCAACAGAAGGAAGAAGTGATGTTTAATGAGAGGTGAATGTTCAACAGAAGGAA
This sequence comes from Brachyptera risi, assembly GCA_964007535.1. Taxonomy (NCBI): domain Eukaryota; kingdom Metazoa; phylum Arthropoda; class Insecta; order Plecoptera; family Taeniopterygidae; genus Brachyptera; species Brachyptera risi. Next base: position 3,718,940 of record OZ023336.1, read on the forward strand.
GAAGTGATGTTCATTGATAGGTGAATGTTCAACAGATGGCACAAGTGATGTTCAATGAGAGTTGAATGTTCAACAGAAGGAAGAAGTGATGTTCAATGAGAGTTGAATGTTCAACAGAAGGAAGAAGTGATGTTTAATGAGAGGTGAATGTTCAACAGAAGGCACAAGTGATGTTCAATGAGAGGTGAATGTTCAACAGAAGGCACAAGGGATATTCAATGAGAGGTGAATGTTCAACAGAAGGCACAAGTGATGTTCAATGAGAGGTGAATGTTCAACAGAAGGCACAAGGGATGTTCAATGAGAGGTGATTGTTCAACAGAAGGCACAAGTGATGTTCAATGAGAGGTGAATGTTCAACAGAAGGCACAAGGGATGTTCAATGAGAGGTGATTGTTCAACAGAAGGCACAAGGGATGTTCAATGAGAGGTGAATGTTCAACAGAAGGCACAAGGGATGTTCAATGAGAGGTGAATGTTCAACAGAAGGCACAAGGGATGTTCAATGAGAGGTGATTGTTCAACAGAAGGCACAAGTGATGTTCAATGAGAGGTGAATGTTCAACAGAAGGCACAAGTGATGTTCAATGAGAGGTGAATGTTCAACAGAAGGCACAAGTGATGTTCAATGAGAGGTGAATGTTCAACAGAAGGCACAAGGGATATTCAATGAGAGGTGAATGTTCAACAGAAGGCACAAGGGATGTTTAATGAGAGGTGAATGTTCAACAGAAGGAACAAGTGATGTTCAATGAGAGGTGAATGTTCAACAGAAGGAACAAGTGATGTTCAATGAGAGGTGAATGTTCAACAGAAGGAACAAGTGATGTTCAATGAGAGGTGAATGTTCAACAGAAGGAACAAGTGATGTTCAATGAGAGGTGAATGTTCACTGATCATCATGTCGTCTAACTGCTCTCCTCACTTTCAACGGACGAAGAATGCACGTATCAATAACACGCGGCTTATCATCATTAGACAAGAATGTTTTGTGTTGTTTATTATGTTTTTTCTGTATTATTATAGTATATCATGTTGTGCAATTGTTGTATCAATGCCATTGTGTCATGAGCAGAATGGAATAAGTAAACTTTTATTGTTACTATCGTTTCTATTATAACCAGGATAATTATCATTATAATTTCTATTGTAATAATTATTATAAGGACAAATTTGTACCACCAATCTACATTAATTGTTATGGAAAACAGGAAAAACAATACAATACCGACCCTGTTTAACAAACTTCCAACTGATTTATTAAACCATTCATTCATAAAGATTAGAGAACAACTATTACTTGTTTATTTTGCACTGAAAAATCTACACTTTTGATATTTTTACAGTTTTTGCTTCCGATTTACGTTGGTCTTAATTCAATTAGATGTGACACATATATATTGTTTTTCAATTAATTCAATTTCAATTGTTGAAAACGGACAGAACTTGTCACAAGAAATATCTGTTTCCATCAACAGTTGGATGCTAATTTCAGTCTCGTTTTGTTCGCAAGACATCATAGAGTGAAAGTACGAAGCATTTCAGTACTGTGACTACTAGAATCACTCTATTTGAATTTTTACAGTTTTTGTATTTTTTTTTTCTTGTAATTTTCAAGAATAATAATTCAAAATGGTGCATTAAAAATCATCCATCACACAGATTGCAATCATATTTCATACTATCATGCTCTTGTAATCAAGGAATTCTACAACAACAAAATGAGCCTCCTATCTCAATGAATAGATTATTGTTACACGTTTATGAAAGCGTAGTAAATCAAAATTCTCATATAAACAGGCTTGAAGTTGAGGCTACTTTGAAACACTATTCCATTTCTCATATGAGGAGTGATGGAATTAGGCACTCGAACCTGTTACCAACTGATACACATTATTTATTTACAAAAAAACTGTATATAAGATTTGAAAGAGGTTTGCATGTTCAAAAATCAGACAAAACAAATAAATCGATTATTAAAAAATAAAAATAAAAGTGCATTCTGAAGGTATACAAGTACCCTGAGACTCCTCGATTTACCGAGCAATTACATTCTATTAGTTCCCTCAATAAATGTCGGGCGTCTTGCAGAGTTGACCAGAACGGCACCCAACTATTGTAATATTTATTCCATCCCCAATCTTCAGGACTCGGATAACTTTGTAATTTGTCAATAGTTGTCCCCGCACGTGACCTCCTTGGTATGAAGCCCACATGATATGTTGATGTAATGCAACACTTGAGGAGGAATATTTTCAAGAGTTCTAAGTTTCTTGGTAAACATTTCCAGTCTCGCTTCGTTTGTCGTGTGTTTGTCACTTGTGCAATCATACATGATGACAACGAATCTTTCACATTTTCTTGACTCATATTACGTTTCCCTGTCTCAGGAACGTGAAGTCACCCATTTCATAGCATCATGCACTTCACTTCAATTCTGCGTGGTGTTATATGAGGGGACGTGGGGGGCAATGAGCCAAGTGTTTCCTGTTATTTTCCAGGCCGTATTGATGAATAACTAGTCAAACGCGAAATATGCGTTGTAAGATGAGCGAGATTTCCGAATAAGGTATAAAAGTCGTTGAAGTAGTTCTACCCTTGCTACTTTATCGACTCTGGTATTCTACACACCTTGATATCTGAATAAGCTATAATCACTCAGCTACTGTGCCGGTTAATAGATGCATTTGCTTGTTCACAATAGCATCAGAACATATTTTTCGTCTGTGATAACAAATTTTCGTTCGAATGAATACAGTCTCTTAATTGATTCCCTTGCCTATCGTATATCAGCATTGAATGGCCAAAAATGGCTGTCAAGTTGGAATATTCTTCAAATACCATACTTGAAATATACTCATTGGATGAGCGAAGCGAAAACTCAATTTCACTATACCGAAAAAAAATGCCTGTTTGTTTTTTTTTTGTTTTTTTTGTTCGCGCTCCACAGGTCAGACGAAAATTTAAAAACAGTTGAAACTTGGCACACACATGAACCCCTATCTGAATTGATGCTGTATAGTTTTGAGGCACGATCGGTTGAACCACTTCTGAGAAAACTCATTCCAAAGTTTTCAAAAATCCCATTAGAATAACCCAGAGGAAAACATTCGTGAAAAATATTTCATCTGAGAGGATTCAAATTCTCAGGGAATTTCAATCTGATAATGATACACGATATTCCGAACTTTTACTCAAATCGGATCAGCCGTTTTGATGTAAAAAAATATATAATGTTATTTGTGTTAATTATTCAAAGCTATTAAGATACCTATTAAATCAAAGCAACAAGTGTCACCACTTGATTGTAAACGATTAAAACAAAGCCTTCTTTATTATCATATAAATTAATAATGGAAAATAAGATGGCAGTGATGTAATGGTTTGGATCTCAAGGTATATATATATATATTTATATATATATATATATATATATATATATATATATATATATATATATATATATATATATATGTATATATATATATATATATATATATATATATATATATATATATATATTATATATATATATATATATATATATATATATATATATATATATATATATATATATATATATATATATATATATATATATATATATATATATATATATATATATATATATATATGGTAATATAATTTCTACGGTTGTGCCAAGTCTTGTAGATGACGGAGATCGACGTTTCGAAGGAATTTCATCCTTCATCTTCAGGTGTCTTGTCGGGACGAACATCAGCAATCGATTGCTGATGTTCGTCCCGACAAGACACCTGAAGATGAAGGATGAAATTCCTTCGAAACGTCGATCTCCGTCATCTACAAGACGTGGCACAACCGTAGAAATTATATTACCATGTACCATCGGCCACGAGAATCTCCGTCAACACATATATATATATATATATATATATATATATATATATATATATATATATATATATATATATATATTATATATATATATATATATATATATATATATATATATATATATATATATATATATATATATATATATATATAATGACCAATCCAAAGATGAGTTGATATGTTCCAGCTCATCCATCAACGCGGAAACACATAACGCGTTTGCCTAGTAGGTATCTTCATAGCTTAGAATAATTACCAAAAATTACATTATATATTTTTTTAAATCGAAACGGCTGATCCGATTTGAGTGAAAGTTCGAAATAATGTGTATCATTATTAGATTGAGATTCTCCGAGAATTTGAATCTTCTCAGATGAAATATTTTTCACGAATGTTTTCCTCTTGGTTATTCTAATAAGATTTTTGAAAACTTTGGAATGAGTTTTCTCAGAAGTGGTTCAACCGATCGCGCCTCAAAACTATACAGTATCGAATTGGATAAGGATACTTGTGTGTGCCAAGTCTCAACTGATTTTGAATTTCCGTCTGACCTGTGGAGCGCGAACAAAAAAAAAAAAAAAACAGGCACTTTTTTTTCCGGGTATGGCGAAATTGAGTCTTCGCTTCGCTCATCCAAAAATGACTTTAACAGGCCTACTATCTTATTTCTCAATTTGGTAAAGCAAAGACGAACTTCCACACAAATTAACCAACTGAGAATACAAGGAACGGTAACTGCGAAGGAAGAAGAAATAAGAAGTGAAATATTGAAACATTTCACAGAACATTTTTCTTCTCGAACAACTATAATAGATCATAATTCACCTCTTTATGATGAACTTGAAAACATTTCAGAAGGTGAAAAAAAAGAATGTAACAAACAATTGACGGTGAATGAGTTCTCAACAGCATTAAATCAACTAAACAAAGATAAATCGTCTGGAATGGATGGACTAACAGTTGAATTCTACATAAAATATTGGAAAATAATTCACCCATTATTTACAAAAGTATTTACAGAATCTTTTCGTCAAAAATGTTTACCTAAATCGACTCAAAAATCTCTAATCACTCTTATACCGAAAAAAGGCGATAGGCTAGATATTAGCAACTGGATGGAGGCCCATCGCAATACCAAATACTGACTACAAGATAATTAGCAAGGCAATTGCGAACCGATTAAACAAGGTAATTGCAGGACTTTTGACATCAGATCAAAGCTTTTGCATCCCTGGCAGGTCCATTCTCAACAAACTACATTTAATCCGCGACATTATAAGATACGTAAATGAGAAGAATATCCCACTTGGAATCGTCTCAATTGACCAAAAAGCAGCCTTTGACCAAGTAAATCATAAATACCTGTTTCCATACTTTGAAAGTTTTTGGATTTGGAGACGAATTCTGTGATTTTATTAAAACAATGTACACAGGAGGTAAATGCCACATAAAACTGGGACCCAATCTTCTACCACCAATCTCCTTTTACAGAGGAATTAGGCAAGGAGATCCCTTATCAGGTCCTCTTTTTGCACTCTCAATTGAGCCCTTTCTCAAACTCTGCACTGAGACATTGTCCCCCCACGCTTTACTTATGCCTGGGACAATTGATAAGAAAGTAAGTGTTACTGCATATCCCGATGATGTTAATTTCTTTATCACTGAAGAACATGGTTTTCCTGTACTTTGCACAACCTCATGCAATATAGTGCACAATCAGGTGCTACTCTGAATTATCAGAAACCAACAGGGTTATTTGATGGCTCGTGGCGTGAGAGAAGTGATCAGCCACTCAATGTCAACTGGTCAAACGAAGCCAGCAAATACCTAGGACTTTATCTTGGTAATAACATAACATGGGAAGAAAAAACCTGTGACAGTCTAGAAGCCTCTGCTGAAAAACAACCAAACAATTGGTCAATATACAACAAAGTCACGTGTTATAGAGGCAGACGAATAGTAACAAAACAACCAAACAATTGGTCAATATGCAACAAAGTCACGTGTTACAGAGGCAGACGAATAGTAACAAAACAACCAAACAATTGGTCAATATACAACAAAGTCACGTGTTACAGAGGAAGACGAATTGTAACAAAACAACCAAACAATTGGTCAATATACAACAAAGTCACGTGTTACAGAGGAAGACGAATAGTAACAAAACAACTAAACAATTGGTCAATATACAACAAAGTCACGCGTTACAGAGGAAGACGAATAGTAACAAATCAACTAAACAATTGGTCAATATACAACAAAGTCACGTGTTACAGAGGAAGACGAATAGTAACAAAACAACTAAACAATTGGTCAATATACAACAAAGTCACGTGTTACAGAGGAAGACGAATAGTAACAAAACAACTAAACAATTGGTCAATATACAACAAAGTCACGCGTTACAGAGGAAGACGAATTGTAACAAAACAACCAAACAATTGGTCAATATACAACAAAGTCACGTGTTACAGAGGAAGACGAATAGTAACAAAACAACTAAACAATTGGTCAATATACAACAAAGTCACGTGTTACAGAGGAAGACGAATAGTAGCAAAACAACTAAACAATTGGTCAATATACAACAAAGTCACGTGTTACAGAGGAAGACGAATAGTAACAAAACAACTAAACAATTGGTCAATATACAACAAAGTCACGTGTTACAGAGGCAGACGAATAGTACCAAAACAACTGAACAATTGGTCAATATACAACAAAGTCACGCGTTACAGAGGAAGACGAATTGTAACAAAACAACTAAACAATTGGTCAATATACAACAAAGTCACGTGTTACAGAGGAAGACGAATAGTAACAAAACAACTAAACAATTGGTCAATATACAACAAAGTCACGTGTTACAGAGGCAGACGAATAGTAACAAAACAACTAAACAATTGGTCAATATACAACAAAGTCACGTGTTACAGAGGAAGACGAATAGTAACAAAACAACTAAACAATTGGTCAATATACAACAAAGTCACGCGTTACAGAGGAAGACGAATTGTAACAAAACAACTAAACAATTGGTCAATATACAACAAAGTCACGTGTTACAGAGGAAGACGAATTGTAACAAAACAACCAAACAATTGGTCAATATACAACAAAGTCACGTGTTACAGAGGCAGACGAATAGTAACAAAACAACTAAACAATTGGTCAATATACAACAAAGTCACGTGTTACAGAGGAAGACGAATAGTAACAAAACAACTAAACAATTGGTCAATATACAACAAAGTCACGCGTTACAGAGGAAGACGAATTGTAACAAAACAACTAAACAATTGGTCAATATACAACAAAGTCACGTGTTACAGAGGAAGACGAATTGTAACAAAACAACCAAACAATTGGTCAATATACAACAAAGTCACGTGTTACAGAGGAAGACGAATAGTAACAAAACAACTAAACAATTGGTCAATATACAACAAAGTCACGTGTTACAGAGGAAGACGAATAGTAACAAAACAACTAAACAATTGGTCAATATACAACAAAGTCACGTGTTACAGAGGAAGACGAATAGTAACAAAACAACTAAACAATTGGTCAATATACAACAAAGTCACGTGTTACAGAGGCAGACGAATAGTAACAAAACAACTAAACAATTGGTCAATATACAACAAAGTCACGCGTTACAGAGGAAGACGAATTGTAACAAAACAACCAAACAATTGGTCAATATACAACAAAGTCACGTGTTACAGAGGAAGACGAATAGTAACAAAACAACTAAACAATTGGTCAATATACAACAAAGTCACGTGTTACAGAGGAAGACGAATAGTAACAAATCAACTAATCGGATCAAGATTCATTCATATTTTTATGATCTTGGACCCAAGCAAAGATTTCGTCCAAGAAATATCGAGAATGATTGTGTCTTACATATGGAACGGTCACTATTGGCTACGTCTACAGTCCAATCGAACAAGGTGGACTAGGGGTTAATCACCTATCTAGCCGAGTCATGACTTTTCGAATCAGATTCATACATAACTACAGAAGCATCACTGAGAAAAATACATCGTACTACTTCCAGCTATTTAATTTACAACAATACAATAATATAACTCATCAAAATGTTGATAACATCTTTCAATTAGAACTCGGAAATGATAAGCTTTCAAACCCACAACTTTTTTATAAGAATGCATTAATATCATGGAAAGCCTTAAAATCGTCATACAATACAAATCCTCAAATCAATAATAAAGCTTTATACAAACAGTGTTTACGAACGAATTTACCTTCAAAACCTGAAATAACGGGTAAAATCGTATTTACGGAAAAAACCGTCAATTGGGTGTTACTACAGCAACATCCACAGACAGTGACATATCATGGAAACTACTCCATAACCGCGGGGTAACACCTATTTACTTAAACTAGGCGAACGCGTTATGTGTTTCCGCGTTGATGGATGAGCTGGAACATATCAACTTATCTTTGGATTGGTTATTATATATATATATATATATATATATACACCTTGAGATCCAAACCATTACATCACTGCCATCTTATTTTCCATTAATAATTTATATGATAATAGAGAAGGCTTTGTTTCAATCGTTTACAATCAAGTGGTGACACTTGTTGCTTTGATTTAATAGGTATCTTAATAGCTTTGAATAATTAACACAAATAACATTATATATTTTTTTTACATCGAAACGGCTGATCCGATTTGAGTGAAAGTTCGGAATAATGTGTATCATTATCAGATTGAAATTCCCTGAGAATATGAATCCTCTCAGATGAAATATTTTTCAGGAATGTTTTCCTCTGGGTTATTCTAATGGGATTTTTGAAAACTTTGGAATGAGTTTTCTCAGAAGTAGTTCAACCGATCGCACCTCAAAACTATACAGCATCAAGTCAGATAGAGGATCATGTGTGTGCCAAGTTTCAACTAATTTTGAATTTTTGTCTGACCTGTGGAGCGCAATCCAAAAAAAAAAAAAAAAAAAAAAACAGGCACTTTTTTTTTGGTATAGTGAAATTGAGTCTTCGCTCCGCTCATCCAACAAGTGTAAATACAGAAGTGAACCAAAATGCCCTTGGTGCAGTGAGATGGGCAACCTAATACACATGTTCTTTGAATGCCATCTAGTGCAATCTATATGGATTCTAGTATCAAGACTTTTGGGTTTACTTTTAGGAAATCATATTGTAACAGCTGAAAGATTAATACTAGGATTTAGTACTACAAACAGCGTTTCAGAGAAATTGTCAAATTACTTGATAATAATGTCAAAAAGCACTATTTACAGAACTTATGTCGAAAGTATGCAAACAAATAACGAACCACCAGATTATAGGAGAATATTTATAACAAGAATTAATTAAAGATTGCAACTAGAATATTATGAAAGCCAAAATCAGAACAACGTCAACCAATTTGAAAAGTTTTGGCTACATAGAAATGTACTTGGCCAAATAAATGATGGCCCATTGAATTTTGAGCTAAGAAATGTTTGAAATCCTATTTGTCAAACACAGCTGGAAAAAAAGGAGAACATTTTTCTATAAATATTCACAGAAAAGCAGTTAAAGTAAAAGAAAAAGAGATCTAGTTTCATTTTGAAAAGGAATCAATGTTTAGTTAATTATTCACACTAAAATGATGAGAAATGGTAAATGATGTATCCTTATGGAATATGAAATGTGAAAACTATTCATTTCATTGAATAAGAAAATTGTTTATACCTTATTGATCGAATAAACAACTCAACAACTCAACTCTCTCTCTCTCTCTCTCTCTCTCTCTCTCTCTCTCTCTCTCTCTCTTGTTTACATAATGGCAAGTCATTGAAAGCTGCTGAATTGAGGTCGTGTGTGCAACATCCAACTTATTGAGCATAATTAGAAATAAACTCGTTATTTTATAAACCTAATCGTCGACAATCGCAAGAACCAGACCTGGTTGACCTCGGTCGTCGCACCTAAACACTAAGACCTAAGACACTAAGACACAAGTCACTAACATCCTGAGACAGCACACACTAACAGGGGACACCCGGTCGTCCGTGCTAGTACATCAGGGAGACGGTCGCTCGCCGATCAAATGCATAATGTATGTGTCTAATGATGGGAATGGCCATGGAATACATATTATTGTTATCGATCGTCGGTTTCCCCATAACGATTAATAGAAACGGTCGGGAGTTTCGACGATGAAGAACAAAAGAATGATAACACAGATCTACAATATGAAGTGAAAATGACGCGAGCTTTGGTTGCTTAGCGACCCCACCAACAGCTCATTATTCCGGGGTACGAATGAGCGGGGGAGAGACGAATGATGTTATGCGGGAGTCGACCCCACCAACAGCTCATTATTCCGGGGTACGAATGAGCGCGGGAGAGACGAGTAATGTTATGCGGGAGTCGACCCCACCAACAGCTCATTATTCCGGGGTACGAATGAGCGCGGGAGAGACGAGTAATGTTATGCGGGAGTCGACCCCACCAACAGCTCATTATTCCGGGGTACGAATGAGCGGGGGAGAGACGAGTAATGTTATGCGGGAGTCGACCCCACCAACAGCTCATTATTCCGGGGTACGAATGAGCGCGGGAGAGACGAGTAATGTTATGCGGGAGTCGACCCCACCAACAGCTCATTATTCCGGGGTACGAATGAGCGCGGGAGAGACGAGTAATGTTATGCGGGAGTCGACCCCACCAACAGCTCATTATTCCGGGGTACGAATGAGCGCGGGAGAGACGAGTAATGTTATGCGGGAGTCGACCCCACCAACAGCTCATTATTCCGGGGTACGAATGAGCGCGGGAGAGACGAGTAATGTTATGCGGG